>OX123189.2:0-529723 GCA_944739405.2 Euclidia mi
CGTAAAAACTGAACCTAAGAATCGTAATGCCATGTCGTAGGCCTTCGGGTGGTCTGAATACACGGACACCAGAGCGATACGAGCTTTTGGGGGACTCTGGGACCAAGATCCGTGGCGGGCGGGACGCCCGCACGGATCTTGGTCCAGAGTCTACCTGATGGTGAGGGGTAAATTTCGGCCCTGGACGCCCCCGCTCACCCAGAGTCTCGCCGCCAGCTCGTGGAGGATGTGGTGGCCGATCTGTTCCCTTCAAGGGCGGAGCACCCCACTCCCGCCGATGGCTCCGCCTTCCATGGCGGCCAGCGCGGACGCGGACGACGGACGCGGTTCCCGAACCCGCACCCGGGTCGAGCTTCGAGCGGCGGTGTTACGTATCAAAAACACCGCCCCAGGGCCGACGGCATTCCAGGCCGAGCGTGGGCCCTGGCGATAGCCGAGCTCGAGCCCCGACTCATTGGGCTCCTCAACACGTGCTTGGAGGAGGGCGGTTTCCCCGACTTTGGAAAACGGGGAAACAGGTCCCTAATCAAGAAGGAAGGGCGCCCGGCGGACAGTCCGTCCGCCTACCGGCCCATCGTATTACTGGACGAGGTCGCAAAGATGTTCGAGCACGTCATTGCTCAACGCCTCATCCAGCACATGTCAACAGTGGAGCCGGACCTGGCGGACGAACAGTATGGTTTCCGTCGAGGGCGCTCTACAATAGATTCAATTCAGAAAGTAAGGAGCCTGGCGGAGGTCGCAGTTTCCCGGGGCGAGGTGGTTCTGGCGGTGTCTTTAGACATTGCCAACGCATTTAACACCTTGCCCTGGAGTGTCATCAAGGCAGCACTCATTTTTCATCGAGTGCCGCTGTATCTCCGCCAAATAGTCGGGACATACCTTAGTGAGAGATTTGTTGTATATCCGGGTCACGACGGTTGGAGTCGGCGAGAGATGTCGTGCGGTGTTCCACAGGGTTCGGTTCTCGGCCCCCTCCTGTGGAACATCGGGTACGACTACGTGCTGCGGGGTGCGCTCCTCCGTGGCTTAGGTATTTTTTTTTTTTAGACAGGCACCCGTCATCACAGGGTATTGTACCGCCCGCCTATCATCGGCGCCTATTCTTATACTGCGTCTCTTTCTCATTCAAGTTCTATCAATTTTGCTTCTCGTACTTTCATGCTGCATACTTTTTCTTTCTATCATTCATCGTCTCTCATTCCAGTAATGGGGGATACCCATATCTACTAATCTAATTTTAATTATTTATTCCCTTTTCTATATCTATTAACACGGGAGGGTGTCAGGGTTTATTTATTCCCCATTTATTTTCTTTATTTAATTTACAGTTTTTCTTAATATTATTTGCTTATTCTATTATTTTGTTACCTTATTATACATTTAACTTACTTTGATACCTTGATTGCCTAACATATTCTTATACAAGGGAAACATCTCGTTTCCTTATTGCTATTTGTTATTCTTAACCTATTTGTGTCTATGTTACTTTGCATATAGCACACATCTATATCTAAATACATATTTTCTTATTAACTATTTCTTTTTTTGACTGCTATGATAACTTTTTTAAGGAAACTTAGAAGCTTGTCCCTGTCCTTGCTAGCCATCACTTTCCCTACGGTATACCGGGTGATCTCTACCCCCAGTGCCTGTTTCAGGTTCTCGCGGTCCACAGCATGAACAGGGCAGCAAAACAAAACGAGCTCTACGATTCAGCCTGGATGGGGTCACAAACGCACGATGGATTCTCCTTACACTTGAACCGGGTCAAGTATTCTGAGAATCCACCGTGCCCGTCAACGCCTGTGTTATGATCCCATCCAGGCTGAGCTTCCTAATCGTCGTGTACGCAGCCACCGCATCCGGAAAGAAGATCTTAGTAGTAGCAGCTATGGCCCGGTGGTGTATCTCCGATTCCATTCATCAAGCGTTCCCGAACGAATGTAACGCTTGATGAATGAAATCGGGCACAAGTCGTAATCCGGGGCCGCCCTGCTATCGAGTGCGGCCTCTTGGCGAGCTGATCCACTCTTTCGTTGCCCTCAAACCCTGCGTGCGCTTTGATCCAGAACAAGTTAACTACCTTGTTCTGGCGAGAAATAGATGTTAATTTTTCTCTCGTTTCTGCCGCTAGGGGATGAAGGCAATTGTGGTTTTCACTGCCTGCAAGGCCGCAATCGAATCGCTGAAGACCCCCGAATGACGACGCCGCGCTCTTCCGAATCTCCCCAGTCGCTCTGCATATCGCCAGGAGTTCCGTTTAGTAGACTGTGCAGTATTCTGGTAGCGCCAACTTGCGAGCGCGTACCTCGGCACCGTTTGTCCAAATGGACAACGCGGCCGCCGATCTTGCTCCTGTCAGTGTAAACACTGACTTTCAGGACTGGGTTGGCGCTAACCTGCTCCTGATCTGCCAGGATACCGAACTCCAAGTCGATACGCTCGGTGGGATGGGGAGACTCCAGTGCAGAGGCCATCGCTCCACCTCCCTGCCCCTCAATACCGGCTGTGGTGCCCCCCTCTTGGCATCGTACAATGATGCCACCTCACGTATGCGGAGGTCGAGTGGGAGCACCCCAGCCAGCAAGAGGGAGGCATTCAGGGAGACCGTGCGGTACGCCTTGCACATCTGCTGTGCGACACCTCGCTGCACGATGCCCAGCTGCTTTATAATTCCGATTTTATGGGCTGCCGGCGCCCATACGCTGGCTGCGTACATTACGATCGGTTCTATTGCTGCCACGTAAATTGATTTAACAATTTCCGGATTCAATCCCCAACTTACCTTTGCTGCCCTGGTCAATTGCTTATGAACCGCGATCGCCTTACGGCAGACATTGCTAACATGCCGACTAAACGTCAGCTTGTCGTCGATGGTGATACCCAGCAACTTCATCTCCCTTGACATCTGAATGTCGACCCCGCCCATGCTCAGGCGTGGGGTGTCGTATTTCAGTTTCCTAGTTATGGTAATTGCGCAGGTCTTCTGTGGCGCAAATTTTAGTTTATTATCGACACCCCACGCCCGAACATGTTCGAGGGCGCCATTCGCCTGGGTCTCTATTTCTAAGGCCGTGCCACCATCGACGACAATGACGATTTCGTCGGCAAAAGCTTGGGAGTAGATCCCCCTACGCTCGATGCTCTTAAGGAGCGGGTCGAGAAGGAGATTCCAGAGATTGGGACCTCCAATGGAGCCTTGTACGCAGCCTTTCGCCGTAGATTTTGTGAACTCCTCTCCGGCGTACCTAACACTGACCCTCCGATCACTCAAGTAGCTACTGATGACCCCTCTCAGGTTCTCAAGACACTTTTCCTCAGCCAGCTGGACTTTGATAGCTGGCCACCAGGCGTTATCGAAGGCTCCCTCTATATCCAGAGATATTAACACAATAATTTTCTTTTCTTGCAGTTTCGTCTTAACACGTTGCATCAGGGTATAGAGGGAGTCTTCGGTACTCCTTTGTGGCATGAATCCGTACTGACGAGTACTCATCCTGGGTAATAAGTAAAACCTGAGCCTGAGGCGGGCCATCAGCATCTTCTCGAAGATTTTGCCGAGTACCGGCAGAAGGCCAATGGGTCGGTACGCCTTCGGGGTGGTGTAATCGGGCTTTCCTGGCTTTCGCAAAACGACCACAACTGCCTCTTTCCAACTCCTTGGAAAATATCGGAGTTGGAGGCATTTATTTGCGAGAGCCAGGAAAGTCCGTGGCGAGCTGGCAATGGCCCGGCTGCATATGTCGGCTGTGAGGCCATCCACTCCCGGGGCCTTTTAGGGGTTGAAGGACTCACTGGCCGCTTTTAGTTCCTGTAAGTTAAATGGTGGGTCGCAAGGACCACCTTGTTCCACGATTTTGGACTGAGCTCTAATGCGGCTATGGTGTGGGTTATCAAAGGCAGGGTTGTCCTCTTGGTAGAAGGATTCCGCCAAATATTTGGCGGAATCCCCCTCGCTCAAGGTACACCCATCTCTAACTAACAGTGAGTGCTCCAACGTCTCCCTAGTTCTCCCGATCACCCGGTATATCCCCTCCCATACCCAGTCTCGATCTTGCTTACTGCAAAAGGCCTTCCAGCTCTCCGTTTGAGCCCTCGAGGCCTCCTTCTGGTATTCCTCTTTCTTCTCCTTGTACTCCCTCAGGACCTTCGACAACCTGACCGGTGCAGCGTTCCTGATCCTTCTCTTTCTGCGTGACACCTCCCTCTTCAACATGGTGAGTTCTTCCGACCACCACGGCAGTGTGAGTCTGCTTGTGTTTTTCTTGCTTGGCATTGATGCCAAGCAAGCCGCTTTCATTGTGTTTGTCAGTGTGTCTACTGCCTCGTCCAGTTTGGTGGTGTTATTTATATTATTTACGTCCACTTCCTCCAGCTTATTTTCCGTGGCCAATTGGCCAATTTACCATTAAACTGTGGCCAATTGGCCTTTTTTGTATTGAATACCCTGGTGGTTCTTTGGACTTCTATCCCTCTAGATTTCTGCAGTAGCATTTTAAACAATGCCGTTGTGGTCGGAGCTCACCATGTCTTCGTCTACTCTCCACTCTCTTACTCGGTCCAGGACATTAGATTTTCCAGCCGTTATATCTATGTGGCTGCAAATTCTGCGGTCTCCTCTGATGGTGTCGAAGGTCGGCGTATCTCCGGAGTTGAAGATATGGGGGTCGAGCTCCCCGAGAGCCCCAACGACCTCCTCCCCTCTCGCATCAGTGGCGGCACTGCCCCACCACGTACTCCTGGCATTGCCGTCCCCTCCAACGATTAACGGCTTAGTGCCGAGTTGAGCTTCACTGTCTTGAGATGCTCCAGGTACGGTTCAAGCGGCGTGTCCGGCTCGAAGTAGACGGATGCCAGAGTGATCTCCCAGGCGCCAGTTTGGATTCCCACCACAACGATGTTATTTGTGGTGAGTTCTGGGTACTGTTTTATTCTAACGTCTTTATTGAAGACGGCAATCGCCGTCTTAACAGTACCCTCCCCTAATACGGCGTTCTGGAAGATCCTCACTCCACTGTAGTTCTTCATCCGTCTACTTCCGCCAACGTAAGGCTCTTGCAACAAGGCAGCTGTGAAGTTCCGCTTTGCCCCTTCCAGGAGCATCTCCGACTCGTGCTCTACTCGACGCAAATGGGACAAACTAGCTAGGGACTCGGTTACTTACTGCTAAAGGCACCCCAGGCTCCCCCCTTACCCCTGCCGCGTACATATTTGGCCCGGCTAACCTCCAACGGAAAAAGCTAGCGACTGACGAGATGCTCCTGGAAGGGGCAAAGCGGAACTTCACAGCTGCCTTGTTGCAAGAGCCTTACGTTGGCGGAAGTAGACGGATGAAGAACTACAGTGGAGTGAGGATCTTCCAGAACGCCGTATTAGGGGAGGGTACTGTTAAGACGGCGATTGCCGTCTTCAATAAAGACGTTAGAATAAAACAGTACCCAGAACTCACCACAAATAACATCGTTGTGGTGGGAATCCAAACTGGCGCCTGGGAGATCACTCTGGCATCCGTCTACTTCGAGCCGGACACGCGCTTGAACCGTACCTGGAGCATCTCAAGACAGTGAAGCTCAACTCGGCACTAAGCCGTTAATCGTTGGAGGGGACGGCAATGCCAGGAGTACGTGGTGGGGCAGTGCCGCCACTGATGCGAGAGGGGAGGAGGTCGTTGGGGCTCTCGGGGAGCTCGACCCCCATATCTTCAACTCCGGAGATACGCCGACCTTCGACACCATCAGAGGAGACCGCAGAATTTGCAGCCACATAGATATAACGGCTGGAAAATCTAATGTCCTGGACCGAGTAAGAGAGTGGAGAGTAGACGAAGACATGGTGAGCTCCGACCACAACGGCATTGTTTAAAATGCTACTGCAGAAATCTAGAGGGATAGAAGTCCAAAGAACCACCAGGGTATTCAATACAAAAAAGGCCAATTGGCCACAGTTTAATGGTAAATTGGCCAATTGGCCACGGAAAATAAGCTGGAGGAAGTGGACGTAAATAATATAAATAACACCACCAAACTGGACGAGGCAGTAGACACACTGACAAACACAATGAAAGCGGCTTGCTTGGCATCAATGCCAAGCAAGAAAAACACAAGCAGACTCACACTGCCGTGGTGGTCGGAAGAACTCACCATGTTGAAGAGGGAGGTGTCACGCAGAAAGAGAAGGATCAGGAACGCTGCACCGGTCAGGTTGTCGAAGGTCCTGAGGGAGTACAAGGAGAAGAAAGAGGAATACCAGAAGGAGGCCTCGAGGGCTCAAACGGAGAGCTGGAAGGCCTTTTGCAGTAAGCAAGATCGAGACTGGGTATGGGAGGGGATATACCGGGTGATCGGGAGAACTAGGGAGACGTTGGAGCACTCACTGTTAGTTAGAGATGGGTGTACCTTGAGCGAGGGGGATTCCGCCAAATATTTGGCGGAATCCTTCTACCAAGAGGACAACCCTGCCTTTGATAACCCACACCATAGCCGCATTAGAGCTCAGTCCAAAATCGTGGAACAAGGTGGTCCTTGCGACCCACCATTTAACTTACAGGAACTAAAAGCGGCCAGTGAGTCCTTCAACCCCTAAAAGGCCCCGGGAGTGGATGGCCTCACAGCCGACATATGCAGCCGGGCCATTGCCAGCTCGCCACGGACTTTCCTGGCTCTCGCAAATAAATGCCTCCAACTCCGATATTTTCCAAGGAGTTGGAAAGAGGCAGTTGTGGTCGTTTTGCGAAAGCCAGGAAAGCCCGATTACACCACCCCGAAGGCGTACCGACCCATTGGCCTTCTGCCGGTACTCGGCAAAATCTTCGAGAAGATGCTGATGGCCCGCCTCAGGCTCAGGTTTTACTTATTACCCAGGATGAGTACTCGTCAGTACGGATTCATGCCACAAAGGAGTACCGAAGACTCCCTCTATACCCTGATGCAACGTGTTAAGACGAAACTGCAAGAAAAGAAAATTATTGTGTTAATATCTCTGGATATAGAGGGAGCCTTCGATAACGCCTGGTGGCCAGCTATCAAAGTCCAGCTGGCTGAGGAAAAGTGTCTTGAGAACCTGAGAGGGGTCATCAGTAGCTACTTGAGTGATCGGAGGGTCAGTGTTAGGTACGCCGGAGAGGAGTTCACAAAATCTACGGCGAAAGGCTGCGTACAAGGCTCCATTGGAGGTCCCAATCTCTGGAATCTCCTTCTCGACCCGCTCCTTAAGAGCATCGAGCGTAGGGGGATCTACTCCCAAGCTTTTGCCGACGAAATCGTCCTTGTCGTCGATGGTGGCACGGCCTTAGAAATAGAGACCCAGGCGAATGGCGCCCTCGAACATGTTCGGGCGTGGGGTGTCGATAATAAACTAAAATTTGCGCCACAGAAGACCTGCGCAATTACCATAACTAGGAAACTGAAATACGACACCCCACGCCTGAGCATGGGCGGGGTCGACATTCAGATGTCAAGGGAGATGAAGTTGCTGGGTATCACCATCGACGACAAGCTGACGTTTAGTCGGCATGTTAGCAATGTCTGCCGTAAGGCGATCGCGGTTCATAAGCAATTGACCAGGGCAGCAAAGGTAAGTTGGGGATTGAATCCGGAAATTGTTAAATCAATTTACGTGGCAGCAATAGAACCGATCGTAATGTACGCCGCCAGCGTATGGGCGCCGGCAGCCCATAAAATCGGAATTATAAAGCAGCTGGGCATCGTGCAGCGAGGTGTCGCACAGCAGATGTGCAAGGCGTACCGCACGGTCTCCCTGAATGCCTCCCTCTTGCTGGCTGGGGTGCTCCCACTCGACCTCCGCATACGTGAGGTGGCATCATTGTACGATGCCAAGAGGGGGGCACCACAGCCGGTATTGAGGGGCAGGGAGGTGGAGCGGATGGCCTCTGCACTGGAGTCTCCCCATCCCACCGAGCGTATCGACTTGAAGTTCGGTATCCTGGCAGATCAGGAGCAGGTTAGCGCCAACCCAGTCCTGAAAGTCAGTGTTTACACTGACAGGAGCAAGATCGGCGGCCGCGTTGTCCATTTGGACAAACGGTGCCGAGGTACGCGCTCGCAAGTTGGCGCTACCAGAATACTGCACAGTCTACTAAACGGAACTCCTGGCGATATGCAGAGCGACTGGGGAGATTCGGAAGAGCGCGGCGTCGTCATTCGGGGTCTTCAGCGATTCGATTGCGGCCTTGCAGGCAGTGAAAACCACAATTGCCTTCATCCCCTAGCGGCAGAAACGAGAGAAAAATTAACATCTATTTCTCGCCAGAACAAGGTAGTTAACTTGTTCTGGATCAAAGCGCACGCAGGGTTTGAGGGCAACGAAAGAGTGGATCAGCTCGCCAAAGAGGCCGCACTCGATAGCAGGGCGGCCCCGGATTACGACTTGTGCCCGATTTCATTCATCAAGCGTTACATTCGTTCGGGAACGCTTGATGAATGGAATCGGAGATACACCACCGGTGCCATAGCTGCTACTACTAAGATCTTCTTTCCGGATGCGGTGGCTGCGTACACGACGATTAGGAAGCTCAGCCTGGATGGGATCATAACACAGGCGTTGACGGGGCACGGTGGATTCTCAGAATACTTGACCCGGTTCAAGTGTAAGGAGAATCCATCGTGCGTTTGTGACCCCATCCAGGCTGAATCGGTAGAGCACGTTTTGTTTTGCTGCCCTGTTCATGCTGTGGACCGCGAGAACCTGAAACAGGCACTGGGGGTAGAGATCACCCGGTATACCGTAGGGAAAGTGATGGCTAGCAAGGACAGGGACAAGCTTCTAAGTTTCCTTAAAAAAGTTATCATAGCAGTCAAAAAAAGAAATAGTTAAAAGAAAATATGTATTTAGATATAGATGTGTGCTATATGCAAAGTAACATAGACACAAATAGGTTAAGAATAACAAATAGCAATAAGGAAACGAGATGTTTTCCCTTGTATAAGAAAATGTTAGCAATCAAGGTATCAAAGTAAGTTAAATGTATAATAAGGTAACAAAATAATAGAATAAGCAAATAATATTAAGAAAAACTGTAAATAAATAAAGAAAATAAAATGGGGAATAAATAAACCCTGACACCCTCCCGTGTTAATAGATATAGAAAAGGGAATAAATAAATAAAATTAGATTAGTAGATATGGGTATCCCCCCATTACTGGAATGAGAGACGATGAATGATAGAAAGAAAAAGTATGCAGCATGAAAGTACGAGAAGCAAAATTGATAGAACTTGAATGAGAAAGAGACGCAGTATAAGAATAGGCGCCGATGAAAGGCGGCGGTACAATACCCTGTGATGACGGGTGCCTGTCTAAAAAAAAAAAAACCTAAGCCACGGAGGAGCGCACCCCGCAGCACGTAGTCGTACCCGATGTTCCACAGAAGGGGGCCGAGAACCGAACCCTGTGGAACACCGCACGACATCTCTCGCCGACTCCAACCGTCGTGACCCGGATATACAACAAATCTCTCACTAAGGTATGTCCCGACTATTTGGCGGAGATACAGCGGCACTCGATGAAAAATGAGTGCTGCCTTGATGACACTCCAGGGCAAGGTGTTAAATGCGTTGGCAATGTCTAAAGACACCGCCAGAACCACCTCGCCCCGGGAAACTGCGACCTCCGCCAGGCTCCTTACTTTCTGAATTGAATCTATTGTAGAGCGCCCTCGACGGAAACCATACTGTTCGTCCGCCAGGTCCGGCTCCACTGTTGACATGTGCTGGATGAGGCGTTGAGCAATGACGTGCTCGAACATCTTTGCGACCTCGTCCAGTAATACGATGGGCCGGTAGGCGGACGGACTGTCCGCCGGGCGCCCTTCCTTCTTGATTAGGACCAGTTTCCCCGTTTTCCAAAGTCGGGGAAACCGGCCCTCCTCCAAGCACGTGTTGAGGAGCCCAATGAGTCGGGGCTCGAGCTCGGCTATCGCCAGGGCCCACGCTCGGCCTGGAATGCCGTCGGGCCCTGGGGCGGTGTTTTTGATACGTAACACCGCCGCTCGAAGCTCGACCCGGGTCGGGTTCGGGAACCGCGTCGTCGTCCGCGTCCGCGCTGGCCGCCATGGAAGGCGGAGCCATCGGCGGAGTGGGGTGCTCCGCCCTTGAAGGGAACAGATCGGCCACCACATCCTCCACGAGCTGCGGCCGGAGACTCTGGGTGAGCGGGGGCGTCCAGGGCCGAAATTTACCCCTCACCATCAGGTAGACTCTGGACCAAGATCCGTGCGGGCGTCCCGCCCGCACGGATCTTGGTCCAGAGTCCCCAAAAGCTCGTATCGCTCTGGTGTCCGTGTATTCAGACCACCCGAAGGCCTACGACATGGCATTACGATTCTTAGGTTCAGATTTACGCACCTTCTGAGTAAGTGGGCACCCATCAAGTGATGAACTGTGCAACCGTTGCTTAACTTTGGCGAACTATTACGATCCACAAGCTGAATTACGCTATGAGCGCTGCAGTATTGACGGTAATTACTATTTTTTTAAATC
Organism: Euclidia mi; assembly: GCA_944739405.2. Taxonomy (NCBI): domain Eukaryota; kingdom Metazoa; phylum Arthropoda; class Insecta; order Lepidoptera; family Erebidae; genus Euclidia; species Euclidia mi. The sequence continues at coordinate 10,499 of OX123189.2, forward strand.
TTACTTAGACAGGTTACCTTTAATTCCTAAAAACATCAACTTGAAAGCTGCGATGATCATGCTCCACATGCCGACCATGAACGCTAACACTTACGGTACCTACCTTTTCATCAAAGGTATTTATTTGAAAGCACTGTACAACGCGCTCCGACGGCACTGGCAGACCTCGTGGTCCAGCGAACTGTTCCTCCTTATCACTACGTGCACCTGCATAAATTGCATTCACTCCTACCTAAACACATCGAAATGTTAAAGTATTCAGAGTTTGAATACGACGCGACGTAACTATTTCACGACGTAAATTATTCTGGAAGTCCGAACGAAAATAATCCTAACGCAAGACTGAGTGGTCAGTAGGCAAATTAAAGTCGTAAAAATAGCCAGCTAGGGATGTAACCAATGATATTTATTGGAGTTCTGTTTTTATCGATATGTTATTATTAACCCCGTACGAGACATGCCCATGCCCACATGTGCCCAACGCTAAATTTTATACTTTGGTAAGTTTATGTTGTTTTTAATTATTGTTACTACATAAAAATGATGTACCTTATTTATGTGATTTAAGTTACCGAAATAAGTAGATCATAGTCTTTTGTCTATGATCTACTAAGTTTTGTAACACAAAAATATTATTTAAGTCTTGTTTACTTAATGTGTCGATATCGTGATATTTTTAATGTAATAATTCTTTGAAAAATGAATGTTTGGTCACATTTCATGTTAAAATTATGAAATCGATATTAGTTGCTATCGAACGTATCTACCGCGTTTCGGGGTTGTGTCGAGCGGCTCGTTTGGCGGTAAAATTGCACTATTTTAAAGGCGGCATGCCCTTTGACACGTAAAGACGACAATATTTTAATAGAATTAATAGAATCATAAAGGATTCCGTCGCTGAGTGGAGTGTTGCTAGTTTAGGGAATTTTCCCTAATTTCGGGGTAATGTTTCTCGTTAATACGTACAGTATTCATGAGAAACATTACCCCGAAATAAGGGAAAATAAGGAAATAAATTGTGATGTTTTATGATGACCTGGATTTTTTTTATTATTTTTCCTATTAATATATGGTTTCGCGATCGGACAGGGGGTTATGAAACACACTGTATAGATGACCCAGCAAAACTTGTTTTGCCATATAAATTATTTCTAGGGTAGAAAATAGGTAGTAGAGCCTTGCTAATTTCAGCATGAATGGGATGGCTCGACTTTCACAGATAATCGACGTAAAGTAACAGTACTTACACTGTTGGTTTTCGTTCGGTGAGTGAGAGTTTCGCAGGCCTTATCCCCTATTCCTTCTCCCTCATCCCACTTCTCATCCTATCCCTTTTCCCAACCCCAGGGAGGGGCAACGCACTTAATTGTAACTACTGTGGTGTTGCTTGTGTCCATGGGCGGCGGTAATTGCTTACCATCAGGCGATCCGTCTGCTCGTTTGCCGCCTATTACTATAAAAAAAAAGAATTACTAACTTATTGTATGTAAGGATGGGGTAAATGAGTGATAGAAGCAGATAACTGTTAAAGAGATGTGATAAAATTACATATTGTTAAAGATTTGTTTGTATTTTTAATGCCACATCATAAATAAATGGAAATAAAAAATATTCCCGAAGATAAAATGATTGTGCTAGACCACCCTTATGACTTAGGGGTCAGAAAAATAGATTATGACCGATTCTCAGACCTAAAGAATATCTCACCCGTGGGATCTCCACCTTGTCGTGGTGGAGGGGCTCAGTAACCGTGGATTGGTCACCCGCGGTGAAGCTAAGAGGGATCCAGGAGGGGACGCTCCGCGTGGGCTTGAAGGGGCCTGCGCAGGATGCGTCCAACGGTGTGGGTGCGGGGGACAGTTCTGTCTTTCCCTCGCAGGCGGGCGCGGTCGCGGGAGGAGAGGCGTTTCGGTGTTGCGTTGCCGCGTGCCCTATCTCCCGCGACCACATGGGGGCGCACCATTCGATGCGTCGCGGTGGGGTCGCAGAGGAAGAGGAGATGCGGTGTTGCGTTGCCGTCCTCCCTATCCTCTGCGGCCTCTGGGTGTTTTGGCGGCGGAGTCCAACACCTTAATCTGCCGCCAAGGGGGTTTTGTTCGAGGCCCGCCTGACCATCTGGCGGGCCAATACCCGTCGGAGGGTAGCGACGAGTGCTTCGGCGATGCCCTACCCTCCGACACACGGGTACATGGAGAAAGTCGAGGTGGTTTTTAGTGGAAACACCACATACTCCGGCTCTTATTTCCCCCAAGAGTCGGAGATCCGAAGGGATTTTCCACCTAGTAAAACAAAAAAAAAGGACCTAAAGAATATACATCTAAAGTTTCGTACAACTCGATCCAGTCGTTTCGGCATAGTATTGTGACTAACATTGTGAAAAGATTTTTTTGACTCCGGCATGCTCCTGGTGTAGACAACTGATCTAGTGATAAGATTAAATTACTAATATGGCTATTATAAAATAGGGGTTGGTGCTAAAAGGCTGAAAATCTAAATAAAAAAGGAGAGTTATATGTATTTTTAATGCCAAATCATAAAAATGGAAAATAATGTCGAAACAATATAAATATATTTAGGGTTGGACCATCCCAATGACTAAGGGCTTTGAAAAACAGATGCCAACCAAGTCTAAAACCTAAAGAATATACATAATGAAATATCATAAAATGTCGGTCCACCCGTTTCGGAGGAGTATTGTGACTAACACGGTGAAGCGATTTTTTTGACTCTGAATTACGCCTGGCGTGGATCTAGTGATACGATTCATCATTTCAGCCTAGAGACGTCCACTGCTGGACATTGGCAGGCCTCCCCTAAGGTTCTCTACACAGACCGATTTTGAGCCGCCCGCATCCAACCGCTTCCCGGGATCTTAACCAGATAGTTGGTCCACCGTTCGGGAGGTCAGGGGTAGGCCCCTGATATGATATGATTACCAACGTACATCATCATCATCAGCCTTTAATAGTCCACTACTGGACAAGGCCTCTCCTTTGCAAGGAGGAATTGGCCTACTATACCACGCTGGCCAAGCGGGTTGGTAAGGGTTTGTATCAAGTTTTCCTTCTCTTATAGTGCTGTTCTCTGCTCCCTCTGTCGCCTCTTACGACACCCATGGGATGATATGGGGTGGTGACAATTCGTATTCTTAATCCGTCACCACACGGACACCAACGTGCATACATACATACATACAAAAAAAAAATAAAAAAAATGTACATACATACATAGACCCGCGCCTGTTTCGCGGTGGGGTAGGCAGAGACTACGGAACGCCTTTTGCAACCATCCTGACATATCTCTCTTGCTTCATTTACTGTTATAAAGTTTCCCATGATATGATTAAATTACTTATATGGCTATTAAAAAATAGGGGTTGATGCTAAAAGACTGAAAATTTAGAATTGTATGTATTTTTTTATTTCTTAGCATAAAGTAATAAAAATAAATAAAAATGACCAGAAAATAAGAAAATATTTTTGGGTTGGCAACTCTTACAATTTGGAGGTTCGAAAAATAGATTACGACCGATTCTCAGGCCTACCAAATATCCCCCCCGTGGGATCTCCACCTTGTCGTGGTGGGGGGGCTCAGTAACCGTGGATTGGTCACCCGCGGTGAAGCTAAGAGGGATCCAGGAGGGGACGCTCCGCGTGGGCTTGGAGGGGCCTGCGCAGGATGCGTCCAACGGTGCGAGTGCGGGGGACAGTTCTGTCTGTCCCTCGCAGTCGGGTGCGGTCGCGGGAGGAGAGGCGTGTCGGTGTTGCGTTGCCGCGCGCCCTATCTCCCGCGACCAAATGGGGGCGCACCATTCGATGCGTCGCGGTGGGGCCGCAGAGGAAGAGGAGATGCGGTGTTGCGTTGCCGTCCTCCCTATCCTCTGCGGCCGCTGGGCGATTTGGCGGCGGAGTCCAACACCTCAATCCGTCGCCAAGGGGGTTTTGTTTGGGGCCCGCCTGACCATCTGGCGGGCTAATACCCGTCAGAGGGTGGCGACGAGTGCTTTGGTGATGCCCCACCCTCCGACACACGGGTACATGGCGGAAGTCGAGGTGGTTTTTAGTGGAAACACCACATACTCTGGCTCTTATTTCCCTCAAGAGTCGGAGATCCGAAGGGATTTTCCACCTCGTAAATCAAAAAAAAAAAAATAGGCCTACCAAATATACATACAAAATTTCATACAAATCGTTCCAGCCGTTTCGGAGGAGTATTTTAACTAACACTGTGACACGAGAATTTTATATATATAGAAGATTACTAGCTTTTGCCCGCGGCTGCGCTCGCATAAATACGAGGTTCTTTCATCATCATCAGCCTTTAACAGTCCACTGCTGGACTAGGCCTCTCTTTTGAAAGGAGGAATTGACCTACTATACCACGCTGGCCAAACGGGTTGGTATAGGGTTTGTATCAAGTTTTCCTTCTCTTACAGTGCTGTTCTCTGCATAATATGCTCCCTCTGTCGGCTCTTACGACACCCATGGGATGATATGGGGTGGTGACATTCCGTATTCTTAATCCGTCACCACACGGACGGGTTATTTAGTATCATTTATGTTCGGGGTAACACCAAACACAAATCTCCTTTATTGGGCCTCCTAAATATAACTTCAAAAAGTATTTAGGTACACATACAAGCTACTTAGTAAGTACTAAGACATAATAGTAGGTACTCAAAATGTCAAAATGTTATCCGGTAGGTATCTGTGAAGTTTCGCTTGAGTGGCCAATATGGCGACTGTGATATATCTATCAGAACCATTAGAATTTAATAAAATACTCGACAATCCGAATTTTGCGGATATATGGTGTCGACTCGAAATCTTAATTTTTTAATGTTTTCTTATTCTGGTAAGGTTTCGATGTACTCCTTGACGAAATTATTAATATAAGATTTGACACTGCGATAGCAGCGCAGTCCGTCGGTTCCAATGTGAAATATTCCAAAATCTACAACTACTTACAAATTAAAAATTAAGTAAAAAAAACATTTTACAGTGGACCAAATTGTGAATCTAAACCATTCTCAAGTCCCCTTGAACACACACAAAAGATTTCATCAAGATCGGTCCAGTCGTTTAGGAGGAGTTCAGTGACATACACACGCACACAAGAAATATATATGTATATTAAGATACACACATCAACAAAGTCTAGGGATATCTTAATCCTAAATTATTTACGAGTTTATAGTTTAGAACCTTGTTAGTTTCCACAAAAAGTTTATATACAGATTAAAACCTCTTTTATTCTATTTTCAAAATTTGAACATGGAAAGAAAAAAAACAAAATAATAAACAAAATATGGCGGCAAATTTGCTAGTAATTCGTTACATTAAAGAAAGTTAAAACTGTTTTATTATAATTATTAATGAAAAGGGTTTTTAATTGTTTTTCTTTTTAAATTTAACGTGACGTACGAACTTTAAAAGTCATGTCACGTCGTCATTTGAGTCGAGATGAAATGTTACGAGCCGTGGGCATGTTAGAAAATGGTGCAATTCAACGCGTCGTTGCTGAGGCCCTACATACCAGTCAAAATGTGATATCAAGGTAGTGGTCACGTTATCGCAGTACTGGAGATGTGGCCGAACAGCACACAGGTAGATATCGTGTTACTACGCAGAGACAGGGTCGATTTCTCCAAATGACCGCCAGAAGACAACCCAATATCACAGCGCTGCAACTAGTGCAAAGGCTCCAGGAGGACCACCAGCTGCTGGTAAGCGACCAAACCGTGCGAAGAAGGTTACATGAAGTTGATCTTCATGCTCGAAGACCATTGCGTGTTCCAGCATTGCGACGTGGCAATCGCGGTCGGCGGCTTTCGTGGGCTCGGGAGCATTTACCATGGAGTGACGAACAATGGTCTTTGGTGCTGTTCACCGATGAGTCCCGGTTTGGGTTTCACCCGGATTCACGAAGAACACGCGTTTGGAGAGCTCCAGGGAGAGTTAGCCGTCTACGGCACCCTCAGGAGGTCCACCCATACCAAGGCGGGACAATCATGGTGTGGGCAGGAATTCGTCTTGGCGGACGAACCCAACTCGTTTGGATCCAAGGCAGCATGACTGCACAAAAATACCACGAGGAGGTAGTAGAGCCCCTTATTGTCCCACACAGAACTCAAATAGGCCATGAATTTCTACTCATGCACGATAATGCTCCTTGCCATACGGCGCGGCTGGTATCGACCGCTCTCCGAGAGCACGATATTCAAGTTTTGGATTGGCCTGCACAGTCGCCCGACTTAAATCCTATCGAGCATACCTGGGACATGTTACAACGAAAAGCTTTGAGAGATTTTCCACCAAATTTGACGACTGAACAACAACTTTACGAACACTTGCAAAGGACATGGGACCTCATACCGCAGCAAGACATTGACAAGACAATTTAATTTTAAGTATTAACAATCGATGTCGATGTGTAATCAATGTAAGAGGTGGCAACACTGATTATTAATGATTAGATTTTACAAGATTTTTTCCATTTTTATTAAAATTAATAGTTTTTTAAGAAGAAATGTTTGTTGTTATCATACTAATTTTCCATGATGATTTAAAAAATTAATTTTTTTATTTAAAACAAAAAAAAACACGAAATGTTTTTTATTTTTAATAAAGACCTTAAAATAATCTATGATTCTTCTATTTACTGTATCAGAAAATTCTTCATAGATTTTTAGATATTTGATGAAATATAAAATATCCCTAGACTTTGTTGATGTGTGTATACTTATAGTAGATTATAAGAGTAGACTGCCTCGTTGGTCTCGCGGCATAAATGTGCTCGTGGGGTTGGGAGGTCTGGGGTTCGATTCCCGGGTACGGCAAAGTGTTATTGGATTTTTCCGTTAGGAAATTCTCAGTAACAGCAAGGAGTCTGGTAATGTGCTCGGTACGGCAATAGGCTCGCCCCCTATTACGTGGGACCTAAAAAATCATGGCGAAATGTGGGTGTAAGTTTACACCTCTGCCTACCCCTTCGGGGATAAAGGCGTGAGTCTATAAATATAAATAAAAAATATAGTATATTATATTAAGTATTAAAATATGTGTATTGTATTAGTGTGTTATGTATATTATTTATTAAAGTATATCTATATTTAATTTTAAAGTACTTCCACCTAATACCTGCCTTAAATATCTCCGCATCACCCTAAGGTAGACTGTTAGACAATGCCTAAGGTATTAAGTCCGCCTATGTACAGTATTGTGCAGGAAGTTTAAAAAAAAAATGCACCACTGGGTAGGCCCTTCGGGGATACAGGCGTAAGTCTATAAAAAAATTATTAATATGAACTCTGGCACCCAAGGTAAGATTTAACTTGTGTTATGAGTGCCAGCACTCTCCTGGCTATTGCGCAATAATTACTTTAACATACGTGTACATACAAGATCTTGTCATAGTAACACAAGCAGAAAGCCACTGGTGCGAACATTGTCGAAAATGGCGCATCCTTGACGATTGTTTGTTCCAGTACTTTTAAATATTGAATAAGTATGAAAGCGAAGAATCCGTTTGACACCAATAGCGCCTTTTAATATAATAAAAATGCTTGTTGGTTCTGCGGCGACATTTAACAATGTCCTTTCAGGAAAGTAAAAGTAAAGGAAACGTGGATTGTATACCTACGTATAGTACATGTAATAATCGTTGCAGAATTGTTGATTCGCTCAAATAAAACTAAATAAATATTAATCATGCAATTGTGCCCGATCACGGAAAATTACCTAATTTGAAATAGGTTGAAGTATATGAGGATAACGTGTAATTTGCCTTTATTGCGATTGCGACAGATATTAATTTTGTTTCCATAATTACAAAGATTTATGGAGGTACACAAACTGGGTTTACTAACGATTAGCATAAAATATATTGTCATGATTTACATCGGTATTACGAAATTCAGCATAATAATCATTACGCATAATAAAAAGAGGCATAAATGTCTTGCCATAATGTTTAATGCGATAAATACTTACTACTTAATGTCATAACAATAATAAAGTATAATTTTATAAAGCATCATTATATATAGGCATAATGATATTTACTCATACTGGTATTTGGAATAAATAATAAAAGACCTAATATATCATTCCTAACGGTAGTAGAGACCATTTTGCAGAATTCATCATTGCTCAAGTAAAATTCATAAGCACTTTACGTGGTGGTAGACAGATTATTATATTTAATAAGCTTAATGTTGAAGGTATCACAACAATGTAACTATTTTCTGAACTTTGGCGTGTGTTTGGTACACTTGTGGTTATATTAATTACTATTGAATATAAGATGCATACATGCCAAACGACTAGGGGAGGTATTAAAATAAATATATGGTTATAATTTCGGTCAAGTACAAAAAATCGCGTTTAAGAGGACAAGTTTTAGATTTAGAGGGTCTACGTCGGACCACGTCTCCGTCGCAACGTGCATTAAAGCTATTAATAACTGTCACACAATTACAAAACTTTGTGGAGAGCAAAATCACGAATTCATCTCAAAACTAATACCAAATCACAACCATGAACCTAATGATGCTCGTGTAAAGGTAACTTTTTAATTTTTACTGTTTAAAAACAATATGTTGGCGGCTTACGGGTGGCGCAAGGGCCACCGTCGCCACACCCTAACCTATATCTATAGAGGAATTCCAAATTATTTACATAAACAAATAAATATGACGACCGGTTGGTGTAGCGGGCGTGCAAGCGACTGCTACGCCGAAGGTCGGGGGTTCGATTCCCGCTCAAGTCAAATATTTTGTGTGTATGAACATGGATGTTTGTCTTGGTCTGGGTGTCTCTATGTATAATATGTATGTATTTACAAAAAAAATAGTAAGTATATATGTATGTACATATGTTTATCCATTATCTAGTACCCATAGTACGAGCTCTGCTTAGTTTGGGACGATGGTGTTGTGTGAATGTGGTACAATAATAAATAACACCAATTTATATTTTTCACATTCAAAACGCTATCAATAAATTAAAAGAAGACGCGGATTGAGTATTTAATTTAATTTTACATACTTATATAATATTTAAAATGCATGGCAGTTAAATAAAACAACGAATTACCTTTACTGTCTTTTATTAAGTCTATCTGTAAAAGATAACACTGGCCTCCACTGTCCACCATTAATGATGTTAATCAATTACTTGGTACCTGACTGGAGGTATACTTACATAATGAAGCTGAAGAGTTTGCTTGTTGTTGTGATGTTTGTTTGGTTGAACGCGCTAGTGTAACTGCTGGTCCACTTAAGTAATTATTATTGTGTTTGATAGCCCTTTTATCGAGGAAGGCTATATTATTACGCTATGTGCCAAGAGTGCGCAGTGCAGTAGCCTTAAAAACGCGGATGTAACCAAGGACTACCGCTAGGCAGGAAGGGGTTTTTTTTGGTCAAGTATTAACATAAATTTATGACTCATGATTATTAATGAATTTAATATTATGCTTTAAAAATTACTGCCGCAATATCTTAATGCCATAACAAATAAGATCAAACCATAGTTATGCTACATTATGCATTATGGCAAAGTACTATTCTGCCAAAGTACTTATTATTATGCTGATAAAAGTTATGCGAAAAAGTTATGTCTAATAATATTATGGCTAAAATTGTTATGCAAAAAAGATGAATCCCCTCAAACTGCTCTAAACCTTGAGTATGCGATGACTATGTAATATTGATGTACTTATGACATTTAGTGAATATTTATGTCGGGCGTAGGTGTGAGCCGCAGCGTGTGCCCGGTGCAGCGCCAGCGGTGCCGTGAGTGCCGTGACCCTGCGGCCATGCGGCCCTGGTGCGGCGCGATGTGTTGTGCGGTGTGCCACTCTGTAGTTCTGTGCTGCTGGTACCTACTGCGGCCTGTGAACACGTTTAGAGTCAATCTATTAGGGCCATGCGGCCATGCCATCTAAGTGGTAGATGTAAATTTAAAGAGCTAGCAAATACCTATTTGATCGGATATCTACCTACTATAGGCCATTTTGGCACAAATTCATGTGTGTGTATGTAGTGCAAACATCGATTGCATGTTACATATCTCTCAGGGAAACTTAGCTCAGCTGCTTATGCCGTTAAGAAGGTTCGTAGGTTGACCGATGTCGATACGGCTAGATTGGTTTATTTTAGTTATTTTCATAGTGTTATGTCATATGGCATATTGTTATGGGGTAGAGCTGCTGATATCCAAAATATTTTTATATTGCAGAAACGGGCAGTTAGGGCTATTTACCAGTTAAAGACAAGAGTCTCACTCAAAGAAAAATTTAAAACTATTGGTATTCTTACTGTAGCGTCACAATATATTTATGCCAGTGTTATGCATGTAAGACTAAACATAAATTCTTATAAAATGAATAGTGACAGACACAATATCAATACTAGAAATAGACATAAATTATGTGTTCCGTATTTTCGTTTGCACAAAACGCATAGCTCTTTTATTGGGCTCAGTATTCGCATATACAATAAATTACCAACTTATATTTTAGACTTGCCATTAAGTTCGTTTCAGGCAGAAGTTAAAAAGAATCTTATAAATAAGGCATATTACAGTTTGAAGGATTATTTTGATGACAGGAGCGCTTGGAAGTAGTTCTTCGCTTTTGACTAGGTCAATAATTAGTAGTTTTATTTTATAGTGTAGTTAATTACGATATTCTCATTTCATACTATATTTTGCATTCATGTTCCACACTTTCATTATAACTTTGCGGATTTGTAAAATGTGGGTAACTCGTGGTCATGGGCTAACTAATAGGTTGTCGATTGCTTTGGTTTCATAATACCGTTACTTTCGGCTTCATTCACTTCTACCATAGTTCTGACCATGTTCGCGAGTTGCCTACATTAAAAAAGACGTAAGTGGATGCTCCTGTTTCACCATATTTACTTTGGGAGGCTTACCATATGAACATCATTTACTGCTTGAGTATGATATCAATAGCTACTAAAAATTTTACCAGTAGATGTCTACAATGTGAAACAGTTGCAGCTCCTTACAAAAATAAAATGTACCACCATTATATTTGTTTGAAAAGAGTGGCCATGAGTTTTATTGCCCGTTCTTTCTCGTGGTTCTACCTATTGCATTGCGAACGTGGCAGTAAATGTAAATGTAGAATCATTAAGTAATTAACTTAAATTTTGACGTTCATAAGCGTCACTTAGTGGTCTAGATGAATAAATGATTTTGATTTTGATTTTGATTTTGATTGATTCTATATGTACCTATCGATTTATTTTATGTAGGTACATACATACATATATATATATATATATATATATATATATATATATATATATATATATATATATATATATATATATATATATATGTCGCAGGTTCTAAGATCATCATCCTCTTAGCGTTATCCCAGTTTCAACCCGGGGTCCGCTTACTAGTCTAACTGGATTTGGCTGAATATTAGCTTTTCCACGGAGCGACTGCCTGTCTGACCTCCGCAACCCGAAGGGATAGCGATATTCCATGGTTTAGGCTAGTGTCAGTTTGTTTAGAAGGTACTGACACCCTGTAACGACTGTCAAAGATCTTCATGACAACCGAGACCAACGGCTTAATGTGCTCTCCGAGGTACGGGACAAACGATAATTTAACAATTCAATACGCACATAACTCCGAAAAGTCATTGGTGCGCGCCGTGGATTGGAACCCGATACTCTCTGCATGGCAGTCTGTTGATATCTTCACTAGGCTATCACTGCCTTCGTCGCAGGTTCTATGATACTAGATAAAATTATGGTTTTATCAAAAAAAATAACTTGTCTACGTTTAACCCTAGATGTGATCGACTTAGCCGGTGATCGCTAGTACTGATCGCGACCGAGTCCAGCTGTATTACCATAAAATGTTACATTTTATACAAATGGTAAGATACGTGGCAAAGTTAAGTTTAAATAGCAGTGCTGTCAAAGGCAAACACAATTCAAACGAATGTTTTCAACCACACAGCGCACGATGCGTAACGTACATCTAAATACAAAGCTGGCGCTTTTCCTCGTAAGTTGTTGGTATTTATGTAGTGAGTGGAGCGCTTGCAGCCAGTCCGCCGTTCCGTGGCGTGGTGTCCGGAGCGCATGCTTGCGCTGCTGAGCCGCACTGGTGGTGTTGAGTGTTGAGTGATTGAGTGTGTGAGCGCCGAGCGCCCGGCGCCATGCCGCCCCCGCGGGCACACGCGCTCTGGCTACTGTGCTGCTGCGCTTGTTCGCTCGTCCGCGCCGGTAAGTCACACGGTTCTCGCCATCTTCCTAGCACTTTCGCAGTCGCATCTGACAGACCAATACACACTAGAGCCCGCGCTCCAAGTATTACTTACTCTAATCAGGTATCAGGTATAGCTACGAACAGCGAAGACAAAGTACACGATGCTTAACTAGTTGATGCGCCAACGTACCTTTGCTAGGTGGACTATGTGGCAATAGACACCAGAGATGTTTGTTGAGCTTACAACATTTGAATGATGATGGTGATGATATCTTACAAATGGAGTGGGAATAATTGTGAATAGATCTTCACAATTTGTGAGCTTTGTTACTTGCTAAACTTTTATAAAATAATGCATAAATGTATTCAGAGACTCAACGGTGGTGTAAACAGATGGCAAGGAGATGTAAACAGATCGTTTAACATAGGTACAAAGGTACATGTCCGCTGATCAAATGATACGCTCATTTATTGTTTAGTAAAAAAACGTTAAGATTTCTAAAATTGAAAGTATCTGAAGCAAGCGCAAAGATGTATTATTTTGTCTTTATTATAAAAGTGGTACTTAAGGACACACAATCCCTTATCAAGCCAAAATTTCCAAGTCAATATTTTTATTTTCACCACAGCAGCTCAAACATACCGCTTTTGCTGCGAGACAACAGTGAAAAAAATGCGATTTTGATTCGAGCGTGAGTAAAAGTAGCTTTTTAATTTTTCAATCTTCAGTGTCACAAATTGACATTGTTCAGCTATAAATTTGAAACATTCGAATTTTACTGTGCTCTGTCTCTTTCACATAAAAATAAGTCTAATTAATACTATAAAATTGGTATTTAACCAATACATTTTTATTTGGAATTACAACAATGATACATTAATTGAAAAATAAACATCAGGGACGCGGTATTAAAACGCGATTTAAAAAAGTAGCGGGAATAAAAATTTCGCTGATGCTGATACAGTATAGCGTAACGTGTTAAATTATATTAATATATAAAATAATCTAAAAAGATGAGTGAAACTAGCGATGATGACTGTACTTTAACACCAGAAGAGTTAAATCAACAAGTGATTCATACAGAATTCAATCTATTCCTGTTCATTTCTATGTCTCTTAGGTAATATGTGTTCTCACTGCCGTGGTGAAAAATTATGTGTGCTACACGACAGCAAAGTTTTTTGTATCTCGTGCTGTTGAGTCCCTCTCTACGCTCAGGATTCTAACTTTGATTCACTCGCTACGCTCGTGAATCAATCATAGAATCCTTCGCTTGCTCGGGACTCAAAATCAGCACTCGAAACAAAAAACAACTTTGCTCTCTCTTTGTTGCACAAATAACTATTAATACGTCAAATTAAAATCTGACTTGCTAGTACATGGATCTCACAACTTTTTACGGTAGAAGAACTGAGTTGCGAGACTTGGTTTTTTGACAAGTAGGTATTGTTTTTTATGGGATCTCATTTCTTTTTGTAGATAGTCTTATTTTTCCCGTTTCGGTACCTTCTACTTCTTATATATCTACCTAATGAATTTTCTTAAAGCCCTAACAGCAAATGTAACTTTGCATATTTTTATTTGGGATTACAAAGTTATTTATGCAATTTATGTATCTCGAAAACTGGACAGAAATTGAAAAATATTTTAGTTTTTCCTTAATTCACGCACTAAACACTAATTGTATTCTAAATTTGAAGCTGCTATGTCTGCTAGAAGTGCCTTAGACTTTTGATGATCGGTCAGTGAGTGACAAAATTATGAAACTTTGACTCGTAATAATTCTTAAACTACTAGTTCAAATTGAATGAAATTTAAAATATACCGTGTTTATACAATGCCTACTTACTTACTGAAAATTGAAGTTTCTAGTTTTATCCGCAACAAAGTTATACGGGGTCGAAAATGGCCTGAACTGCTTCGAGAAAAGGATGGTACGGCCATGCCACTTTTTCGCTCGACTTGGCGAGAGCACTGCCTGCCTCCATATACCTCAAAAGGCCGAGTTTAAAGGCAGAGGTTAGAATAATGCGCGTGAAACATAGAAACAATACTAAGTAAGGTAAAGGCTCCTTATACCGAGGTATTTCGTGACATTTGGAAGCAAGCAGGAAAAATAAGCATTTGTAAATATTTTGGCCTATAGTTACGTACAGTCAATTCGTAGTACTAAGCAATAAACTGTAACCATATACTCCCCTTTAGAGATAAGAACCGTAGTACCATAAGTTAGCTCTAAGAAATTTGTATTGTATTAAATCAGTTGAGATTAAAGACTCAAGGAGACAACATCTTGTCTTTTTTTAAAAGCTCCCTCGGTTCGCCACGAACATATCTGGCGCAGTCGATAGGATAGCGGCAGTCGTCGTCCTAGCGAATCAAACTCTTTGCAAAGACACGGCGTGAATCAAACTCTTTGCGTCCGCGCCGCTATCCCAACAAGAACCCGTCGCGAACCCTAGACAGCAAGAAGCACAGTCACCAGTCACCGCTCAACTCACCAGGCAGATGGAGCTCTACTGGAGGTAAGATCAAACTCTCATACTACTCAGTATCCCATCTTTTGCTATTTCCCACCATTATAATTACTTTGTGTATTCTATATTGTGTGTGCGTGTATAGTTGCCTTTACAGGTACAATACATTTAAGTATATAGTGTATATCTGTGTGATCTAAAATCGATACCAGATACTTACACATACTTACCTTAGTTTTAGTTATATACATTTATTATAAATTTAAACAATGGCTCAGAACGCCAACGCGCTCGCTGACCTAGCCGCAGCAGCCTCAGTAATAAATAGTTCAAAACCAAATTACGAACTATTAAATAAACTTATTCTGTCATACGATGGCAGTAACAAATCGTTGAACTTTTATATAAGAATTGTAGAAAGTATATTAACCGCGTATAGTATAACAACAGATGATTCGATAGCGATCTGTCTCATAAGAAATAAGTTAACTAACAAAGCTCAAGAAGCTATTTCATTGGAAGTTGATATCGAAGATTGGACATCCATTAAAGCCGCTCTAATTAATCGATTCGGCGAACACTGAACCGAAGTTCAGTTACGTCAAGAGTTATTACGTTGCACGAAATACCAAAACGAGACGTGCGAACAATTTGGTAAACGAATAGGAGATCTTTTAGACTCACTTTGCGGAGTAGGCCTGTCCACCAACAAGGACAGTGGTTACTATCAAACCCTAGCAATCAGCACATTTCTAGACAACCTAGATTACAACGTAGGCGTATGTACGTATTAACCAGCCGACAACCCTTGTCAAAGCTATAGCGTTAGCCAGACAGGAAGAAGCTCGAATCAAACGTTCAGATAGGAAAAGCATTACGCAACCCACTCCGAAACCTAGCATGAAGCCAAACAGTAATTTCCCAGTGCTTCCACAGCAGTCATTTAACAGAGGACCCAACTACCCGTCGTCAAATACACCTAGCTCACGTCCAGCTTTACCAAACTCTAGTAATCAATACAATAATTACACTAATAATCAGTATAGTAATTACCCCAGAAATACTCAATTTAATACCCCAAAACCTGCTACAAAACAGGAAGAAAAGGCGTTAGTTCCCGTAAATAGATTAAATCATAATTTAGTAAATAGCGAGGACCGTAGCGAGTCAGTCAGCTACGACACCTACGCCGCAGAACAGGAACAAGACGTAGACGATTCCCCAGATAACGATTATTTACAGGATTTTCCCCAGGATTGGATAATACAGGAGGAAACATAGATTACGTAGTAGATAAATTACCACATATTTACATCCGCGAATTAGGTGGTCCGTTTCTCATCGACACCGGAGCTACTCACTCATTTTAGTACCGCAGTAATAAAGAATCTCGATAAGGCCTGCATTAAGTCGGAACCTTATACTATCTCGTCACCGCACGGAGAATCATATCATGAGAACGTCGCGTACATCCGGTTACCAGAGATATTCGGATCAAGTAGCATTCATAAGTTTTTGATTGTAGATTTCAGCGAACAGTTTCACGGTCTTATAGGAAGTGATATTTTAGACAGTTTAGGTTGTAGAATAGATTGCAGTGAGAAAAAACTTTATACCAAAACAACTTCAATAGACTTTATCTATCAAAAATTAAATAATGCGTAAATAAACGAAAAATTTACGCATTATCTTGCGCAGTAATAAACTCGATAGATTTAATAGAACCAAGCACCTCTGCTGATCCCCAAGTAGATTTAATAAACGAAATTGACTCATTGCAACCTTCACCCAGTAATATTCCCACGGTTAGCTCAGAATTCCCACGGTCTTCGGAACAACCGCCAGAAAGCGAAAATTTAGACCCTAACGCTATAGACATAAGAACGCTTTTAGATATGCCCGCTACACCCGATACCGAGCCTATAGAGAATAATACCAGTAAGATACCGAATAGTCCCGACGCAATAGATAAACAGCTAAAGCAATTTCATGTTAGAAAGTCACCCGGAACAGAGTACAGAGTAGAGGATAAATCTAAAAATAATTATACAATTAAATACGTTTACATACCCATTAATAATACGAAAGAGGAAATAATTAGATTTTTACGAGAACATACAATAGCCGATAGAAAGTTTCATATATATTTCCATGACGAAGAATTGTTTCCCTTATTTTGCGAAGTATACGATAACGTTTTCGATCAACGCGGTCCCAAACTGATCCGTTGCCTAACTAGAATAACATTGGTACATGAAAAATCCGAGCGATTAGAAATAATAAAACGATATCATGAAGGAAAAACTATCCATCGTGGTGTCCAAGAAACATATAACAGAATACGGAAAAACTACCATTGGAAAAACCTTTTACTTAGTATTCAAAAATATATAAACGAGTGCGAAACTTGTCTTAAAGCTAAATACGAAAGAAACCCCTTACGACCTCCTCTGGCATTAACTGAAACACCTACAAAGCCCATGGAACATATGTACATGGACCTTTATACTTCAGATAGTCAAACATTCCTTACGATTATAGATAACTTCACTAAATACGCGCAAGCCGTCCCTTTACAAGCAACTACGAGTATTCACGTAGCGGAAGCTTTATTACAGATACTCTCAGTAATAGGAGTCCCTAACAAGATTACAACCGATTCTGACCATAAGTTTGATAACGAAATTATAAAGGAAATATGTTCTATGCATAAGATAAATATTCACTTTACAACCCCGTACAACCCTAATTCAAACGCCCCAATAAAACGATTTCATTCTACCATTGGCGAATTAATTAGATTACAGAAACTCACCGATAAGAGCGATAGTAAGATATTAATGCGCAATGCAATTATAGCTTATAATAACTCGATTCATTCAGCTACAGGTTATACGCCACTTGAACTACTATATGGTCATACGAATAGTCGAAACCCATTAGAATTATTTTATACACAGGAATTCTAACAAGATTATGTGCAAAAACACAAAAACTTAATGGAAACCGCTCAGAAATTAGTCGCATTAAAGTTATCATCTGAAAAGGAGAAAACCATATTAAAAGCCAATAAAAATAGCGAAATTCCACCTTTTAAGATAGGCGACATAGTATATAAACAGAGAGCTAAGTCATCTCGAAGTAAGAAGACCGAGCCAAAGCATTTAGGACCATATACAGTTACACCCTAATAATATTATAGAAATAAAAGGCAAGCATATAAACTCCAAATCGATTAGAGTCCATAGTAGGATGCTCAGACGTCCCTCTTCCATTACAGAGTCTTCTGGTGGCTCGCCGCCGTCAGCACCACCCACGCAGCATCAGACGTCATAGTACAGCCGATAGCTAGCGAAGATGGTTTATTAGTTTTAAAAGAAGCTAAAATTTAACATAAGATAGATACATATAACCTTATATGCACTTATACAGTTAGTTACATATATGAATTATTTAGATTTACTACTAGTATGTATTATAAGTTAGTGTTAGTCGAAAACTCGAGACCCACGTATTCAGAACGATACGTTTATCGTGAACAGATTAAGTATATGATTAGTTTAATAGAAAATAAGTTCTTTTACATTTTACCCAGATCTAGTGTTAGAAGTAGACGTCGTTTAATTAACGGTTTAGGTTCAATTATAAAATCAATTAGTGGAAACTTAGATAACGAAGATGCCCTACGTTTTGAAAATGAAATAGACAGTTTAAGGAAAAATACATTCACGTTAGCAAGTAATCAGAAGAATACTATTAGTCTTATGAAACAGTATATAGATGAATATACCGAAAGTTTACATAAAGTTCAGAATAACTTAGATTTATTAGCAATCAACGAATAGATATACTTCATTTCCACTTTCAAATTGAAAATAGCTTCCAACTTTGCGATAGAGTAAACACATTAGAGACAGCAATCTCTTTTGCTTCTTTAGGTATATTACATCCTAGTATCATAGACCCTTTACATCTATTAGCAGAATTTATTAAAATAAGTAAAAACTTTAACTTACCTTTTGAACCTAGAAGAGAAAATATACACTTGTAAGAAAATAGTATTACGGTCAAGGCATACTGTACCTTAACGTCACTTACATTTATATCATACACACCTATTATAAGCCCTATTATACATACCCATTCCTAATCATAACAACCTTACCCGTATACCCGAAGCACCTTACCTTATAGTGAGTAATAAGAAGTTTACTTACCTTCACGAGCCCTGTCGCCGCCTCACCGATGGGCGATGACCTCCAAATCTGCGATCATCTGAAATTAGAAGACGTCGACAAGAGAGCCGATTGCATCGTGCAAACCATTCGACATACGCCCGCAACCAATTGCAAGTTCGCCCATGTCGTCACTAGCAATAACAAGACTTCATGAAAACACCTGGCTAGCAATCATCCCGAAGGAAGACATCATAAAAACGTCCTGCAACGACGAGAACAGTTATCAACGGATAAAAGGAGTCTATCCACTCACCACTACTGAAAGATGTACCCAAGGGCGGATCCAGGGGGGGGTCATGGGGGTCATGACTCCCCCCTGAGCTGGTTCCAGACTTAGGCGGACCACTAATTAAATATAGAGATTTTATTAAAGTTTATATTTTGTCACCATCCAGATTTTATGTAACTACATACCTTCAATATTTAATTAGTTTATAATATAATAACTTTGTATGATGTCAAAGGTTTTAGACCAGGGTAGATAATTTTTGAAACGATAGAAAATTATAGTAGGATGAAACCCATTGGAAAAGAAAGAGAATATAGCAAAAATTTAAGGAAATATAAATTACGAGCGATCTGAGGTCAGGAAGTGGATGGAGTTGCGATTTTAAGGGTAAAAAAGGGTTTATCTCGATTGCCAGCAAAACTTCAAGTCCTACGGGAAAAACGTGAATAGCAAAGTTGTAGGTAATAAAAAGATCTACAACTTTTGTATTTACTCTTTATTCACACAACGTCTTAATTTATGTGAAAAATTCAAATAACCAAGTTTTCGGTTATTTATTTTTAACTTTTACAATAGTTTTTTCTTTTACACGAAATTTGGTAAAAACTTGCCTTTTTATGTTCCAAACACACGGTTAATGTTTTTATTTAAAATATTTATTCTTACACCTTATTTTGACTTAATATCGAATTTATTTTGACTTAATATCTTTAAAATAACTATTGATGGGCTCAAATTGTTTGTGGGTCACTCAGGTATATACATTATCTTAAAATAGCAATAAATATGAGTTTATATAATATATTATATAATTATATATTATTAGTTCGCTATAATTTAAAGAAGATTCTATACTTTCTCAAAATATTGTAGATGTCTTATTAATTAGGTATCTATTAACTTATTTGGTTGCTAATTTTAGTTGTATATATCGATTTTTAAGTTCTTATTTATCAATGTAGCATGGAATCTTACGTTTTTCGAGTTAATAAAGTGTTAATTTTAATAAATATCTCAACATTTTACATTAAGTATAATTAAAAAAATCGGTCTCGAGGTTGTTTCATTTCGTTGCATTTTCTGAGAACGTTTACCTTAGTAATGTATATTTTATTCACACCATCAGAAAGTAGAGATTTCAACGAACAAAACGCCGAACTATTTAAAAAAGAAAGCTGATATATTGACGTGAGAATTTTCAATTGAAAATTAGGGTTTTATTTCGATATTAAGTCAAAATAAGGCGTAAAAATAAATACTTTAAATAAAAAACATAAACAATGTGTTTGGAACATAAAAAGGCAAGTTTTCGCCAAATTTCGTGTAAAAGAAAAAACTATTGTAAAAGTTAAAAATAAAAAACCGGCCAAGTGCGTGTCGGGCCTCGCGCAATGTAGGGTTCCGTAGTTGCCCATAATGGCCATTATTGATAATAACTTCTGTTTCACATGGGACTAAAAACGGGTATCTTTAAGATTAAGCCAGCGCTCCCAATGTAAACTCACACAGAAATAGGTATTTATAAGTTAACGACGATTACTCGTAAACTAGTGATGTCTCCTTAGCCGTGATAGTTTTTCTTTTAAATTCCTTATGTGTACTACATCTGTGATTTTTTTCACCTCTTCCAAATTAATAGTTTAGCCGGCAGAGGGGGGGGACACTTGAGTCTAACAATTTTTTTCACTTCAATGCTTGATATTTGACAAACCAATCACTTGATCGAAAAATGATTTGAGCAAACTAATAATATTTTTTAAAACCTATACAATGATACCCCACACAATGGGGTACTCAACAAAAAAAATTCAACCCCACTATATATTTAGGGGAGATGCCCTGAAAAAAAATATTTTCCTAAATTTTATTCTACAGTTTTGTTGCAATATCGTATGTCTATATTCATGTCAAATATCAGCTTTCTAGCACCAGGCGTCTTTGAGCTAGGCTGCGGACGGACAGACGGACGGACATGACGAAACTATAAGGGTTCCTTGTGGACTACGAAACCCTAAAAACCAATAACTTGGTTATTTGAATTTTTCACATAAATTATGACGTTGTGTGAATAAAATGTAAAAACGAAAGTTGTACATCTTTTTATTACCTACAACTTTGCCATTGACGTTTTTTCCGTAGGACTTGTAGTTTTGCTGGCAATCGAGATAAACCCTTTTTTACCCTTAAAATCGCAACCCCATCCACTTCCCGACCTCAGATCGCCCGTTATTTAATTTTCCTTTAATGATCGCTATATTCTCTTCTTTCTCCAATGGGTCTCAACCTACTGTAACTTTATTTTACTTTTCACCGTTTTCTAACGTATCTGCACTGGTCTGTTACGTACATTAATTAAATACCTACTTTTTACTTGTACCTATTGTTATTGAAATTAATTATAAGTTCTTCACTTGACCACGACTATGTGACCCCCTCCTGGCGCCAAAGCTGGATCCGCCCTTGGATGTACCATAACTATAAATAGTATAGTACTACAAACCCACCATAGTACTGTTACGCCATCTATCGGTGAATGGGGGTACTAGAAGAGATTGAATGTATCGGTGGTTTAAAGGTAATTCAGCTGCTCTGTACTAGATGGCGTTGCTGTATCGAGTATCGACTATTCGAGATTATTTCGACAGTTTTGTAGAAGCATCTAGAATGCGCTAGTGATGTTATCCGGCCAGTATAAATAGAGCGCAAGCGAACGGACCGGACACAGTAACAATTGAATATCGAAGCGATCAACAAGAAGCGAAGGAAGTAATTCGGAAGTGTTTAGTGTTGTTTTAGTGGTGTGAATAGTGTGTTTTTATTAGTGTTGTGTTTGAAAATAAGTGTGTATAGTGTTTGTGTATAAATAAAGTTCATTTTAAGTGGCATAGTGAGTTATAATTTATCGTCGAACCCCAGCTCGTAACAAATTGGTGTCAGAAGAAAGGGATAAATTATGCCGGTTATGCCGAAGGAAGAAACTGAAGGTGTGCGTACCAGGAACCAGCGCCAGCAAGACCTGGACCAGAGACGCTTCGGAGACGTTCCTTCTCCATCGTCTGGTGGACCAGGCGAATCCGCGGATGCAGTGGAGCCTACAAGCGCACACTCCATGGCGGTGCCCGCCATCGCGGCTCTGATGACGTTCATGCAGGAGCATGCGCGCCGCCTGGAAGAACAGCTACAGCGCGACAAGGAGGAGCAGGCCCGCCGTTTGGAAGAACAGCTGGTGGTGATGAAAGACCTCAGCGCCGCTGTAGGGAAGGACCTGAAGGTGGTAAAGGAGGAGCTCCAGCAGCACGAGGCTCGTATCAGCGACGTGGAGAAGCTCGTACACGACCAGCTTGAGACTCGCGTCGCCTCTATGGAGAAGCGTGTACACGACCATCACGAGACCTGTGTCGCTGAAGTGGAGAGGAGATTGAGTGGGCTCGGATCCAACGAAGTGACATCTGCGACTGTAGTGCCCTCACCTCGTGGGTTTAAGGTTCCACCATTTGATGGCTCGTCATCATGGTCTGCATACAAGATCCAGTTTGAGGCTGTGATGCGATCGAATGGGTGGACCAAAGAACAGGCCTTAACCGCCCTAACCTTGGGCCTTCGCGACCGGGCCTTGACAGTGTTGGAGGCACTCGGACAAGACGTCACCTACGAGAAGCTTCTTGAGGCGCTGGAGGCGAGGTACGGAGACGCGCACCTCGAACATGTGTATCGTGCTCAGCTGAAGGACAGGACGCAACGCACCGGAGAAACTCTGCAGCAGTGGGCTCTAGAGGTGGAAAAGCTGGTCAGGAAGGCATACCAGTCGTCTCCTGCGCTTATTGACGGGAACCTCGTACAGGCGTTTACGGATGGGATCCGGGACCTGGAGGTAAGAGCAGCAGTGAGGCTTGGGCACTTCAAGGACCTCAAGGATGCCTTAGCCCACGCTCTGGAGGTGGAAGCAGTGCGACGCGACGATCGAGGTCACCGCATCAGAGAAGTTGCTACAACGGTGCTACAACTGCGGAGAAAGAGGCCATATCCGCTTGAGCTGCCCAAAGCGTAGGCAGTCTGGTGACACCCTGTCTCCACCAAAGGGGTCGCCTGATGTGCCTGCCAGGCAGCGAGAGCAGGGAAACGAGTAGAAGCCAGGACTGCGGGGCGGGTGCTGGCTGGTAATGGAAGAGCCCCAAGTATCTCGATCTCGCAATCATGCGACGGGAACAGCCTGATCATCGAAGGCGAAATTAACAGAACACCATGCAAGCTGACATTGGACACGGGTGCTTCTCGGACAGTCGTCGGTTTCCATCTGGCAAGACGGGTTCTTCGGGACTGCTTCAGGAACAATGAATGTGTGAATCTGAGAACAGCTACCGGTCAGCACATAACCGTCCGAGGTGAAATGGAGGTGGATCTGAAGCTAGGCAACAAAGTTTACCGTCACAAAGTCATCATGGCCGATATAGTAGACGACTGCATCTTAGGCCTAGACTTCATGCGGAAGTATCGCTGCGAGATCGATGTTAACCAGGGAGTGTTGAAGTGTGGCTCGGAAGAATTCTTCATGGAAGGTGCAACTTCAGGAAAAGTGTACTGCCTGAAGAATGTCATTCTTCACCCGCGGTCGGAAACAGTTGTACCAGTTTGTTTACCAGGGAATTCTGATCGAGGGAACCGCTGCGTACTTATCGAAGGCCTAGAGAAAGAGGCCTCGTGGAAGATTGCACGAACCTTGGTAAGGGGTACCAAAGTTTCATCAGTACGCGCAGTGAATGCAAGTGACAAGGAAGTGTCGCTCAAGAAAGGGACGGAATTGGGCACCTATGAAGGAGCGGCTTGGATGCGTAGATGTCATGAGCAACCTACCAGGACCAAGGTTCAAGTTACACGATTCGACGTGTCTACACTTTTAAAGGACTGCCAAAGTACCCTGTCGGAGGAAGAGAAGACCGAGGCTCGGAAGATGTTGAACCGGTTCGCCGATATTTTCTCGACCAGTGATGCCGACATAGGGAAGACAGCACTAGTCCAGCACAAAATAAACACGGGAAGTGAAGCACCGATTCGCCAGCGGCCAAGACGTGTGCCAGTGGCACGGGAACGTGAAGTGGAAGTTATGATCGACGGTATGGTGAAGGAAGGCGTAATCGAGCCCTCGTCCAGCCCGTGGTGTTCTCCGGTGGTGCTAGTTAAGAAGAAAGATGGCAGCATGCGCTTCTGTGTAGACTACCGCCGATTGAATGACATCACGAAGAAGGACAGCTATCCGCTGCCAAGGATCGATGACACACTGGATACGCTGACGGGGATGAAGTGGTTTTCTACCTTAGACCTAAAAAGTGGCTACTGGCAGGTGGAAATAGACCCCCAAGACAAGGAGAAGACGGCATTCTCCACAGGCAAAGGATTATGGCAATTTAACGTCATGCCCTTTGGATTGTGCAACGCTCCGGCTACTTTTGAGAGACTGATGGAGCGAGTGCTCATGGGACTGATTGGAGACGCCTGCCTGGTCTACTTGGATGACATCATCATCGTGGGGCGCACCTTCCAGGATCACCTTCGAAACTTGGAGCAAGTGCTGTCAAAGATACGAGGAGCTAATTTGAAGCTGAGTCCGAAGAAATGCGCGTTATTCAGACGCCAAGTGAACTTTCTAGGACATGTGGTCTCGGAGAACGGTATTCAAACTGACCCGGAAAAGATCATTGCCGTGAAGGAATGGCCAGTTCCAGAGAACAAAACGCAGGTCAGAGCATTCCTCGGATTATGCTCCTACTACCGACGGTTTGTGAAGAACTTTGCTGACATTGCTCGACCTCTACATAAGCTCACCGAAGACAGAGTACAGTTCTGTTGGAATGAGAGCTGTGACGTTGCATTCCAGAAGCTCAAGGAACATCTGTGTACTGCACCTATTCTAGGCTACCCTGACAATGAGCACGAATTCATAGTTGACACAGATGCCAGTAACACCGGAATTGGCGGCGTGCTGTCACAGAAGAAGGGTGATCAAGAAGTTGTTATAGCATACTTCAGCAAGACCTTATCCAAACCCGAAAGAAACTACTGCGTCACCAGGCGGGAACTCTTGGCTGTAGTAAAGACATTGCAGCATTTCAACAAATATTTGTTGGGGCGTAAATTCCACCTGCGAACCGACCACGCTGCGCTAAAATGGCTACTTCAATTTAAAGACCCAGAAGGACAAGTAGCCAGATGGATTTAACTACTTAAAGAGTTTGATTTTGTAATACAACATCGCAGCGGCAAGTCCCATGGTAACGCAGATGCCCTATCGCGTAGGCCGTGTCCCGACCAGTGCAAGCACTGTAGCCGACAGGAAGCAAAGCAGGCAGCGCTAGTGAGGATGTTAAAGACGGATCTAAGCGACGAATGGAGAGAAGCTTTGCAGAGTGCTCAGCAAGATGACAAGGATGTACAGCCGATTCTTGAATGGAAGAAATCAGATGCGCCTAGGCCCAAATGGAGTGATATCGCAGCAATGAGCCCCATCACCAAGAGTTATTGGGCACAGTGGGAAAGCTTGGTCGTCCAGGATGGAGTTCTGTGCCGCAAATGGGAAAACGCTCGCGGTAACCAGTGCCATTTGCAAATGGTAGTGCCCAAAACTAAGGTGCCGGAAGTCTTGCAGCTCTATCACAATGATGCTTCTGGAGGTCACATGGGAGTTAAGAAGACCCTTACTAAGATCCGGGAGCGGTTTTATTGGCTCCACTGTCGGGATGACGTCGAGGATTGGTGCCGCAAATGCACTAGTTGTGCGGCTGTGAAGGGGCCACATACCCGTAGCAGAGGTGCATTAAAGGTGTACAATGTGGGAGCCCCATGGGAGCGCATGGCGTTGGATGTCGCTGGGCCGTTTCCTGAGAGCCAGGACGGAAACAAATACTTCCTGGTTGTGATGGATTATTTCACGAAGTGGCCTGAAGTGTTTGCAATCCCAAATCAAGAAGCTACCACAGTGGCGGATAAGCTGGTGCATGAAGTCTTCTGTCGGTTCGGGGTGCCCTTGGAAATCCACAGCGATCAAGGCCGGAACTTCGAGTCTGAGGTGTTCAAGGAGACTTGTCGCGTGATGGGTGCACATAAAACCAGGACCACGGCTTATCACCCGCAATCAGATGGTATGGTTGAACGATTTAACCAATCACTGGAAAGGTACCTGGCGAAGGTCGTGGAGAGCAAACAAAGAGATTGGGACAAGCACATCCAACCATTCCTTCTGTCATATCGCAGTGCGGTCCACAAAACCACAGGAGTAACACCAGCTTTTGCCAATTTCGGCAGAGAATTACGTTTACCAGCAGACTTAATCACCGGTATTCCGCCAGAATCTCCACGCAATATAACGGATTACGCGACCGAGCTACGCAACAAGATGAACGACGTATACGAGCACATCAGGGCGTCAGGACAACAGATGTCTGAAAAGATGAAGACTCGCTACGACCGGAAGGCAAACAACAAAGGCTTCGATGAGAGATCATTGGTGTGGCTTCATAACCCAGTACGAAGCAAAGGCAAATCGCCTAAGTTACAAGCCAGATGGGACGGGCCATATCGCATAATTACCAGGATGAACGACGTCACCTATCGAATCCAGAAGGGGTCGCGAGGTGCACCGAAGATAGTTCATGTGGACCGGTTGGCTCGTTACCATGGGTCCAACGATGTTCGAGACGAACACGTTTAAGAGGGGGGCAGTGTTACGCCATCTATCGGTGAATGGGGGTACTAGAAGAGATTGAATGTATCGGTGGTTTAAAGGTAATTCAGCTGCTCTGTACTAGATGGCGTTGCTGTATCGAGTATCGACTATTCGAGATTATTTCGACAGTTTTGTAGAAGCATCTAGAATGCGCTAGTGATGTTATCCGGCCAGTATAAATAGAGCGCAAGCGAACGGACCGGACAC
Source organism: Euclidia mi (assembly GCA_944739405.2). NCBI lineage: Eukaryota > Metazoa > Arthropoda > Insecta > Lepidoptera > Erebidae > Euclidia > Euclidia mi. The sequence goes on from OX123189.2 coordinate 37,625, forward strand.
AGTAACAATTGAATATCGAAGCGATCAACAAGAAGCGAAGGAAGTAATTCGGAAGTGTTTGGTGTTGTTTTAGTGGTGTGAATAGTGTGTTTTTATTAGTGTTGTGTTTGAAAATAAGTGTGTATAGTGTTTGTGTATAAATAAAGTTCATTTTAAGTGGCATAGTGAGTTATAATTTATCGTCGAACCCCAGCTCGTAACAGTACCATCACTATTCCAGAGACCATTCCGTTGCCTAGAAATGAAATAGCCCAAGAAAACGTCACTGTGCACAACATAGAGTTGCAAAACATACAGTTGGATAAACTACACTCGCTTGCTACTCTAGCCCGCGAGATGAATATCACGCCGATCACCCCCGGTATCGCCAATCAACCCAGCTGGACTTCAATCGCCGCATTAGCCGCAGTACTAGCCCTCATACTATACTGCGCCTATAAACGACTCAGATCAAGCCTATGCAGACGCCCGGGACTTCAACCGCTGCCGTGCGTCACCATGGAGATGGACTACGCGCCGCGTCCGTCGGAGTCAGTAGCAGTGCCTCAGCACAGCGCTTCGCCCTTGCATAGTCGGCCCTGCGTGCAATCCTCCTCCGTACGCAGCCCTTTGGGAAGGGAGGAGTTACGTACAGTCAATTCGTAGTACTAAGCAATAAACTGTAACCATATACTCCCCTTTAGAGATAAGAACCGTAGTACCATAAGTTAGCTCTAAGAAATTTGTATTTTATTAAATCAGTTGAGATTAAAGACTCAAGGAGACAACATCGTGTCTTTTTTTAAAAGCTCCCTTGGTTCGCCACGAACATATCTCTATGTAAAAATATTATTTCAGCTAAAATGGACATTAAATTTTGTATAACTTCTATTATTATGTGACTTTTCAAAAGATTTATTCATGAAAAAAAAATAGTTTTATAGCAAAGTCGATTTTCCCTAATTCCGAGGTATTTTCAGGCTTGAAACCTAATACCGCGGTAGTCGGTTCCTAATTCTATAATTTTATAAGTTAAATAATAATAGTAAAATAGTAGTGCTATTTCTTAAAAATATGCTTACTCTAGTCACAAAGGAGCTTTTAAATACTTAAAATTATAAATGTTTAAAAAAGTTTGATTAAATTTCAAGTACTTAGATAGTTTACTTATTCTAAATATAATAACACACATATTCGTTCATATAAAATTTTAATATAATATCTTAGTAAGTAGGTATCAAGAAAATCCAAAATGCGGCTAAGCGCAAACGCTAAATTGTAGCGGGGCGGCCGGCGCGTGTATAAAAAATTCCGATATGACGCGAAAGTTTTGGTCTAAGGAACCCTAAAATACTATTTGTGGTTGCCATTCCTCGGTATAAGGCTCTATGGAGATCCTTATACGGAGGCATACCCTTGGTATTAAGAGCTCATAGAGCCTAATACCGAGGTATACAAAAATCCTACCTCGGAATTAGGAGAAATTCCTGTAATTTGTAATCCTAATTCCGACCCATAGCTACTTCTTATTTAGGCCTTTCAAAGAAAATGTTGTTTTCTGGATCATGTTTGACAACATTTAATGAGATTTGTATCCAATAAAACATACCTACCACGGAATTAGGTTTTTGCTTCGAAAGAATATTAATAATTTTAAATGAACAAACGCCTCATTAAAAAAAAAATTGTATTAAAAGTAATAAGCAAGTGAATACGATGTAGTGTTTCTCCTATTACCGATGGCACCTCCGAATTAGGAACTACGCTTAAAACACGTACCCTAACTCCGTGGTATTATGTTTTATATTTTAAGATACTAAATCAATTTAAAACATAAATTATCTTGATAATTATGGCAAGTAAAATAACACAAAATACTGAGAAATTGCTTACCTTCAGTACCTTATGTTAAAATCACATCAAAAACTTACGTTAAAAAAATGAGCTCACTTGCCTAACAGGATCCGTGTTTGTATGAAAAAAACATTCGCGTCGACACCGTGGCAGAGACTGATTGATTTTAGCTAGTTGCTCCGGGGTTACACTTACGAACTTCACGTATGTGAGTAAGTTTGAAACATGGAATGACTGAATCCTGTTTTTAAGTAGTTACATAATAATATTCAAAAGATAAGAGCGAAAACAAAAATACCTCGGAATTAGGAGCCGATTTTGACTACCTCGGTATTAGGAGCCTTAACCTAAAATAACTTTTTATGAAATGAAAGAATAACAGAGGTCGTCCAGTTAACAAATCTCTCCCGTACGCTGGCCAGGCCCAGGGACTTTTTGTGTTTGAGAGTAGCCAAAGCAGCTGTTACCTCGATTCGCAATATGACAGGCGTTCATCCTGCAGATTCGGTTCAGGCAGATTATATGGTAAATTCTCCTGTATAGGATTTTTTAACCTACCAGCTATAGCAGCCCAATAACCTTGTGGCGTCCCGTTTTGAGCCAAATAAAACATGGTCAGTTCATGTATGGTGTGGGTGGATAGTGTTTCAATCGCGTGATGAGGAGGATGGTGGAGGCGAGCGTTGGAGCTGTGCACTCGTCCTCCAGTAGGTGACGTTTGGTGTACAGGTCGCATCGCAGTGTACGTGAACCGCATGTTGTTGTGGAGCGTGCGGGACGAGGGGTTCCCGGCGCCCCAGAGAACCGTGGACGTGGAGTACCGCTATTCGGCCGGCGACGACACCGACGTGCGCTGCGTGCGGTGGCCCTCCTGCGACCTCCAGCTGCTCTTATCAGCCAGCGCCCGCGCTGACGGTAGGTACATTCCAGCGATGGGAGTGCGAGTAACATTTATACTAATGCTAATGTAAACGTGTACGTTTTACGCTCGAATGATCCACGTAACTGAGGAACCTTCGCCGTAAGCTGATCGTGTCGCGAAACGTATCTAAGCCACAAGGGTGACGATATATTGTGTACCTATTTATTAATAATGAATATTTAGTGACGCTACATTGCAGCGAGCTAATGGTGATGTATGTGACAGAGGACATAACGCAGCAGAGCGCGGGCGGCGCGTTGAGCACGCTGGGCGCGCGCATGCGCCTGCTCGCCGCGCACGACGGCGCACTCCTCACGTGTCGGTGTCGCGGACAAGACCTCACTAATATCACTCTGCAGTTTAAGCATCACTCGTTTGACCGTAAGTTTTTGAAAACATGAGCATTTACAAAAACATCGACGTCTCTTCATTTTCTTATTTTTATTCACCAACATAGACTTCAATGCTTCTTCTTGGATTTGCTCTTAGAGATTCCTAATTCATTTTAACGAAGGTATCTTTTAAAGGACAAAATAAAATCCCTACTACCCGTGCAGATAATGAATGGACTTTGCCACCACTAACGGTCAAAATATTTGTTTAGAAGTTGATTTTTACATAAATTTGAATTTTATTTGGAGTATAATAATGAATGATGATATATTATTACATCAATATAAAGTTTCCTTTTCCCTGCAGGCTGAAGGATTTAGGGTTGATGGAGACTGATCAAGTGTTGAAAATCTTTCAATCACATGTGATATCTATCTACTTATTAACTACTTATACCAATAATTTTCTGGGGCAACTCTACGGACAAAAATATAATATTTAAACTGCAAAAAAGATGTATCCGCGCTATGTTTGGCTTGCAATTCACTGACAGTTGTCAATCTTACTTCAAAAATCATAACATCCTAACACTGCCATCGTTATACATTCTAGAAACATGTGTTTTTGTAAAAACTAATCCGTCACTATTCCCAAGACTGTCAGATACTGTCCAACGCAACAGACGAGACAATGATCGGTTACGTATACACTGCGCCAAAACTACTCATTTGCGTAACAGTATATTTTGTATGGCACCGAAAATTTTTAATAAGCTCCCAAAAGAACTCAAGTCATTAAATATAAAAATCAAGGGCGGATCCAGCTTTGGCGCCAGGAGGGGGTCACATAGTCGTGGTCAAGTGAAGAACTTATAATTTAATTTCGATAACAATAGGTACAAGTAAAAAGTAGGTATTTAATTAATGTACGTAACAGATACGTTAGAAAACGGTAAAAAGTAAAATAAAGTTAAAGTAGGATAAGACCCATTGGAGAAGGAAGAGAATATAGCGATCATTAAAGGAAAATTAAATTACGGGCGATCTGAGGTCATGAAGTGGATGGGGTTGCGATTTTAAGGGTAAAAAAGGGTTTATCTCGATTGCCAGCAAAACTACAAGTCCTACGGAAAAAACGTCAATGGCAAAGTTGTAGGTAATAAAAAGATCTAGGTACAACTTTCGTATTTACATTTTATTCACACAACGTCATAATATATGTGAAAAATTCAAATAACCAAGTTATTGGTTTTTAGGGTTTCGTAGTCCACAAGGAACCCTTATAGTTTCGTCATGTCCGTCCGTCTGTCCGTCCGCAGCCTAGCTCAAAGATGCCTGGTGCTAGAAAGCTGATATTTGACATGAATATAGACATACAATATTGCAACAAAACTGTAGAATAAAATCTAGGAAAATATTTTTTTTCAGGGTATCTCCCCTAAATATATAGTGGGGTTGAATTTTTTTTGTTGAGTACCCCATTGTGTGGGGTATCATTGGATAGGTTTTAAAAAAATATTATTAGTTTGCTCAAATCATTTTTCGATCAAGTGATTGGTTTGTCAAATATCAAGCATTGAAGTGAAAAAAATTGTTAGACTCAAGTATCCCCTCCCCCCCTCTGCCGGCTAAACTATTAATTTGGAGGAGGTGAAAAAAATCACAGATGTAGTACACATAACGAATTTAAAAGGAAAACTATCACGGCTAAGTAGACATCACTTGTTTACGAGTAATCGTTGGTTAACTTATAAATACATATTTCTGTGAGTTTACATTGGGAGCGCTGGCTTAATCTTAAAGATGCCCGTTTTTAGTCCCATGTGAAACAGAAGTTATTATCAATAATGGCCATTATGGGCAACTACGGAACCCTACATTGCGCGTGGCCCGACACGCACTTGGCCGGTTTTTTATTTTTAACTTTTACAATAGTTTTTTTCTTTTACACGAAATTTGGTGAACATTTGCCTTTTTATGTTCCAAACACACTGTTTATGTTTTTTATTTAAAGTATTTATTTTTACGCCTTATTTTGACTTGATATCGAAATAAAACCCTAATTTTCAATTGAAAATTCTCACGTCAATATATCAGCTTTCTTTTTTAAATTGTTCGGCGTTTTGTTCGTTGAAATCTCTACTTTATGATGTTGTGAATAAAATATACATTACTAAGGTAAACGTTCTCAGAAAATGCAACGAAATGAAACAACCTCGAGACCGATTTTTTTAATCATAATGTACAATTTTGAGATATTTATTAAAATTAACACTTTATTTACTTGAAAAACGTAAGATTCCATACTACATTGATAAATAAGAACTTAAAAATCGATATATACCTACAACTAAAATTAGCAACCAAATAAGTTAATAGATACCTAATTAATAAGACATCTACAATATTTTGAGAAAGTTATAGAATCTTCTTTAAATTATAGCGTAAACTCCTATTTAATGCTATTTTAAGATACCTGAGTGACCCACAGACAATTTGAGCCCATCAATAGTTATTTTAAAGAGAAGCGAGGAAGGGCTAGGTGGATCCCAGCCCTGACATGTATTTTTATGAATAATGTTGTTCACTGTTCTGTATTTCAAATACTGACTAACTGTTTTTATAGCTGATATGAAATAACAGGCAGTAAGGCCCAGATCCACCTAGCCCTTCCCCTTTTCTCTATAAAATAACTAATGATGGACTAAAACTTTCTGTGGGTCACTCAGGGACCTACATACATTATCTTAAAATAACAAAAAATAGAAGTCTACGCTATAATTTAAAGAAGATTCTATAACTTTCTCAAAAAAATATAGATGTCTTATTAAATATTAACTTATTCGGTTGTTTATTTTAGTTGTATATTTCGATTTGCAAGTTCTTTTTTATCAATGTAGCAAGGAATCTTACATTTTTCGAGTAATTAAAGTGTTAATTTGTAATAAATCGCTCAAAATTGTACATTATAATTAAAAATCGGTCTCGAGGTTGTTTAATTTCTTTGCATTTTCTGAGAACGTTTACCTTAGTAATGTATATTTTATTCACAACATCATAAAGTAGAGATTGCAACGAACAAAACGCCGAACAATTTAAAAAAGAAAGCTGACATATTGACGTGAGAATTTTTAATTGAAAATTTGGGTTTTATTTCGATATTAAGTCAAAATAAGGTGTAAGAATAAATATTTTAAATAAAAAACATTAACAGTGTGTTTGGAACATAAAAACGCAAGTTTTCACCAAATTTCGTGTAAAAGAAAAACTAGGTATTGTAAAAGTTAAACATAAAAAGCCAAAAACTTGGTTATTTGAATTTTTCACGTAAATTAAGACGTTGTGTGAATAAAGTGTAAATACAAAAGTTGAAGATCTTTTTATTACCTACAACTTTGCTATTGACGTTTTTCCCGTAGGACTTGAAGTTTTGCTGGCAATCGAGATAAGCCCTTTTTTACTCTTAAAATCGCAACTCCATCCACTTCCCGAACTCAAATCGCCCGTAATTTATTTTTCCTTAATTTTTTGCTATATTCTCTTTCTTTTCCAATGGGTTTCATCCTACTATAATTTTCTATCGTTTCAAAAATTATCTACCCTGGTCTAAAACCTTTGCCATCATATAAAGTTATTATATTATAAACTAATTAAATATTGAAGGTATGTAGTTACATAAAATCTGTATGGTGACAAAATATGAACTTTAATAAAATCTTTATATTTAATTAGTGGTCCACCTAAGTCCTGGAACCAGCTCAGGGGGGGGGGTCATGACCCCCATGACCCCCCCCCTGGATCCGCCCTTGATAAAAATATTTAGGAACAAGGTTAAAGAAATGTTAGCAAAAAAATGTTACTACAGTATTAACGACTTTTTGGATGACACATTTTAATCGAACTATTAATGCACCAGTGACTTATGATTGTTATAATTATTTTATTATATTCTTTTTTATTTTATAATATTGACATTCTAAATATATGGACATTATTTTATGACATTTCATTAGCTGACATTATATTTAGCATTTAATTTAGTAGATAAGTATTTTAATTCTTGACTTTTAATGTAATGAATTTATCACTGTTAACAATTTCTTCTTTAATTAATATTTGAATCAATTCTTATAATTGCTTACATTATAGTCATTACTTATCATATTTTATATTAATTACATTTGTACGCCGTCATGGTAAAACATGTTGATACTCGCACTAATTAAAAAGAACTAATGTAAAGGATATGTCCTGTATATACTACACATGTTTAATGCAAATAAATTTATCTTTATCTTTATCTTTATCTTTATCTTTATCTTTACCAAAGAACTCAGATTTACATAGGACCGCAGACCTTAAGGATCTCGTGTGTCGATTCCAAGTGTGGTCTCCCCCAGTTTAGCTTGTAGTTGGCGGCGCTGGTGTCGTTTCTCCTTCTCTCTTGCTCTAGTAGTTAGTACATAGGGGGTACTTCCCGGTCTTCTCACGATTCCCCTAAGGGAACCGGAGGGGCAACTGATGCAGGTGGTGTGCTGTCTCAGTGGTTTCGGCCGCCGCCTGCAACTGCAGACGGGTCACGGGGGTGTGGTTCTTGCCACTAGTGACGTGTCCGGGGTGACGACGTCTAGTTCGGGTGTGCTTCACGCCGCTAGCGAGACCTGACCCCACCGGCGCTATTCCGAAGAGGGGAACGTCCGGTGAGCGATCTACGTGCCAGCGGTGGCTTGTTTAGTGGGGGCTTCGCTTACGTTGGCGAGGTCGAGCTTGCCGGGGCAGGCTCCCGACAAGCACCCGTCAGCTGACGTGAGCGAGCTTGAGTCAGTCCTGTGTGGTTGTAGCGGGCATCAGGTCCCGGGGTAGTGGTCGGTCCGGTGGGCGCCGATGGTAGTGCGCCAGCTCCCACTGGTGGCGGAAGGATGATACCTCAGCGCGGGTCAACATGTTGGCGCTCAGGCGACAAAGTCGTCGAGGCTTTCCATGCGTAGGTCCCTGGAGATGACGTCGTTCCTCCGGTAGCGATGGATGTCTACAACAGCGTTTGCGGAGGGTTTCCACCACCAGCGCGTACCACGCTGGGGCATAAGTGAGGCGAGTGCTTGTATGCCTTGTAGACGGCCAGCTTCGCACGGAGAGGAAGTCGGGACGCCAAGACATGGACAAGGACGCAGGAGAGCTCGAGCGGTTCGCGCTTGGCCTACGATGTTCTTGACTTGTGGGTAACAAGTCTCAGGAGACTTGGAGGTCTCCACCCGGCCCCGGTAATCGGAGAAGGAACAAGACATGCTAGCTTGACGTCGTAAGGGATGATATGCGTGTGAACAGACTAAGCACATAACATCCTTTTCGCACTAACTTCTACAGAAAGTTTTCTTTTGCATAATGAACTTTATTTAACTTTTCAGATTTACTGGACTTGACAGTGAATTCCAAGCCCTTAAGATACCAGCAACCCTGTCTACAGAATTCAAAAGAAACTTACAGCGTGCAGTATACTTACGAGCCAGGTGATAAGTTCGAGTGCGACACGAGCGCCAGCGAAGCGGGCCCCGACTACATTAACATCATAATCATAACATTCGTAACAGATAATGGTCGTCATACGGATAATGGTATGCATGATGGTTTAAGCCTTGCATGCATAACCAACAGGCAAACCCTAGCGTGAATGTGAAATTTCTAATGTTCACAAATGACCTAATTAATTATGTTAATGAATTATACTCTGACATTAACGTCGTCGTGTCTGCTGATGATATTAACGCCATAATAAGTGCAAATAATACACAGCTGCTGAACACTAAAGTTAATTTAACACTTGAGTGCTTTCAAGAGTGGTTTGGCGCTAATAGATTACTAATAAATACAAAAAAGACTAATATAATCTTCTTTAAATCCACATGTACTCGTAGATGTAATGAGAACTTAGACGTAGTTTTAAATACAGACAGAATGAGTTAGTCAATGCAGTTAAGTTTTTAGGCATAAATATAGACTCCTTACTTAATTGGAAACCAGAATTAAAGGCTATCGATGGAGCAATTTCATCTGCGTGCTACGCACTGAGGCGCTTGAGAGATGAAGTTGATGTTAGCAACCTGATAACAGTATATTGCGCTTTAGTGGAGTCGCGGCTGAGGTATAGCCCTATAGCATACAGCTTTGGGCAATAGCTACATATATAACGGTTACAGGGCATTTGTGTTACAAAAAAGGGCAATTAGAACCATTGTTCGCATACCGCAATGGGAATCCTGTAGGGAATAAGTCTTTCTTTGGTGCCATGCCTTTACTTATTGGTAGTTTTGAGTGACTTAGCTAAAAATATACATATTATGAAACAGAAAATGAAAGACAGCTGAGAGAAGGTACTAGGACAAAACATTTAAAACACAAATCAAACCCAAAACTGGATATTGTTAAACACAGTATGCAATACCAAGCGGTGAAGTTATTCAATTTAGGGATGAAATATATAATCTGCACACATTTAAAAGAAAGCTTAAAGACTGCCTTTATAAACTGTTTTTATTCCATTGAGGATTTTATCAATATGATTTTTTCTCTAAATATGTATATGGGTCAAACACAAAAAACGAAAAGAAAATGTTCATGCAACGTAAAGCCGTTATTGAAATATTATATCAACATTAAATACATTTAATAAATATTTTGTGTTGAAAACTAGTAACATTTCATAAAAAAATCGCGTTATATTGAAATTTATTTTTGCTTTTGAATCTGAAAAAATCTCCTTTTGTAGACTGTTCGGATACAAGTAGTTGAGTTTAAGTGATGGTTAAAAATATATACACATACTTTCGATGATTTCCCCCCCGTGGGATCTCCACCTTGTCGTGGTGGGGGGGCTTAGTAACCGTGGATTGGTGACCCGCGGTGAAGCTAAGAGGGATCCAGGAGGGGACGCTCCGCGTGGGCTTGACGGAGGCCTGCGCAGGATGCGTCCAAAGGGGCGGGTGCGAGGGACAGTTCTTCTGTCCGTCGGATGCGGTCGCGGGAGGAGAGGCGTGTCGGTGTTGCGTTGCCGCGCGCCCTATCTCCCGCGACCAAATGGAGGCGCACCATCGTTGCGTCGCGGTGGGGCCGCAGAGGAAGAGGAGATGCGGTGTTGCGTTGCCGTCCGCCCTATCCTCTGCGGCCGCTGAGTGTTTTGGCGGCGGAGCCCAACACCTTCATCCGCCGCCAAGGGGGTTTTGTTCGGGGCCCGCCAGACCATCTGGCGGGCCAATACCCGTCGGGGGGTAGTGACGAATGCTTATGCAAATCCCTACCCTCCGACACACGGGTACATGAGGAACACGGGTTGGTTTTTAGTCAGTAAGAGTCTGACAGTCCCCTTCGTCCTTCCCCCGGGGCAGAGGGACTCCATGAGGATTTTCCAACCCGATACCAAAAAAAAAAAAAAAAAAAAACTTTCGATGATTTAATATCGTTTCAATACATGAGTTATATTATCAAGTATTCATAACATAACGTATTAAAAAATATATAATTCAAAATTTTGTAATAAAACGTATAAACATGTTGTTCACAAATTTTAAGTCTACTTCTGTAGACTTATAAAATAAGCCAGAATATGCCGAAGATGAACGCATCGTTTTTATTTTATTTTATATATTGGTAGCACTGTATTCTCTGTCATTTGCTTGGTTGTGATTTTACGTTAATTGCGTGTGACATTAAAAATTCCAATTTTATTTAATTACACAAGTTTTCGGTCGAGTTTAGTGTGTCTTTCCTGTGCAAGGGATATCTGAGTAAGTAGCGTTTACAAATAAATAAAAACATCAAGATAGTTTAAGCTTATGGGCGCGGCATGCAAAATATACCGCATTGCTTAAAATATAACCTCATAATAAAGGATGCCATCTTTGATTTATGAAAATATATCTCTCGTGTAGACATCTTTACTGTAGACTCTGTGTCTACAGAAGGGAAAAATAAAAAAAAATGAAATGAAATATTTATTTTTGCCACAAATGGCACACACTAAACATGTTTGACAAAAAATAGGTACAAAACAATTATTAAAAGAAAAACCGTAGCCTTAATAATAAAATAAAATAAAAAACAAAACATATTAAAATGAAACACTAAAACCTAGACTAAAACAAATAATATAAACAAATGGCAGATCGTTACGTCTGCTCACTGGCAACCCAACGCTTCCCGGCTGACCAATTGGAAGCCGTCTGCCGCCAATGGTCAAATAAAATACAAAGTAAATTCAATTTTCCCACACATTAGATGAATGTGAATACATGAATTTGGGTCAACTAAGTACGCTTATTGAGTTTTGAACCTAAATAAATATTTAAACGTAAAAGTTAGGCATTCTTAGTGAAAGTTTATTTGTGAAATTTTATCACTGATTATTGATCTCACATGAAATAAATAACCTGGATTTAAAGTAGTAACACTGTATACATAAAAAAATAAACGTAAAATTACAATATCAAAATTAACACATTTCGGTATGGCAACAAAATATTATAATTATGTAGTAAAATCAAATAAATTACTTATTATAAATCTTCTAAAATCAAGTAAAACAAAAATAACTTTCCTTTGCATTAAAACATACTAGGGTGGTCTGAAAAGTTTCCGACCTCAACCTGAAGGAAGCAGCACTCGTCAAAATAGTGTTGTGGATGTAATTGTACTTCCTGTTAATTGAGTGAAGCTCATAAAACCATCTCCAACATAGAAATAAATAAACACAGTCAACAGATTGCGAATACCTGTAGCCTATATCATGAGTTGGTTAGTAGTGAGCCTGATCATGTGTGCATTAGGGAGCCAGTTGTGACAATAGATCTGACCAGGGAGGATACCATTATTATGAGACCCAGCTTTTCTAGTCGTAATAAACTTAAATGTTACATTAAAATTACTAAATTAATAAAAAAATATCATAAATCTATTAGGAAATATAATGTGCATAGAGTTAATTTTAATCTTAGAAAGGAGCGCATAAACTTAGTTAATCAACTTTCTGAGTACTCTAGAAATTTGGAACATAGCAGATCAGTGTATGATATGGAAACTCATCGCTTAAGGGAAGAGATATTACTTAGGGAAAGAACCTTAAATGAGATCTTCAACAAATACCAAGCTTCTCAACAAGAACTGAGCAAGCGTATAGTGGAGGCAGGTGAGCTTGTAGACTTGGTGCGGTGTAATGCAGAAATGTATGAGTCTCTGACCAATAAGCTCTTGTGTTCTTGTACTCATGCTCTTGTACCAGCAGAGCCATTGAGTACCGTACTACCTGAGAATTTTTCTAACAATCCACAAAACTCACACTCATTACAATCAAATTTAAATAAATCTAGGCTTCCAACATCTATTAATAAAACTTTTATTTTTTCTGATAGGCTAGGTCACAATTTTGGTAGTCTTCTCAGTGAATATACAAATCAGTGTGTTATAAATTATTGTAGGCCAGGGGATAGTTACTGCAGTTTAGTTAATCAGATTAAGTTACACCCCTTAGATGAGAGTAGTACTGCAATATTATTGTTTGGTAACAGTTTAACTGTAAAGAGACAGGATATCATAGAATGTGTTGAATTGTTGATAGAACTTAATTCTAAATTTAGTTGTAAATTTATTTTAGGTGCTTTACCTTACTCAAACAACTTAACACACACACAAAATATGCACATACACTCATTAAACATGTTATTGTATAACATAACTTGTCGTCATAGTGACGCAATATTGTTTTTTGACGCTAATAAATTTATTAGTAAATTTATTTTAACTAAAGATACAATGTATCTGCCATTTTATATTAAGCGACAAATTGCTACGTTATTAGCATACAATTTACAGCAAGGCAGTGAGCCTTGTGTTGACAATTTATTTGATAGGGTTAGTACATGTACTAACAACTTTTTTATTGACACATCTTGTGATTTAAACTCCAAGATAGGACAACAGTTAGGCTGCAGTATTTGAATATAGTACATCAAAACATGCAGGGCCTATCTGGCAAAGAGTTAGAGTTAAGTTTATTTCTAGAAAATATGACGTTAAGGTTTTGTGCTTAACTGAACATTGGTTAAGCACCCATGAGGTTATTGTTATAAATGAATATTACACAGTGCAGAGTTCGTATATAAGAAAGCAGGCTATTAGAGGCGGTTCTCTCATAATGACTTCAAATTTATTAAAATGCAAAGAACGTAAGGATATTGTAAATTTATCTATTGAGCGCACTATTGAGTTGTCCTGTGTGGAACTAGACTTATATATTATAATTTGTGTATATCTACCCCCTTCTGGTGATTATAATCTATTTGAGACTGTTATGGAAGATGCTCTTAATAAAATTATAGGTAGTCATAAGAATATTATAGTATGTGGTGATTTTAATATTAATATTTTAGAGAATTCTTCACAGTGTACTAGATTTCTGAATCTTTTTAAGTCATTTAATTTAAGTAATTTATTCTGTGAACCTACTAGAGTCTCTGAAACATCTTCTACTTGTTTGGATAACATATTTAGTTCTTGTGTTGCTAAAAACCCAGTAGTTATTAGTTCTCTTCCTTCTGATCACCGTGGACAGATAGCTAGTTTTTCATGTACAACATATGATAAATCACATACAGTAGAATGTAGGCCTCAAACTACCAATCGTCTTATACGTTTTAAAAACAATATTATCGCTAAACTCAATCCCTCAATTTTGAACTCAGAAAATCCAAATACAATTTATAATTCACTTTTTGGAATAGTAAATAATGAGTTTCAAGTTACTTTCAAGAGTAAAACTGTCACAGTAAAGGGTACTACCGGATCTTTTAACCAGTGGGCCACTTGTTTCAATTCGGACAATTGTGTCCGCACTTCCCTCGGTTCAGATAATGGGTGTGAACATAGAAAGGGTGGAAGGTGCAAATAACCTTGGTCTACTCATGGACCCGGAACTGCGGTTCGAAAACTACATAAACAATCTTGTTAGAAATTGCTTTTATAGGTTAAAAGTTATATACCGCATTAAAAACTTCCTCAACGTAGACATAAGAAAGAAGTTAGTTGAAAGCCTAATCCTATCGAAACTAAATTATTGTGACACGGTGTATGGCCCCTGTTTGTTGTCCCGCACGGCCCGCTTAGTGCAACGAGTCCAAAATGCATGCGCTCGATATTGCTTTAACATTGCTCGCAGCAGTCGTATAACACCATGCTAAATTCAAAATAGTGTACTAAAAATGGCAGCCAGGAGAAGACTCCACCTGGAAAATTCGTTGTTTGGCGTCATAAGTACTGAAAAGCCAGATTACCTATATCAGAAACTTAGTTGGAGACAGGATCATTACCGGTATCCCGCTCGCTCGTCGTCGAAGCCACTCTCAGTACCCAAATATAAAACCACAGCCTTCCGTGGGTGTTTCAGGTATGCTGCCACTCATTGCTGGAACGATATACCGCCTCCCATAAGATCACTAAAAACAAAAACAAGTTTTAAATTCGCCTACAAAAAATATCTATTAGAGGAACAGAAAAATTTAATAAGTTAACGTGTAAGAATATTACTTACGCAATGGTTATGACCTCTAGTCAAAATAGGTACCTATACCGATACATCAGCAGATTGGTTTTGGGTTCTGGGTATTGTTCTGAAGATCTGTTAAGCATCCACAATAAATTGAGTCAGACGAGCTGTGGGTAAAGAGAAATTACCTAATTAAGATCGGTGCTATATTACTTTTATTATTTTCCCTTTAAATATCCCTACCTATGTGTAATATCTGATCGTAGTTTTGGGCACGGAATTTATAAGTAAAGCAGATTGATAATTTGTATCATAATCTAATACCTATTTTAAAACATTATGATATTGTATGTAATTACCTGCCTGTAATGATGATCCGCGTGCATTTGTTTTCATATCCACACAAAACCCGTGTAAACAATAATTTAACAAGCGAGCTATGGGTATATGATTGATGTACCTAAGTAAGATATAAGCAATGTTTACATCACGTGACCACTCTGAGCGAAATACTTGTTTATGTGACGCTCGCTGACGCGCGCCGCTCTCGCAGCGCCACCACCGGCCAACACAAGTAACTAAGTGGTCAGATAAAGTTGTAAACAAATCACTGGCACTTTAAAACGCACAACTAGTAAGTACTAAACAATATCTTTATACCTATTATTTTGTTTACTGTGTATCGAGTTATAGGCAATTTTTTTTTTGTTTTTTTTGTTATTATATATATTTTCTTTTTTTTTTTGTTATTAAACTATTATATATTAGGTTCAATTGTATTGTAATGTTAGATACGTTCGTTACGTCACTTGGGGCAGGCATTGAAAACCAGCAAGTCGTGTCGCGGCTAACGTCGCGAACGACGCAACGCTAAATGCCTGCCTCGTTGTCTCATCGGCGGCGTACAGTTGTAGCACAGTCTAATACCATAGGCGTAGTTGTAGTCTGTAATATTTTTATAATGTGGGTATTGCTACAAAATGTTTGTGAAGTATTTATTATGTACCTACCCTTATTATTGCGTGTATTATTTCTACGTGCCTACCAACTTAGGTACTATAAACGGGTTATATTTGTACCTATGTATCTACTTACCCTTGTATGTAACATGACGATTGTACGTTGTTATGATGAGACAATAAAGAGATTACTTTACTTTACTTTACTTTACTATAGGTATATACAGAAGTAGAGCCAAATTGTTTGAATTATATGGTATGAAACAACATAGATTTGACACACCTTTTCTAAATTATGTAAAAAACTACTCAAAAATTTTTAAACAAGTTTGTGTTACGGCAAAATCTAAATTTATTAGTAGCAAAATTAAGCATTCAACAAATGTAATTAAAGAAACTTGGAGAATTATAAATAATGAAACAGGAAGAGCACGACCACGGGAAAACCAATTTGAACTAAAAGAAAACAATTTATTAGTCACCAATCAAACTCAAGTAGCGCATATGTTCAATAGTTTCTTTGCGAGCATACCTTTAACAACTACTAGCTCTTTACAATCATCATCCTTAGACGCTGGAAATTTTTTGCTTAGCAGTGTACCTGAATGCAAGAGCGTGTTTAGATTCGAGCACGTTACCCCGCGAGATATATTGATCGCATATAATTCAATTAATATTAAAAATACCGGCGACTTTTGGGGCATTTCAATGAAAATTTTAGGTACTATAGTTGAGACTGTTGCGCCTTACCTCTCTATAATTTTTAACCAATGTTTTGACTTAGGCGTATTTCCGGATTTGATGAAATTAAGTAAAATCATACCTTTATTCAAATCTGGCAGTAAAAATGACGTAAATAACTTCAGGCCCATCTCTATTTTGCCGGCATTTAGTAAAATATTTGAAAAGAATTTATTAAAGCAGCTACTAAGACACTTTAATTTAAATAGTCTGCTTCATAAAGATCAATACGGATTTACTAAAGGTAGATCCACTACTGATGCGGGTGTTGCTCTCATAAAACACGTTTATAATGCTTGGGAGTCATCTAAAAATGCTATCGGAGTATTCTGTGACCTCTCAAAAGCATTTGATTGCGTTCATCACGACACACTATTGCGTAAGCTCCGCCACTACGGCGTAGAGGAAACCGCACTTTGTGTTGTCGAGTCGTACCTGCGGCAAATATTTCAGTGCGTCGATGTAAATGGGACTACATCCTCTAAATTACCTATACAGTTAGGCGTTCCACAAGGCTCTATTTTAGGTCCTTTTCTATTCCTTGTATATATTAATGACTTACCTTTTTATTTAAAAAATATCTGTGATGTCGTACTTTTTGCAGATGATACGTCACTTATTTTTAAAGTAGATAGGAATAGGAATCAATTTGATGATGTAAATAATGCACTTATACAGGTTACACAATGGTTTACAGCAAACAACCTAGTGCTTAATTCTAAAAAGACTAAATGCGTTAAATTTGCTTTACCTAACGTTAGACAACTGGGACCTAATATAAGGCTAGATAGGGAGGAACTTGACACAGTTGACTCGACAGTGTTTCTAGGCATTACACTAGATAATAAGTTACAATGGGGTGCACATATAGCATGTCTTACAGGTAAGCTCAGTTCTGCTGCGTATGCTGTCAAAAAAGTTAGACAACTTACTGATGTTGACACAGCTCGTCTAGTTTATTTTAGCTATTTTCATAGTGTCATGTCCTACGGTATTTTGTTATGGGGCAAAGCTGCGGATATTCAGAATATCTTCGTTCTACAGAAACGAGCGGTACGAGCAATATACATGTTAGGTGCAAAAGATACTCTTAGGGAACGCTTTAAGTCTATAGGGATTCTTACAGTAGCCTCGCAATTTTTATTTGCTAATATATTGTATATTAGGCAAAATATAGGTTTATTTACTACAAAAAGTGATATACATAACATAAATACTCGAAACAGGCATAAGTTATATGCCCCTTATCATCGTTTACATAAAGTTAATAATTCTTTTGTAGGGCTAGGTATTCGTATATACAATAAATTACCAATTAGTCTTTTAGAATTACCATTTAGTACGTTCAAAAGTAAAATAAAAGACTGCCTTATTAGGAAAGGTTATTATACCATTAATGATTATTTCAGTGATAAGGATAGGTGGTCACTTACACTAGCCAACTCTTGATTTTTTTAATTTATATAGATACCTTACTTTTCAGTTTTTTTATATATAAAATCTCTAGTTCTATTAATTTAATATTCATGCATTATTAGGTCATTCAACTTACTACATTTACATTTTCATTGTTGTTCCACAAATTTTATTAAAATTTGCTACAGTGTTAGATGAAGGTAACTCGTTATCATGGGCTGGATACTAACGTTTTTGTAATTTTCGTGTATTCATATACCGTCACTTTCTGTAACATACTTTTCCACCATAGTTCTGAACATGAGCATCAGTCGAAACATGATCCTGCCCATCCTTGATGAAATCCTACCTGTCCTCTGTCATATCCTTAATTACTCAGTTTCCACCGGTATCTTTCCATCAGCGTGGAAAGATGCCCAAATAATTCCTTTGCCAAAAAAATCCAAACCTTGTTCCTTTTCTGACTTCCGACCTATATCCATACTCCCGTTCCTTTCCAAAGTCCTTGAACGTCTTGTACATACACAACTCTCTTCCTTTATTTCCAAAAACTCTCTCCTAAATCCTTTCCAATCTGGTTTTCGTCCTGGTCACAGTACTACCACGGCATTGGTACATATCACTGATGAGATTAGGCTGGGAATGGATTGTGGAAAGCTCACGCTACTGTCCTTACTCGATTTTAGCAATGCATTCAACACCGTGGACTTCCACGTCATGCTCGGCATACTCCGCTCTATAAACATATCTCCAACGGTGATTGACTGGTTTCGTAGTTACCTGTCAGGACGCCGACAGCGTATACGCGTTGAGGAATCATACTCTTCATGGAGTAATACGACTGTCGGTGTACCGCAGGGTGGCGTTTTATCTCCGCTACTTTTCGCAATTTTTATAAATTCTATCACCAAACATCTACTTTCGTCCTACCACCTTTACGCAGATGACCTGCAGATATACTCACAGGCACCGCTAGACTCTATTTCACATGCATTCTCTACCATAAACAGGGACTTGGCGCAAATTTGTGAGTGGAGCAAAAATTATGGACTTAAATTAAATCCAACCAAAACCCAGATCATTCTGATTGGCAGTTCCAGGATGATGTCTAAGGTCAATCCGTCACAACTCCCTGAAATTCAATTTGATGGAAACATCTTACCAATAACAGACAGTGTTAAAAATCTGGGTATTTATTTAGATAAGACTCTATCCTGGGGATGTCAGGTGCAGGAAACCAGTAGGAAATTGTTTGCTTCGGCGGGGTCGTTGCGCAGGTTGCGAAACTTTCTGCCCATAACCACCAAAATTGCGCTGGCACAATCACTGCTTCTCCCAATACTCGATTATGCCGATGTCAGCTATCTTGATCTCAATGAGGAGTAACTTGAGAAACTTGAGCGTCTCCAAAACTTTTGTATTAGATTTATATTTGGCTTACGCAAATATGATCATGTATCTGAATTTCGTAGCAGGCTCAAGTGGCTCCCAATTCGCCTTCGCAGGAATACTCATATTCTAATATTACTATATAATGTATTGTTCAATCCTAACACTCCCCTGTATCTCAAAGAACGGTTCAAGTTCCTTCATGACACACATACAAAGTGCCTAAGGTCATCAGAGGATCTGCGATTGCAGATGCCAACGCATTCCACAAACTTCTTTGATAAATCCTTTTCAGTTCAGGCTGTACGTTTGTGGAATGCGCTGCCAGTTGAGATTAGACGAGCAAAATCACTGAACATCTTTAAAAATATGTTAAAACAGCACTATTTGTTAAGATGATTGCATTATTGTCCATAACTTTTTATTAGACTATAATATTATGTAACTTATTATATTTATATATATATATTTATATATCATTGTATATATATGTATTATATGTATTGCCTATATATGTAGTGTATATATAATATATTATATAATATGTATGTCAACGTACCTATTTAGTAAGTATTTTTATGTATACTATGCGAAAAATATATTTGTCAAAATTTCTAAACTACACCATCGAATACTTTTGGCTCCTTCTACAATCAAAAGTCCATTCCTAATGGTTGCCTGGAAGAAATTGCTGTATGCGATAAGGCCGCCAATTGTGCATTTCTTGTTTGTGCTCCTTCAATGTATGTTTTCCTTATGTGGTGTACAATAAAGATTTATCTAATCTAATCTAATCTAATGATCGCGAGTTGCCTACATTATAAAGCGTAAGTGGATGCTCCTGTTACACAAGATTCACATTTGAAGACTACTACAGCACTTAATTTAATAACTACATATTTTGTATATAATATGTATGTTCTTATTTACTATTTACAAGTAATTAATTACAATGTGAAACAGTTGCAGCTCCTTACAAAAACAAAATATGTACCATAACACTGGCGATTAAAAAGAGTGGCCACGAGTTTTATTGCCCGTTCTTTCTCGTGGTTCTACCTATTGCTTTGCGAATGGGCAGTAAATGTAAATGTAGAAGCATTATTAATTTACTTTAAAATTTGACGTTCATAAGCGTCACGTTGTGACCTAGATGAATAAATGATTTTTGACTTTGACTTTGACTTTTTGTGGCAGTTATCCACCAACATTTTAGCTATTTTGTACACTGGTACATTCGACTCAATCGTATGATTGTCAAACAGCAATTACTGAATTGCTGTTTGACAATCATACGATTGAGTCGATGTGAGTGTTTTTTGCGAAAATGGGAAATTTTGTATCGACCTGTCATTAAATTCTTGTTTTTAAAAGACAAAACGCCGACGCCATTTAAATTTGATTAAAACTCTGTTTATTCTCCCTGCTCCATTATCATCGCCCTAGCGTTTTAGCGTTAGAGCCCGAGGTCCGCTTACTGGTCTAACCAGATATGACAGAATATTACAACTTTTCCACAGAGCGACTGCCGTTTGACCTCCGCAACCCAAAGGGATAGCGATATTCCATGGTTTATACCAGTATCAGTTTATTTGAGAGTACTGACTCCCCGTAACGACTGTCAAAGATCTTCATGACAGGACCGACGGTTAAACGGGGCAAGCGATAATTAACAATTTAATACGCACTTAACTTTGAAAAGTCATTGGTGCGTGCCGTGGATTCGAACACGATACCCTCTGCACGGACTGCCATTGGTACCTCCACAATGCTATCGCTGTCTCTCTGCTCCTTCATTTACCACGGTGAAATTTTGGGCAGCTGAATTTAAACCTGGTCGTAAGAGCTAGGGATACAGATGAAGGTCCGGGACGTGGAAAACTGCAACCACTGACGATAACCTCGCTAAATTTCACCAAATAGTGCTAGACGACCGCGGAATTGAGTAAGAGAGATAGGAAAGGCTATGAAATGACTGATGAAGATTTAAGCATGAGCAAGCTCTTAGCGCGATGGATGCCGCGTTTGGTCACGTTAAGACCAAAACGGCGTTCGAATGAACATTTTTTAATGCTCTGTTTGCGTAGTTTAGGCCTAATAAATCCAAGCTTTGGTCCAATTAATGAGTGTAGATGAAACCTGGATAAACCATTATACGCCCAAATCAAAAATACTTTCCAAACAGTAAACTGCTAAGGAGGAACCGACTCCAAAGGACAAAGGCCGTTTTTTCGGCTGGAAAAAAGATGCTGACTGTTTTTTGGAATGTTCATGGAGAGAGATCGAAAGGATAACTATTACTGCAGCATACCACGCTTTATCGCTAGACAAATTGAAGTTAGAAGTTGTGCAAAAGGTCCACATTTGCAGAAAGGACTAGACTAATGACATACATTTTCATATATTTTATATTTATTTTGTCGCTGATTGCCTCCATGGCCCAGTAATAACCTATGCGTCTATTGATCGAGATGTCTTGGGTTCGATTCCCGGGTTAGGCAAGAGTGTAGGTAACTGATTTTTCCGAATTCTCAGTATAGAAAAAAGTCTGGCAATGTGCCCTGCAACGTCAATAGACCCCCTTTTTACGTAGGACCAAAAAATGCATGACATGGCCAAATGTGCGTGTAATAGTATTATTACAACTTCTGTCTACCTCTTCGGTTTGCCACGTCACGCTTTGCTCGCTATCTCGCGAGGTATTTTCTCACCTTTAGGCTTTCATAATAGGAAGGGGGCGTATAATGGTCAAACAATTATATTAACTACTTCTTATTTAACTCATTTCATCAGCCTATCACTCCTAGAAGTGGGCCTCTCCAGGGTATGCCACAAAACCCATTCTGGTGGCCAACACTACGCTTGCTGAGGCGTGGCCTTAATAATTTAAGAACCTGCTTTTAAATCGAAAGACCATAACTTCAATTTTCTATAACTCCGAACTAAGTCAGCTACTTTGGTCTTCTGCCGGATAATCTCATGCCGGAAATGATCCATCAGCGAAATCCCTAGCATTGTCCTTTTCATAGCTCTCTAAGAGACATGTAGTGTAGGCAGTGCATTGCAGTCAGCACAATTTCAATGGAGTTGAAGGCATTTTCGTAATCCACAAAAGCCAGCCACAGCGGCCGGTTTTACTCTTCTAAATAACCTATGAAAAAGTATGCTCTATATGGATTTGGCCCACGGAACTTAAACCTTTAAGAAACCTAGCCTGCACCTGTGGCTGGAAGGCATCAAATCTTGATGTCAGAAATAAGTAGGGAGGGGTGGCCACACCACCCAGTCTTAAAGAGCTGCTCTCTAAGGCACTAGGCAAGCCATAATAATTAACTATTTAAACACATTACTTCGAAAATTTACTGCCTAGAATTCTAACCCGAATCCTGTGAATGGCGGTCTGTTGATATCTCCATACTATCGCTGCCTACCTTAGTAACATAATATATCTAATAATAGTATATCTGTTTAAACTATAATTATCCGATTGTAATAAATCGCCGGTAAAAACATCACGTACTAAAGTAGGTACTTTAAGTTGCAGTGGGTTTAGAATCTAAATCGATCATTTTGCTGTATTCTGCTACCTAGTAATTTAGTTATAATTAAGTAATTTTGATTTTAATTGGAGCAAAATTGTCGTGGAGCCTCTAGAGATGCTTGGTGGAGCCCTGGCGCTCCGCGGAGCACACTTTGAGAATGGTTGATCTCAGGGCCGTTCCGACCCAATGCAGCGCCTGTGTGCGAAATCTATGAAGCGCCTGTGCAGTGGCGTAGGGCGGATGACCTTTATTTTTTTGTTTTAGTCGTTACCTACCAATTCCGGCCTAATCTATTTGCTCCTCCTACGCCACTGCGCCTGCGTGCGAAATCTGTGAAGCGCCTTTTTTGGCATCCTTTTTCGAAAATAACTGTTATAATTAACGCATAATATCTCGGCGCGCGGCGCCCCTGTCACCCTGGCGCCTGTGTGCGCCGCACACATTGCACATAGGGAAGGTTCGGCCCTGGTTGATCTATAGGTTTATATTATTTCGGGCTAATTTGTACTACTGAATTGCTCGATAACTTTGCTTACATGTGTACGTATTAAATAATTGCAATTATTGACATTTATTTGATTGAAATCTCTTATAAATTTATATTTTCTCGAAGAAAAATAAATAAAACACTTATTTATAAAAGAAAGAACGCTCATTAATGCCTGAATTAAATAACTCAAGTTGTTTAGTTTTACTTCAGCTTGACTAGTTTCATTAAACTATTTTCGTGCGCGGAAGAACTAAATAACTCAATTTAGCTAATTAATTTCATACTCAAGTGATCAGAAGTCACAGTTGTTCATTTATTTATAGAGTTAGTCATTTTTTCTACTAATATTTAATGTTCATTTATACATATCTATTTCTACAATTGAAACACAAAAATAGCTTTATTTTTGGACTGGGTTAAGATATAAGAATGTTTGTTAGACCTAAAGATGCGGCAAATTTTGGGGTTCATGAAAATGGTAAAAGATCAATTTGGCCAAAATCTGAGTTATTTAGTTCTTCCATTATACCCACGATATACAACTACATATTCTGTGAAAATTTAAAGCGTCTACCTGTAACAGTTAGTAATTTTGAGCAAAAAATACGAAAAAGAACACGTTTTTTGTATGGGACCACCCTTAATATTTTCATTTTTTTTTATTTTTAGTACTTATTTGTTGTTATAGCGGCAACCGAAATACATAATTTGTGAAAATTTCAGCTCTCTAGCTATCACGGCTTATGAGATACAGCCTGGTGACAGAAAGAAAGACAGCGGAGGCATAGTAATAGATAACGTCCCGTCTTTTACCTTTTACGTACGGAACCCTAAAAAAACAATAGCGTTATTCGCTTTTTAATTATTTCATCATTCATTTTGCTCACTTTTTCTTTCTATTTTGTTTAGTATTTCATAATGTTGCTTGCAGCGCATGACGGTTGTGATCTTTTGTTTCAGTTACTATGCCACGAACAAGTCGATCGGGGCATACCATAGCCACTCCTGATTCATCCTTGTACAATCTGTCACCTGTTTGCCCTGAAGGATCAGGATCACCAGACTCTTCTTCTGAGAATTTGTCTATCCGTGATTCTCCTGTGGCTCCAGTTACTCCTGAGGCTCCAACTGAGCCAGGCCTCTCAGATAGCCTGACTCCAGATCTTTCTATGGAAATATTTAAGCAAAGGCTTAAACCCCAGAAGAGCAGAATCTATTTAGACGACTCTGAAGCTTCTGAAGATTCACCACATAAAAAACGACCGACGAATTCCATCTGGGATGATTCTGACGAGGATCATATATTTTAATATTCTGTTCCTTTATTTGCCTACAGAAGCATAATGTCTGTTCTGTGGGCAATTTTTTTTATCTTTTTGCACTGAATTGGTATAGAATTTTGATTATGTTTTGTTTGGAGGTTGAGGAGAACTCCATTTTAAGTTTTTTTTTATTGTTTTTATTCTTGATCTAATTGATATGATTATGTAAGGTAAATTTTTGTTCCCTTCTGTAGACAACTCAATCTCTTCTTTAGACGTGAAAAAACTAAAAACGTGATTAATTCCTAAAATATCCAAGACTGATCTCTAGTGATATTATTGTTAGCATAACATTAGCTAACTTTAAATAAATATAATGTTTCATAAAAAATCGTGAAGTTTTATTTTAAATATTTTGCAAATGTTCACTTTTTGTGTATGACCCATATTGATTTTCTTGAATTTGCCTTTTTAATTAATTGTATGCTAACTATATTGACATATATTAAGTACTGCCCGCGGTTTCACCCGCCTCCTGACGGAGCCCTATTTTTTCTAAAATAAAATATAGCCTATGTTACTCGCAGATAATGTAGCTTTCTAAAGGTGAAAGAATTTTTAAAATCGGTCCAGTAGTTTTTGAGTTTATCCATTACAAACAAAAATACAAATTTTTCCTCTTTATAATATTAGTGTAGATTATATTAGAATTAATTGAACTATTTATATCTCAGATTAAACAAGAATGTATATATTGACAATATTGTAATAATTATAATTTTTATCGGAATATTTTTAACAGCGCAGCGTATCAAAAATGTTATGTAACACACTAAAGTGAGTTACGCAAAAAAACTTTATTATTTCACTAAAATACTGACTTGCACACTAAAATACTATTTGTACACCAAATATGATGATCTTATTACAAAATATCATTTGATATAAAAAGTTTCGTCCGCTCGGGAAACTTATCCACTCAGAAAACTTAATAGGTTATTGAAATTAAACTACAGTTTACGGATTTTATCGCGTTGTATTGGTTTCACTAAGTTATTACATTTGAAACTAAAGATCTAGAAACTATATTTTTAATTTATTACTAGCCGACGTTTCGAATTCTTTACAGAATTAATGTTCACGGCAGACTGAGGTGATATTTGTCTTTTTCTTGAATGTATAAGTTATCTCAAAGTACCCGAATATTTTTCAACTACTGGTTTTTTATTTAAGGCGTAAACGTCGGCTAGTAATAAATTAAAAATATAGTTTTTAGATCTTTAGTTTCAAATGTAATAACTTAGTGAAACCAATACAACGCGATAAAATCCGTAAACTGTAGTTTAATTTCAATGTGTAACATTCGCGTAAACCCAAGAAGATATTAATAGGTTATGTTAGGTTCTCTTGTGACCCTGCTCCCAAAAATAGGAGCCCTGCGAAGCAGGGCTCCGTCAACTTAGCTTAGTGGTGCAATTAGTATTTTTGGTGGAACATTAGTATTTTTGACTAACAGTTAAATACAACCCATTTTTATCTACTGACATTTTTTTTACAATTGTTTGAATGCGTTTTTATCAGTCTAATATTTTATTTTTTTGTATTATAATTTATAATGCATTACTTCTGTACTTTGTTGTTTTTATTTACCGTTATTGTTTTAAATGTAATTTTTAATGGACCAATTTATATATCTTTCTTTAATTTTAATGAATTTATGTTAATTTTATGTCACATTGAAACACAATTAATATTGTTATCAATGAGTAAAAAAAAAAAGAAACTGGACCGCTATGTTTGCATATACATGCGACCAAAACTCAGTTGGCAGGTAGTTAGGTGTTTGATGTCGACTTACTCAGAGTTACGTCTACTCTTATAATTACAGTGATTTTGATATTATTTCAGCGACGTCAGCGGAGACCAGTTATAAATACGAATGTATGGCTCGTGACGCTAACGGCACTGAAGTGCGTCGCGTCCAAGTAACGTACAAGCTAGGAGTGAGCGTTATAACCTATAGAGCGTTATGACAACGGTTATAACCCATATAACGTATAGATAGTTATATGTATATTGTATAACTATCTATATTTCATAACGAGTATAACGCCGCAACGCGTCGCGGGGTGGCGCTGCGAGGTGCGACTCCCGAGCAGCAGCGACGTAGTTATTAGTTATATTGTAACGAACTAAACCGTCACTGGTTAAAGTGAAAACAACGTTTTCATCACCCTTTCCTAATAGAGGGCGAACCTAGTGATAAAATAATTACTTTTGAAAATTAGCTTTTTAATATAATTTCATAATAGGTAGGTATTTACCGATCATTATATTTTCCATAAATAATGTATGAAGGGAAGTTCATTTTATCGGTTAAGTTCAATCTAAAATATAATCAGTTGCAGTTATGCGTTAGTTTCGTTAGTTACAACTATATGTACATGTCTTCAGATTACGCTATCAGAAAATATAGCTAGTTATGAAATATAGACAGTTATGACAACGTTATGAGTTTCGCTATAACGATAACGTAACGTTATGTGTAAAACTCATAACGACACATGCCTAGTACAAGCCTTATTACTACTTCTTGTCAGGTGAGTAGCGACTCACTGACTGACTGGGATTCGAACGAAAAATGTACCGGCACGTGCTATATATAACGACCCTTGACATCGTCGATCAATTACATTGGTACGTCCATGTTAGTAAATGAGTAATACTGCTGACCTTCAACAAACTGTGACAGTTTTACGTTTCCTTGTGAATGATATTCTCCATCAAGTGACAATTACGTGCAATAATCGTCCTCCTAGCGCGTTGAGTTATCACAGTTGCAGCCCGCGGTCGCGCGGTCCGCTTGCTAGTCTAATCGTATTTGGCTGCATATTATATCGCCTAAGCCCACTGGTGCCATGCGTTGGCCAACTAACGTAGGCTGGACGCCTGGTCGACTATCACGAATATTCTGAAAGAATCGTAGCTTCAAAATACGCCTACCAGCAGTATCGTAACTACGCTATTGAGGACCCGAGGCAAATCCATGGTCTTATGGATCTGCCGGCTTGCGAAATATTGCGAGATATCAAAAAAATGTACATACATATTTTCGGCAGTCGTTCTTTCGGGTTTACTAATGTTTGCCATAATTTAAAATGCCATAATTTCATATGCCATACTGGTATCTGCCATAATTTCATTAGAAATATCGCTTCAGTTGCCATAATCGTGAAATGACATAAAATGACTTTCACTAATTCCATTGGTCATAATCGATAAAGTGTCATATTAATTTAAATCCATAAATGTATTTGCTATAATTTTCGTTTTCAATAATGCCATTTTCCATAACATTTATTCACCATAATATAAATAAAGATAATTTAGTACAACCCCCCCTCACCATTTTCACTTGCCGGAAAAACTTGGTTTCCTCTAAAAAAAAAAAATCTCCAAATATCGGTGTGTATGGCACTGCCAACTTCCACGTTTTTCATACTAGTTTAACAAACAAAGGTTGAGGGAGCCCTGCTTTTTTTCGGGTTAAGTTTCAAAAGAGAACCTAACATAACCTATTTAGTTACTTATTACAGTCGCACCTAATCCTAGGTAGTCGCAAGCAATGGCGCACAAATTTGACATTAGCTGTCTATATCATTCATACAAGATGGCGGTTGCGTTTCTTTTTACGTTTTTCACATAAAACCTAAATATCGCTTTTATTGATTCCACTAGTTTAATAAACTGAGGTTGACTGAGCCCTGCTTCGCAGGGCTCCTATTTTCGGGTTAAGGGTCAAAAGAGAACCTCACATAACCTATTTAGTTACTTTCACATAAAACCTAAAATTACGTTCCAATTTGTTTAAAAATATTTAGATGCCACTCCGGCAGCCAAAATAACTTTTAAGGGATTAAAACTAACTCCCTTAAGCCCCCTACACCACCAATACCCTCAAATTTGGGCGACTCGTTTCGAAACCCAACCCCAGATTTTTTATTCACAATTAAACCTAAAACTAAACCTCATATGGCGTCTTCTAACTACGCTAGATCTGGGTGGTTTAAAAAAAAACCACGGAGTCTAAGGGTAGTCTTCTAACCTAACCTATCCGAGTCGGATTGCACTGACTCGGGGTGTTAACGATAATTAATTTCGACCTTACAATATTATGTATTATTTTCATAATTATATCAAATTTTGATTATGTCAAGAGTCGATTATGAGATGTGTTACTTATGGAAACTAATTATTATGATATATGTTGTTATAGAAAGTCATTTTATGGCTAATAAAAGTTATCACTCTCGCAAACGTTATTAGTATAAATGATAATAGTGCAAGTAAATATTATGATCAGGGATGATTATGGCAAACAATATTAGTGCCAATGAATTTATGGAAAACGAGAGAATACCGTTCTTTCGAGTGTGGGCCTCCTTCGGGCACGGGCCCGTAGCCCCTAGTGTACGTCAGCTCCGTGAAGCAATGCCAGTGAGTGGTGAGTGGTGTGTGGTGTCGACAGAGGCGGACGAGACGCCGCTGCGCGTGCGCGCGACCGACGGCGGCGTGGTTGAGGCGCTGCACCTGTACGAGCCGCGCCGGCATCAAGTGCTCTACTACGATTTCGACGACGGCGAGCTGCTCACCCTCAACTGTACCACTCTTCCCGGCGTTGTGCATACATATAATTACACGTTGGTTTTCTACGACCAAGGTAATTATCACAATGATAGATTGATAAGATAGATAAAATGTTTATTCATTAATTAAATACAAGTGTTTCTTTAACTAAAAAGTGCGCCAAACTATAAAAACAGTTAGCGCTAAGCGGTCATAGTAGGTACTTACATATTTCCTTATCTACTAGATGTTTAACAACACTAACTAAAAATATAATAATGACAATTACCCTTTAATCTTATTCAGATACATATTTTTTAATTTTGTTTTGAACATGAGTGTTAGGTTATACATAAAGTATAACACTAGTGTCAGTCTATGACTTTTTATAATTAATTTTAAATACTTATTTCTATTTGTGACTATACTTTCTCAAGTACTTGTTGTTATTTATCTTATCTATGTCTATACCATATTAAGTAAACAACAACGCGTATGCCTGTCTCTCTATCTGTCTGAGGTAATCTTTGGAACCCTGAAGGCCTAAATTAAAAAGTTTGTAGATAATACTATAATTATATTTGTATAGTTTCGGAATCAAAGACAGAGGGACCAGCGAGAAAATCTAATAGTTAGCTTTAGAAATAATTGTACAACACGATTCAACGTTCCACGGAGTAGTGACAAGCAAATCATACTAGACAACAAAGGAAAAGTAAATTGGAAGGCACGAAACTTAAATTATCCACAGCTGATAACATAATTACTTTAACAAAACGAATGAGTAAAGCCAGTTGAAGATAGGCAATTGCTGATCAATAGAAGTCCACTGCTGGACTTAGGCCTTCCGCAAAGATTTCACATACCCTCGCTCTCAAACAGACCGGCGCGTCGCTCGCAAGTTGACAGACACTTGCAGGAGGCCCGGTTACCTCTGCCGCCGTCATCGTCTGCTATCATTGTTTGACTAGCTTTTATTTACTTGATTAATTATAAGTAACATATTTTTTCAAATCTGGCAAACCACTTTTAATTACTTGACAGAATATTAGGTTTTCTATAAAGCTACCGCCGGCTCACCCTCGTAACCCAAGCTCTCTACGTATTAGTCCGTCTGTGTCTCCAATAGGCTATGGCTGCTTCATAATTATGATATGCTTACTGTGATATATTATGAATTAATTAGATGACACCTCCAGGTACGACGACAGAGGACAGCATTACTAAGCGGCTGAGTCTGAGTATTTGGGATCATGGGAGATCACTGGAATGCCGTTTGCTGGACAAGAGAGACAACAGCACTGTGAGGTCGAGCCGCGTGTGGCTCCGGCTCAACGCCACCGCCGGTGAGTTGCTTGTTCAATATGGGCCGACATATATATATATATATATATATATATATATATCAAGCGTGCCATATAAGTAGTTTTTGTTTGATCCGTTTTCACTTGTTGATCCGGCCATGATTTCTTGATCCATTGCGAGCGCCCCATTCTCATGTGGTTCCCTTCGGATCAACTAATGCCAACGTCGTTGCTAATAATAATTACGCCATTTTTATACAAATCCACACTTTAGGTACTTTAGATTTACTTGATCCGATTCAAATGGGCCAATCGCAGCGCAGTATTCTTCACGGAGGGCAGTCATTGGTTCTTGGTCACTTTTATGTATTATTATTCTGTATTTCTTATCAATTCCCATAACTTGCGAATTTCTTACATTAACTTGGTTTCTATGTCCATTTTCTAGCAGTTTTTTGTTACTTCGGAGTTTTTGGTTAAATATTTGTAGTAGGTAGGTACATAACCTACCATAGGGGCCCGTGACAAAGTGGCGACCACTCGAATCTTTCAAAAATTCGCGAGGTAAGGTAAAACGCGTTCATCACCGTCTGGTTTATAGATGGGTCATCATCATCATCCTCCGAGCGTCATCCCGGTTGCATCCAGGCCTTTGCCTTGGAGCCCGGGCTCCGTTTTCTAGTCTAACCAGATTTGACTGAATATTAGTTTTCCACAGAGCGACTGTTTTCTTACTATAACATGTATTACCATTTAATTTAGGGCACGGAGGGTGTGACTTTTTGTGGTTGGTCACCCATCTATAAACCAGACGGTGACGAACGCACTTAACCTTGCGAATCGATAGATTCAAGCGGTCGCCACTTTGCCACGGGCCGCTCACTTTATACGCCACATGTCCGTACTTATTTAAATCCAAAAATTTATAATATACACCTGCTGGTCAATATTATGTGGCTCCAGGATTATGTTACTTGAGTATTTTTGTTTGAATATTTTAGCTTACTTTTTAACGCATAATTGTATACCTGCCTCGTTGGTCTCGCGGCATAAATGTGCGCGTGTGATTAGGAGGTCTCGGGTTCGATTCCCGGGTCGGGCAAAGTGTTATTGGGTTTTCCGTTAGGTAATTCCCAGTAACAGCACGGAGTCTGGTAATGTGCCCGCTACGGCAATAGGCTCGCCCCCTATTGCGTGGGACCTAAAAATTCATGGCAAAATGTGGGTGTAATATTACACCTCTGCCTACCCCTTCGGGGATACAGGCGTGAGTCTATAAATAAAAAATAAAAAAACAATAGCTTATATGAATATTATGTGGCTCCATTACGTATGTACGCCACGCCATATCTGCGTACTTATATGAATTTGGGTCGTTTGGCTGATATGACATATCATCATCATATCAGCCAAACGACGTCCACTGCTGCACATAGGGTGACCGGCCACAAAAGATCACATCCCTTCGTTCCTTGTAAAGCACGTAAAACCATCGGTGTCGGTTATCATCTTTGACAGTCGTTAGGGTAATCAGAGCCCTCAACTATCTGGTCTAAACCATAAAATATGCCTACGCCTTCGGGTTGTTGAGGTCAGACGGCAGTCGCTCTGTGAAAAAGCTAATATTTTGTCAAGTCTAAGCATCTATTATGAAAATGTTTCTGAAATTTCTTTCGAAACACAATACCCACGATAGAGTTCCTTCGGACATCTTTTTTTATTAATGTGAAACATTTACAGAATAGAAGATAATAGTTTATTTGATTGGAATACTGTTTACAAAGTTGTTTACTGTCTTTAAATCCATTGTATTTTGCCGTCACCGGCGTAAAAATGATCTTTTTACACTAAATATAATCTTAAATACTATAGTACGACGACATAAGTCTTACTGTTCATCACACTGTATGACACATTTTAAATTAAACGTCAACATTAATAAAATTTGCACGTCATAAGTTCTATTGCATAATATAGATAAAGTACTAATAATATCATTTAAAAGTGATAGGAATTAAGTATTTGGTAGAAAATTGTGACTGGCAGAACTTGTAGCTTTGGTAGAAAAATTGGCAGAATTTGTGGTAGAAAATGGTTACTTTGAAATAAAGTGTAGTTTTGGAAGATATGGTTGTTTTTGTATGAATAGTAGT
Source organism: Euclidia mi (assembly GCA_944739405.2). NCBI lineage: Eukaryota > Metazoa > Arthropoda > Insecta > Lepidoptera > Erebidae > Euclidia > Euclidia mi. The sequence goes on from OX123189.2 coordinate 70,121, forward strand.
TTTGGTGTAAATGGAAGTTTTGGTAGAAATTTAAGTTTTGGTAGCAATAGTTGTTATCGCACAAATGGTTGGTTTGAGATAATTGTAGATTTGGTAGAAATTTTAGAAATGACACAAATTTTAGAAATGGTAGGTTTGGTAATTTTGAAAGAAATTGTTTGTTTTTTAGAAAACGGTAATAGTACGGTAATAGTAATCGTACGGTAGCTTACATCAAAAGACGTAAATGGATGCTCCTGTTTCACCATATTCACTTTGGGAGGCTTACTAAATGAACATAATTTATTGCTTGAGTATGATATCAATAACTATTAACTTTTGGAATAGTAGATAACTCGCAATGTGAAACAGTTGCAGCTCCTTACAAATATACGAGGGGAGTTCAATGTATTCTCGGTATAGGTATGAAGGAAAAGGTGGAAAATTCTGAATAAATTTTATTTTTCAATATACTCCCCTAACATCTCAATACATTTATTTGTTCGTGAAAGTAACTTTTCAATTCCCTCTGAAAAATATTTTTCTTCATGGCCCGAAAAATGTTCGTTTATTGCTCCCTTCAACTCTTCATCGTCCGAAAAATGCTTTCCACGAAGGTCTTTTTTAAGATTAGGGAATAGATAATAATCACTAGGGGCCAGGTCCGGACTGTAGAGTGGATGATTGATTTCTTCAAATCCATACTCCCGCACAGCAGCCTGGGCAAGGCGCGCCTTGTGAACCGGCGCGTTGTCATGAAGCAGCAACACACCTGCGGTAAATTTTCCACGTCTTTTTTCTTTAATTGCCTCCTTTAAATTACGCAGGGTGGTTGCGTATGATGCAGCAGTAATACTTTGACCTTTTTTTGTGTACTCGATTAGCAAGATTCCCTTAGAATCCCAAAACACCGTGGCCATGAGCTTTCCTGCGGACGGAATGACTTTGAACTTCTTCGGCGGGTCTGATCCTTTTTTGTGCCACTGCATAGACTCTTGCTTGCTCTTAGGTTCATAGTGATGAACCCACGTTTCATCACCAGTAACAATCCGATCGAAAATACTTTGCGGATTTTCACCACAGAGGTCCAAAAACTCCTTACAACAGTCAACTCGCACTTGTTTCTGTAGCGCGGTGAGCATTCGCGGCACCCATCTTGCACTGACCTTTGACAAATTCAGGCGCTCATGAAGGATTGTGTGAATGGTACCCACGGATATCTTAGTCATTTCTGCTAATGTTTTCACTCTTACACGGGCATCTTCAAGTACAAGTTTTTCGAATAATTTGACGTTTTCTTCAGTAGCGGCACAAATTGGCCCACCAGCGCGGGGGTCGTCTTCAATGCTCTCTCTACCCCGTTTGAATTCACTTGACCACTTCTGAATTGTAGATAATGAAGGTGCAGAATCTTGGTAAACAGCCACCATTCCTTAATGGATACTTTTTTGAGTTTTTCCTTGTTTTGTGAGGAATTTTATCACTGCACGATGCTCGATTTTTTTCATCATTGTCGAATCAGTCATCATAGTTGTCTTTTCGCAATGATATCTTGAATACTAATGGTGGCAATTAAATGAAATTTTGTATTTGTACCCTCAAAGAGTGTCATTAACTAATGAGATAATTAAATTACCCTTATCATTAGTATATCACCTCGATACCGAGAATACATTGAACTCCCCTCGTAACATGTAAAAGAATTATACTGGCAGTTAAAAAGAGTGGCCACGAGTTTTATTGCCCGTTCTTTCTCGTGGTTCTACCTATTGCATTGCGAACGTGGCAGTAAATGTATATGTAGAATCATCTAGTAATTAACTTTAATCTTTGACGTTCATAAGCGTCACTTTGTGACCTAAATGAATAAATGATTTTGAGTTTGAGTTTGAGTAGTCAACCAAAACTACCATATTACCGGAATAACGTTCTGAGAATGATGATTGGTAGTAGGTGCTTTATTATTATTACAATGCCCGCTATTGTATATAAACTTCTTTGGTGTCTAAATGTTGATCTGATAGTGTAGGCAGGTGGTCACAATAAATTGATGATGCCTTTTGCAGACCACTACAGGACTTAAGCCTCTCCACAAGGTGGTTTTGGTAGTAGGACAGTAGTAGATAAAACAACGCGCTTATAATATCTAGTTGGTATGATTAGTATTACATGGCTATTATTAGCTGCTTACTATCAGGCGGGCGCTTTTGCCACACTTGTAGTATGAATACTTCATTCATATCGTTCTAGAGCTGCGTAGTCCTCATGAGCAAATGTATTGTATAACCTATTACTAAAGCCAATTAGGTAAACAGAATGTGGCATATAATTTAGAGTACGATTGTAATAATAGTTTTAAATAGAAAATAGTTTACCATACTACTAATAATCATGCAATTAATGAACTTAATCCTGGAGCTTCATAGTATTGATCGGTTAGTTAGCTGATAGTAATATGACTGGATTTAAATAAGTATAAAGATATGGCATGTAAAGTATAATGTGGAGCCACATCACATTGATTTGTTTTTATATAAGTTTACTGGATTCAAATAAGTACGTACGATGCAGCATGTAATCAGAATTAAATAATTCGTAAATCAACAACATAATGCTAGCAAATAACTCCATGGCTGCTATAATTTCACTCGTGGATCTAACAATGCATGGTTATAATAAATATAAATCCTCTGGATCAACTTATGTATGGAAAATAGATAAGGATTTCATCTAATGATATTAAATATCTATGGGTCTTATCCGAAGGCGCAAGGTCACTCAGAGGGCGATGGAGAGAGGTATTCTTGGAGGTTTCCTGTGCGAGATCGAATCAAAAATGAGGAGATCCGCAGGAGAACCAAAGACATAGCTCTCCGGATAGTCAAGCTGAAGTGGCAGTGGTCAGGGCACATGTCTCGAAGTTGAGGCCGTGGAGGCTGAAAGGTTCTGAAGTGGTGGCCACATATCGGATGACGCCGCAGAGGAAAGCTCCCCGCAAGATGGATCGACGATCACGTTAAGAACGCGGGAAGCGGTTGGATGCGGGTGGCTCAAGACCGGTATGTGTGGAGAACCTTGGGGAAGCCTATGTCTAGCATTGGACGTCGTTTGGCTGATATGATGATGAATTGATGATATTTCATCATACCAGCCAAACGACCCAAATTCATATAAGCACGCAGATATGGCGCGGCGTGTATAGTAATGTAGCCACATAATATCCATAAGCTTGTGTGCATACGATTATCAGTATCAGTTTATAATATTAAAAGTGGATCAAAATAGTATGCTTTCGGATTTGACAATGTATGGACGTAATGAATATATATTCAATGGACCACCTTATGAATGGCAAACTAAAATTTAAATAATTGTAATGTGAAACCATTAAGTATTGATTGACGGGTATATGTATGTCTTAAAGGAGCCAAATAAATATACAGATTATGGTATACAATTATGCGTTGAATAGTAAACTAAAATATTCAAACTAAAATACTCAACTAACATAATCCTGGAGCCACATAATATTAACCAGCAGGTCTAATATAATATATAGTTTTGGATTCAAATAAGTACGCACATGTGGCGTATAAAATGAGCGGCCCGCGTGGCAAAGTGGCGACGGCTTAAATCTATTGATTCGCAAGGTTAAGCGGGTTCGTCACCGTCTGGTTTATAGATGGGTGACCGGCCACAAAAAGTCACATCCTCCGTGCTTCGGAGAGCACGTTAAGCCGTCGGTCCCAGCTGTCATCAAAAAGATCCTTGACAGTCGTTACGAGGAATTAGTACCCGCGAACATCCTGACTCTGGTCTAAACCATAGAATATGGCTATCCCTTCGGGTTGCGGAGGTCAGACGGCAGTCGCTCCGTAGAAGAGCTAATATTCTGTTAAATCTCGTTAGACTAGAAAGCGGAGCCCGGGCTCCAAGGCGAAGGCCTGGATGCAACTGGCATAACGCTCGGAGGATGGTGATGATTTGGCATAATTATTATACAGTATAAATGGAGCCAAATAGTATACAAAAAATGGAAAATATTGGACTTAAATAGTATTTAAATTATCAAATAGAAATTGGATCATTATAGTGCTGGTAAGAATGTATAAAATGGTTCTATCATATATTATTATTATTACACGGAGCAAGTACTGAAGTAAGTGAAAGAACTTGTCCCTGGAGCCACATATTTATAATTGTTACGTCTGGATTCAAATAAGGACGCACGCATGGCATATAATTCGGAGCCAAAAAGTTGACGTCGGTCTGAGATATATGGCCGTTACGGATCCAGTTTTGTTCGGAACTTCAGCCAAATTCATCACGAATACATCTAAATTTTATTGAATATGTTTGGCAACGTCTTGCCATGAATGACAACATTGTGAAAAAATCAAAAATATATTCCATAGAGCAAATGTTATTCGAGTGCAAAGGTGGATCAAGTAAGGAACGGCAATACCGCGTGATCAACCAAGTCCGCAAACAGTCGTTTATATATATATATATATATATATATATATATAATCAAAGGTGCCGACATATATCTCTGTACTTTGTAACCAGACGCGGCTGACATCCGAGTGAATTCGAACAAGAATGTTATTGAGCTATCAAAGTAACTCTACGAGTACCAACGAATCTCCCAACACGTAGGCCTTAGGATAAACATGGACAAGACAAAAATTAAGCGTTACATTATTTTCATACTTACTTGTATTCAGGTGTCGACAAGTACATACAGGGTGTCACACTACCCATCACCAAGCCGAAGTCTACTCGTTGTGGACATCATGCCAAGTCATATTAACCAACAATAATATCTGGGAAACGATTTTGATTTGAGTTTTTAAATTTTTTAAACCGCTTTTAAAAGCGCGCGCGTGCAATACTCGAAATACCTACTTATCGCTAGTAGCGCTCGTAGCGAAACTTGGCTTGCCGTTCGTAACAGATCGGCAAAGTTAAGCAACGCTTGCACAGGTTACCACTTGGATGGGTGACCGTGTGTGGCATTTACATCTGAGCGCTACCGTGCTTCGGAGGGCACGTAAAGCTGTCGGTCCCGGTTCTTGGCCAAGTATAAGGATCGTTAGGCCATGTCGGAGGCCTTCGGGCGGTCTGAAAACTCCGACACCAGAATTGGCCACACGCTCACACGAAAAACAAAAAACCTACTTATCCATGGGGTTCATCATCCTCAGCCTTTAACATTCCACTGCTGGACTAGGCCTCTCCTATGAAAGGAGGAATTGGCCTACTATACCACGCCGGGGTTATGGGGCATCTAAAGAACATATTGGTGGGGTAAATGCATCGATTTTGTACCTAATTAGAAAAAATCCATACTAACTTTGAGCCTCAATATCTCCTGAATTAGTAATTTCCCAGGTATGGTGGCGAAGTAAAAAATGTTCGTAGTGATAGGTACAACATGCGATTTCAGTTTTCGTTAAGGGTCTTTTTACACCCCGTATACTTGGGTGGGACTAATGATCCAATTAGTAGGTCTACCATCAAGTCACAGTGACGACGTTCTTATCCAAATATTGTGGACACGGATACGTAGTACCTGCCTACGTAAGTAGACGTACTCAGCACATACTTTTCAACGCTCTTATTTCCACAACTTGATTTTACTCTCATGCTTCTTCTGTCATACCCATGATTCGTTACTATACATCAGTGTTGACGCCAAAACTCGCTGCAGCGAGCCTTCCTTGGGATAATACCATTACTGATTATGAACTGACTTTCGCACCTTTTTGAACTTTTCAACAACTCCCTCACGTTTCCATCGCTCGTAAACAAAGATCCTAGACATTAAGTCCCTTGTTCTACTTTTTCATCTCATAACATTATGTTACATTCAGTTACGCTATCTTCCCTCTCTATGACCGTGACACATTCACTTTCATACCTTTCTTCTTATACGACTCATTCATCATAGTGACCATCTGCTGCAAATCCGCAAATAATAGTACACACAGTACCTACAAACTCCGCTTAGTTTGTGTCTAGATGGTGTTGTGTGTATGTGGCTTTTTTATTTTGTTGAAACCTATCAAAATGACTCCATGCCGCCTGATCTTAAGCATACATGGAGTCCCATAGCAAAATTCATCATATAGGTAGAATATTATTATTATTTCGCCACAAAGGCCAGTATGACCAAACGCCGATTTCTTAATATCTATGTAGGTGATGCAATGACTCGCCAACTCATGAGATGTATGGATCAGACAAATCTATGTAGTTTGCTATAACGCTCGAGCTCATACACTTCAGCATTCACATGTAACAACAGCGAGCTTAAACTTTCGCGATTTGTATACATCATACAATATTATTTAGCGGGTCTTAGTCGCGATAATTTATTTATTTCAAGGCATAAATACCTCTGTTATTCTCCTACGTTTCTACCGGCTTGCAACGGTTGTGGTTGCGGAGGGACTACACTTTCCGGCCCGTAGAGGTTTGCAATAATCGTTTTTAAACTTTCGCGATTTGTATACATCATACAATATTATTTAGCGGGTCTTAGTCGCGATAATTTATTTATTTCAAGGCATAAATACCTCTGTTATTCGCCTACGTTTCTCCGGCTTGCAACGGTTGTGGTCGCGGAGGGACTACACTTTCCGGCACGTAGCGGTTTGCAATAATCGATTTTAAACTTTCGCGATTTGTATACATCTACAATATTATTTAGCGGGTCTTAGTCGCGATAATTTATTTATTTCAAGGCATAAATACCTCTGTTATTCTCCTACGTTTCTACCGGCGTGCAACGGTTGTGGTCGCGGAGGGACTGTAGGGAAGTCCCTCCGCGACCACAACCGTTCGACCCTTTGGGGGCGGGCAAAAGGCTAAAAAGGCTAAAAGATAATGTCGGCTAATCTCAGGAACTAGCAGTCGGATTTTAAAAATTGTTATTGCCTAAGGCTAGAGCCTTAGGCAATAACAATTTTTAGCCTATAGGCTATATTAAATTACGCCACAACTTTTAGGAGCCAGACAAAAATAATAAAATGGTCAAACAAGAAGGGAGGGGTTGCGTTAAAGGCAAAAAAGGCTAATCGAATAGGATACAATCTATATGGGTATCGTTTTCGAGATTTTCGGGACGCTGATTAATAATATGAAATTTATTTAGTGATCCAAGATGGCGGTCGGGAAATCAAAGATGGCGGATGAGACAATTTTAAAAATCAATACGGGTTTCGCCTTCGATATTTTAAGGGGTTGGGAATCGAAATACAACATCTATTTCGTGATCAAAGATGGCGGATGGGAAATCAAAGATGGCGGATGGGAAAATTTAAAAAAATCCATATTGGTATCGTCTGCGATGTTAAAAGGGATGGGGAATCCAAATACAACATCTGTTTCGTGATTCAAGATGTTTGATAGGAAATCAAAGATGGTGGATGGGAAAATTTTTAAAAATCAATATGGGTATCGTCTCTGATGATTTAAGGGATGGAGAATCCAAATACAACATCTATTTCGTGATCAAAGATGGCGGATAGGAAATCAAAGATGGTGGACGTGATTTTTTTTAAAGTTGATATGGGTATCGTCTCCGATATTTTAAGGAATGGGGAATTCAAAAACACCATCTATTTTGTGATCAAAGATGGCGGATGGGTTTTTTTTAAAAAATCAATATGGATATCGTCTCCGATGTTTAAAGGGATGCGGAATCCAAATACAACATCTGTTTCGTGATTCAAGATGTTGGATGGGAAATCAAAGATGGTGGATGGGAAAAATTAAAAAAAATTAATATGGGTATCGTCTCTGATGATTTAAGGGATGGTGAATCCAAATACAACATCTATTTCGTGATCAAAGATGGCGGATAGGAAATCAAAAATGGCGGACGGGTTTTTTTTTTAAATCGATATGGGTATCGTCTCCGATATTTTAAGGAATGGGGAATTCAATATTATATAAAAATCTTTGTTTGTTTGTTCATAATTTATATACTCTGAAATGATAAGAGATTAAGCGCTAAGTCAATGGTAACTTTGGAAAAGGGGCTTCGAAAAAAGGGAATTAAATTAAAATTCTTAAAAAGGCGATACGGAGTTCGCTGGGTCAGCTAGTTTAATTATAGATATCGAGAGTTTATCAACATTCTATTGAAATTAATTCTGAGTAAACCAAATCTAAGGATCTACATCCATACATACTCACGCCTGTTTCCCGGAGGGGTAGGCAAAGACTACGGAACGCCATTTGCAACGATCCTGACATATCTCTCTTGCTTCATTCACTCCCATCAGATTCCTCATGCATGCTCTTCTGTTCAGGGTACTTCTAACCTGTCCTGTTTTTAGGATGTCTCCAATCTGGTCAGAGTACGTCCGCCTAGGTCTTCCCCTTCGTCCTGTCCCTTCCACACTTGCCTTATATATCTGCTTGGTCAGTCTTTCGTCATCCATCCTCTCCACGTGCCCAAACCATCTTAGCATACCTTTCTCGATGCTTGTCACTACATCTTCTTTTACCCCACAACACTCTCTTATCACACAATTCTTTACTCTGGCAGTCAAAGAAACACCACACATACTTCTCAGTACTCTCATTTCTACAGCATTTATTCTACTTTCATCCCTCTTCTGCCATACCCAACTATCACTACCATACATAAGAGTAGGTACTAACACCCCTCTATGCACAGCCAAACGTGCCTTTTTGGACACGTTTTGGCTAGTCATAAACGCCTTCAGAGCTCCATTCACTCTATTACCTGAATTAACTCTTCTTTCAATATCTTCTACATTCTTACCATCTCTTGTAAACAGCGTAGGTACCTAAATATATAAACTTTGTAAACATTATCGATATTTTATCGATATTTATTCTATATTTCTATATCTATTCTAAAAATTAGAGACAAACTACGAAGATTCTTCCCTAGATTAAATACATAAGTCAAAGTGAAGTAAATATATTGGGTTTGACCGCCATTGTAGCGCGAATTCTATGTATTATCTACATGGTGTAAAAAGACCCTTAACGAAAACTGAAACCCCATATTGTACCAATCATTACGAACATTTTTTGCTTCGGCATCATACCTGGGAAATTACTGGTTCCGGAGATATTGAGGCCCAAAGTTACTATGGAAATTTTGTAATTAGGTACAAAATCGATGCATTTGCCCCGCTAACCTGTTCTATAGATGTCCTAAGCACCCAAAGATTAGTAGGTATTTCGAAAATTGCACGCGCGTATTTTTTATAGCGGCTTGATAAAAGTGAAAACTTAAAAAAAAATGTCGTTTCCCAGGTTTTATTTTTGGTTAGTATGACTTGGCATGATGTCCAAAACGCGTAGACTTCGGCTTGGTGATGGGTCTTGTGACACCCTGTATATTCTAAGGCTCGCCCGAATGTTCGTGAGAATGCCCGGTAAAACACACTCATTTGTTTTGTAACATTCGCGAGAATGCTCATTACAGGTGAAGGCTCAAGTGTATCAGCGCCATTACACGAGTTATTATGCTTTGCGTTACTAATAAAGAAACGAAGAAATCAAAAGTCCATAACATGTGGTTTATGGGCTTATTGCTTGAAATAAGTACTTTAGTAGTAGTCAGAAGCGATGGCCGAGTGCCCACTCGGCGAGTGGAGATACTGACAGACTGCTACGCAGAGGGTCTCGGGTTCGAATCCACGGTACGCACCAATGACTATTAAATTGTTAATTATCGCTTGCTTATCGGTGAAGGAAAACATCGTGAGGAAACCTGCATGTCTGAGAGTTCTCCATAATGTTTTCGAAAGATATGTGAAGTCTGCCAACCTGCACTTGGCCAGTGTAGTGAAATATAGCCTTAACCTGCTCATAGTGAGAAGAGGCCCGTGCCCAGCTGTGGGATAATGTTTAGGGTCACCGCACACGTGCCACTGGCCACAACCACAAACGCCGCCACAAAAAGCTAGACGCAGCTATAAAAGTAGCTGAAGCGCGCAGCAGCCACTTGTGGCCGGTGGTCGCCACTTGCGATCGGTGGCTTCTACTTTTTTTTCTACTGAGGAAGGTATAAAGGGGTGGGGAATCGCGCAAGTGCCGTGTAACGACGTTTCGTGTCGGCGTTTAGTGGCCGGTGCGGGCTACAAGAAGCGCGCAACGACGATTGTAGCGTGTGGCGGCCACCGGCTTCAACCGTGTGCGGCGAGTCCATCTAAAATGAAAACTACAGGAAATATGCCGCTGGCGGCGTTTTGTGGTTGTGGCCGGTGGCCTGTGTGTGTAATACAATCGTATTGTTTAATTTTGCATACAGCGCGTCCCCGGGCCAGAGGTGATATACGGAAAACTGTGCATGCAGGTTCTAGCGTCGACATTGAGTGCCAGTAAGTCTATTTATTTCCTGCAACATTATGTTATTCTTGTTACCAGATGCTGCTTCAGCCGCGGCTCCGTCCAGGTGCCGCATATAACGAAACCTTGTTCAGGAATCACATTATCTTTGCTGAAAAGCATACAGAAAACCGTTCGGCAGTATTGGCGTTCGGCATATGATTAAATATAAGTACTTATTTGTCGTAGTCACGTCGTAAAAATGGCCATTTCATTTTGGCTATTTCGTAATGTGCAACAATATGACTAAGTATATGAATACAAACGCGCGGCGCCAGAGAACCACAACCACCAGTGCGTGTACTTACTACATAAATACTATAAATAGCAGTGAATGGTACCTATCCGCGATTATCTCCTACGTTGGTTCGCTTCTTCGGTAACAAACCGTACATTGACTTGTTATTAATGGATATCAGGCTTTATTCTAGGTCTATTATACTTCGCAATATTAAAACATGATATGAACGTTTGTTCTAACTTCTCCCATTATTTACTTTATGCTGATAATATAAAACGTCTAAAAGTCTATAAGACTGCAAAAAGAATTGATGATTATAGTTACGACGCGAATCTATGTACTTAATTTTATTGAATTGCATTATTTTTAGGGCTGTCGGAATACCAAAACCGACCATCACATGGAGGTTTAAATCTATGGGGCAGAGCACATACAAGGAAATAAAGGCAAGAAAATCCGCCACCATGGCCCACATGGCCAGCTTGGCCAGCGTGGTCCACATAGACGACGTGGGCGCGGAAGATGACGGAGAGTACACATGCGTCGCGCACAACAAGCACGGCACCGGCTCGTTCGTCACTCGACTCGACGTCACGTGTAAGTATTCAGCGAGGGCCTCACACCCGCACCGCCTAGCGGCCCACGGGCCCACCATCGTTTCCTATTTTCATATATCGGTTTGCAACGCAAACTTCGCAGATAAGATACGTCAAACATAGCTATGTGAACGAAATACTTCTTAACGCTTTCTTCACTGGTTCACCGAAGGTTCGCTCGGTTCTCATCGTTCTCACTAGCTTAGCCCGGCTGCTGCCAGTTTGAACACAGCTTACAGGCGAGTGGTGCCGGCACGTAACAGTGGCTACGTAGCCAACCACGGTGGATGAGCTCCTTTATCTCTATGAAATGTAGGTACTGTGCCCGAACACTTGGTGACTTACATTATAAGCCATGTCACCCATGAGCGCGCCTGGTGCCTGTAGGTTGTGGTGACTCACGCCGACGCGGCGCGGCTGCGACACAGCTGCACCTCGCCGCCGAGACACTAATTAGATTACGCTTCTAGTTAAACTCATTATCATGGATTACGTTATTGTTTGTGACAGTTCATTGTGATATCAGCTTGTGAACTGTTCCACTGCTTCATAATAATTTTTGTTAATTGCGTTTGTATTAATTCAACTTGTATTTGATAGGGCCATATGTAAACTATTCCGTTGGTGGCACTTTGGAAACCGCCGTAAGTATCGACTACGACACCCGCAGCAAGCTGACACCTAGAGTGAACGTGAGCTTGGTGCTCCTCCTGGTGGGGGTCGCAGTCACCGCGGTGGCAGTGGGCTGCTGCTGCGGCCGCAGATGTCGAAGCGCCTCTCGCAGCGCCGGTGGCGGCGCCGGCGGCAACCAGGTGAGTACCACAACAAACCGACGCGAGTCGGTACACTAGGTACTAACTGATATAAATATTAGGCAGGTGCCACTAGTTATAATTAGGTAGGTAAGGATGTTGGCAGTAATTAAGCCCTAGATTAACACAATCTTGTTGTAAGAGTGAGATAGAAGCAATGTGTGACGCAGACACGTACACATGTTGATCGCCACGCTCACTTTTAAATTGACGATATCATACGTGTAAGTACCAAGCGTACATTTGGATCCTTGGATTATTACCCTTTAGGGAAAATGATTATTCCGTGACGAATATGATATACGATGTGAATAAGAAATTTGAACTTTGAGCTCAGAAATCGGGTTGGGTTTCGAAACGAGTCCCCGAATTTAATTATATATTGTTGGTGTAAGAGAGAGTTTTAATCCCCTAAAAGTAATTTTGGCTGCCGGAGTTGCATCTTAATATTTTTAAACAATTTCCAAAAATTCTTCATTCAAATATGCAAAACGGAACGTAATTTTAGGTTTTGTGTGAAAGTAACTAAATAGGTTGTGTTAGGTTCTCTTTTGACCCTTAACCCGAAAATAGGAGCCCTGCTAAGCAGGGCTCCGTCAACCTCACTTTATTAAACTAGTGGAATCAATAAAAGCGATATTTAGGTTTTATGTAAAAAACGTGAAACGAAACGCAACCGCCATCTTGTATGAATGATATTGACAGGAAACGTCAAATTTGTGCGTCATTGCTTTCGAGTACCTAGGGCATAGAGCATAGATATTTATAATAGAGGCGCATTTCTTATGGGCGCTCTGTAGACAAAGTTTCTGTGACCCAATTTGCCGCTTGGCGGCGAGGCAGTCGCGCCGTGACAGCTGTCTCTATGAGTGCAAGAGAGACGAACTGACGACACCCGCCAACACGCCAATTGGAATCGGCACACGAAAGCCTTAAGAAATGCGCTTCTATTTCTTATGTAAATCTGTATTCATTGCCTAGGGTAAAACTTGGTAATACGCCCCGCTTTTTTTAAAGTTCAATAAAACTCAAATAATAATATATATAATAATTTCTTTTATTTTAGGACGTTATTTGGTTAGTTGACAATAATACGACAAAAGCTAAATATAATAGGAACGTTAGTTAAAGACTTATTTCTATATTTTTTTGACATGGAGTGGGGCGATTTGTCAGGTACATATCAGCTAATACGCCTCTCTTGTATTATAAAATGCCCCAGTATATATCCATACATTAATTTAAACAAAACAAGATAAAAACAACATATATCAAAAGTTTAATAACTAACCAACCTTAGATTTAAAGTCTTTAAAAGCTTTCAATAAAAAGTAAAATTGAAATCAATAAAAAAACAAAAACGGCCTTCTGCATTAATGAATAGGTGGGTCCACACAGAGCGAGCAGCCTCGCGAGGCATTTGCCGCGCGAGGAAACAGTCCCCGAACGAGCGAGGCCATAGAATAAAGCTGCGTTCACATTTATCTGACGTGGTCTCTCGTGACGGTCTCTGTCGTAATTACTTACCGTTCACATTTGTCTGTCGCCGTCTGACGCGATCTGACACAATTTTAAATCAGTTCTGTCTTGACTCTCGTGGAGTTCACACTTTTGCAATGTTTTTGATGAATTATCCGATTCAGATTAAGTAGATATCCAATTATATCCATAAATTATTTACATAGGATTATATTATTTCGTATTCAATTAGCTCATCTATAGGTACTGTATACGAATAATATTATAAAAAGGAAGTCAATTAGTTCATCGTCCATTGCGCACAATTGCAAACACGCATCTGACGCTTTACGACAGACAGTGGCGCGTCCACATTAGTCTAACGAGTTGTGTCGCGCGAGTTAACTGTACGGAACCCAACAATGTTAGCTTCGTCAGCACATCTCTCCCCACCAAATTATCTAGATAATCCTATTGTCATCTTAGCATTAATTTATTATAAATACCTTTGTAGATCTAACATTAGCGATGACTATTTTATATTTTAAATATACTGTTATAATTAAATAAATGTTGTTTACAATTAATCTGAGTCCAATCTCTTAATTCGCGCTGTACCGTCCCCACACCCCTCCCCCCTGTCGCAGACCGGGACATTGTCTGTCGCGACACGACAGACGACGTCACGACAGATTACATCAGACAAATGTGAACGCGACCTAGAGCGCGGCAGCCTCGGCACCGTAGCAGGCCGGGCGCACTTCGCATTTTAGGTACAAACTTACAAGTACCTCGGCCGACCACGTCGACGTGGTTGGATTTAGTGGGTTGCCGCGCGCCGCTCACATTAGACGTCACGCAACGCAACGAGTGCGACCGCTCCGTATTCTCACGCGCCGTGTTCATACACTGTTCAAATTATATACCTAAACGCCTTTTACAACAAAAATGTATCATCACAAGTCTAATGCAAAGTATTGCTCAATTAACTGTGTGTCGAAAGCGACTTGAAAATTTGATTTTATTTTATTTATATTACGAGAGCAACTTGAAAATTTGATTTTTTGTTTGTTGAGATATCTAAACGATTATGGTGTCAAATTAAAGATCTAGTTCAAAAACCATTTTATCTGTTTGAATCATGTAAATCGGTCCACGCGTTTAGGAAATAACTAAGAATCAGTATAGTAAAAATGTAAACAACCAGAATTTTTGTGGTATTTGTTCTACGAGCTCAAATAGTGGGATAGGATACTTATATAATAATTATTTATTATTAGGTACGTGGTCAAGTAGGTAGATAGACGATGAATAAATATTATAGTTGCAGCGGCAAGTCAACAACCCTAGCGCGCCACTCCGCGCCAGACAGTGACAGCGTTATGTGTTAGAAAAGAAAGGGAACGGTTAGGTTAATATCGCATTAGGCACTGAGTGCTTATGCGAGTTGAATTGCACTTTGTTGCTTAGTAGTAAGAGTCGCAAATTCAATAAATTGGTTTGACAAGTGAATTTTCTGTACGTTAGTACTATTCTTTATTCTGTGACCGTAGGAAATAAAAATTGGGCAAGTGCGAGTCGGACTCGCGCGCAAAGGGTTCCGTACCATCATCTATAAAAGAAAATCACATTCGTTGTATGTATACTTAAATACTTTATAAGTTTCTACCTGTTTATTAAGATCGAGTAACAAATTGCTTAAAAATTACGTTTGTTGTATGGGAGCCCCCCTTTATTATTAACTTTTTTTAAATTTAATTATTTATTTTGAAAGGTAATATACAACTACATATTCTGTAAAAATTTAAAGCGTCTACCTGTAACAGTTAGTAATTTTGAGCAAAATATACGAAAAAAAACACGTTTTTTGTATGGGACCCCCCCTTAATTTTTTATTTTTTAATTATTTTTAGTATTTGTTGTTATAGCGGCAACCGAAATACATAATTTGTGAAAATTTCAGCTATCTAGCTATCATGGTTTATGAGATACAGCCTGGTGACAGACAGACAGACAGACAGACAGACAGACAGACAGACAGACAGACAGACAGACAGACGACGGAGGCTTAGTAATAGGGTTCCGTTTTTTACCTTTTAGGTACGGAACCCTAAAAACAAAATTGTAGTTGTCATAAAGTTTGAATTCAGAACATGAAAATATACAGTCCGTTCACAGTTATTTTACCTCTGACAGATGTCGGTGTTTATTTTCTTTATGTTGGAATTGTACTCTGTGATGACAGGAAAGTAAAATAGGGTTACCCGTGCATAACATTTTACCCAATATTAGTGGAAATGCTTCAAAAATTCAAATGCTTGAAGCTCGTGGCTGAAAAGTGGTTAGATTACCGCCATACCACTTCGAGCTAAACGCAATTGAACTTAAGTGGAGTCTCATTAAAAGGCGAGTCACAAGCAAAAATTTTGGACAAGAGGCAACCAACATTGTGAATTTAGCTGAAGAAGCTTTTCAATCTATCACTGCAGAAGACTGACAAAAACAATGCAAACATGAGCGCCACATTGAAGACAAGCTTCGTGAAACAGATGGGTCTACGGATGCTGAAATGGACAGGTTCATAATAGAATTAAATTCTGAGTCTGATACAGAATATGACAGCAGTTACGAATCATCATAACATTGGCAGTCCACATGGATCATTCTTATAGACTCACGCCTGTTTCCATGCAGGGGTAGGCAGAGGTGTAATATGACACCCACATCATTCTTATTCAAAATAAATATGAAAATTAAATTTACAGTTTTTGTATTTGATAATTAGAACCTCACGTTGGCGTAATTATGATGCGTTTACCTTTTTATATTAAATAGACAACATTTTTATTATAACTACTTATCTTCATAGGAAATTAGTTATTTCGTAAGAAAATAAATGTACATGCATATAGCCATGCCAATATCAAGAGGTTTTGTTACAAACATTACTTCCAAATATTTAATACGATCGCTTAGGCAATAAAAAATAAGTACATTTTAGCAATAATGTATATTTAAAATGGGAGTATTATATACCAAATATAGCAACACAACGCCCAGGTTGGCCAATCTAACAGCTAGAGGTAAAATAACTGTGAACGGACTATAGTTGAAAACTATTATGTATTGCGCACGTATCAAATTGTCGACTTGTGAATTAGAGTGAAATAGTACATTTGCCATCTATCGGTCTACGTATCAATGTGAGATAGTTGGTCTCTCCTCTCTCTTATTTTTAAATTTTGTTTATAAATATAGTACTTGGAAATGGTCATACTGCAATAGGGTTGTGGCATGTGTTTTTACTAGCCGGCTGCATGACTGACGCCAATTGCTGTACCTACTTGGGGTACTAGACGATGGTAATAATGGGCCATAATATACATATGTACTTATACTTACTTTTTTGTAAATATATACATAGAAACACCCAGACCAAGACAAACATTCATGTTCATGCACACAAATGTTTGACATGAGCGGGAATCGAACCCGCGACCTTCGGCGTTGTAGTCGCTTACACTCCCGCTTTGCCAACCGGTCGTCGATTATTGTTATACCTAAAGGATGGAATAGGTAGACATGGAAAAAAATATAGAATGAATTATAGGAAATGAATATCTGTAGGCAAGGATACTGTAACCGAAGCACAGACTGAAGGATTATTATTCGTACAATAAATAGCGTCAAAGATCAGAATGTTATGATGAATGTACCCTCCGTCATTCAGTGACCAGTGGATAGGGTATGCGACTGCTGAGCGGAGGTCCCGGGTTCGATTCCCGGGTCGGGCAAATGTGTTACTGGGTTTTCCCGAATTCTCAGAAGCAGCATGGAGTCTGCTGATGTGCCCGTTAACGGCAATAGGCTCGTCCCCTATTACGTGGGACCTAAACATTTCATGGTGAAATGTGGATGTCATAATATTATAACTATGCCTATCCTTACGCGGATACAGACGTGAGTCTATAAAAAAAATGTCCAACATACAAACACACTTGCGAATTTATATTATTAGTAAGGATTATTATGTTCGAGCGAGGCACGAAACAGCGTACAGACCGCGGCAAAACAAAAATCCAAACTCGATGGCTCGGCCGCTCGGTCGCTCGCCCGCGGCGAACACACGCGCTTGCCTCGGCCGCGGCACGTCCACACAGAGCGCGCAGCCTCGCGCGCCAATTCCTCGCGAGGCTGCGCGCTCTGTGTGGACGTGTCTAATTCGGTAGCTCGGGCGCACGCTAAGCTCGGCCGCGGCGGCACATGCGTTTTCCTCGACTGAGCCACGTCCACACAGACCGAGCAGCCTCGCGAAGCATTTTCCTCGCGAGGCTGCTCGGTCTGTGTGGACCCGCCTATTAACATATCAGTCTTTTCAAATAACAGTCATCGTAAAAATAACTAAACAAAATAAAATTAAATTTTGCTGGTTTTAACAGCTTCTCTCTTAGCTTTCCGCCCACATCTGTTGCAAAACTCATGGCCGAACCTTAAATCCAGTCTTCAGAAGACATTGTTTTGTAGTCATTTTCTGTTCATTCAGTGCATTTATTTTCATCCATATCCGAAAATTCTTCTTCAGAAATGTCAGTTCCGTTACCAGTTTCATCATCTGTTTCAGAAGACGATGAATACTACTACTACTACTACTTTTCTGTTTTTTGGATGAACTTTCCTCTGATTTTTCTTTTCTATCGAAAATCTATATATTTTGCTTCTTTTGGTTTCTTCTTTTTCATTATTCTTGACCCTCTTTTCCTTTGCCGGTTTTTTCTTCTTTGTATTTTCAAGATGCATCCTTTCTATCTTCGTCATCTTCTGAATCATTTTTATTTTCAGGTTCTCTCTTAATTACTATTTTCGATTTCTCATTGGGTTTTACTAGGTCATTTTTTTGATATTTCACCTTCAGATACATCCATCAATTTCAAAGTATTGTCTTTTTTATTAGTTTTTTTTTTCACGTGCACATTGGTTAATCGTTTATGATTTTTGTCATTTCTCGTTTTAAGATATTTTCTTCTTTGCTTTTTCAATTGTATGTTCTTCCATGCCATTTTGTTTTCTTTTGCTAGCAATTACTTTTCTCTGCTCAATGTTTTCTGTGGATGTAAGAATAATAGCATTTTGCTTTCTTTTTGATGACATTACACATGTAATTGGAATACTGGGGCGTATTGTAAAAGCTTCTTAAAACGCCCCATCAAGGACAAAGCCGCAATCTCAAGGTTATAACGCTGAGTGAACGAGAATATTAAAGCGTATTAAATGCATTTTTCACAGTTTAGATCAATTAAACTTAACAATAATGGGTATAAATATATTAAAAAATGTTTGCATCTTACAACAAATTGTATCTTCACCGAAAATCTACATTTATCAATATTTTTAACCGAGCGTAATAAACCACGCGTGCACGTCAGCCATGTTGCTTGGCGACTGATGGCTACACGCCGCAGTGCTATACGTGTGCTGTGTAGCTTTCTTAGTGTGCTTGCTAGGCAAGTGGGGCGTTTTGTCAACTGGGGCGTAATACCAAGTTTTACCCTAGGGTTAGGTGCATTGACATATACTCTAAAGATAGACGGAGCATTCCCTATAAATATTTTGTTCAAATTGTCTAACGTATGACATCTAATCGTACTAGCGCAACACGCAGGCGCAAGCAGCGCCAATGACTGACAGTGTCTAGTTATTATTATAACCAATCAACAACAACCAGTCCTGGCATCTTACCAATGAGTATCCAATAGTTCTCTAATGCTACTGGCTGCTTATTGCCATTTGCAAAGACTGTTTACATCACAGGATAGATGTTTTCTGGCTACAATATTTCATCAACATAATAAGAATAGTTATTTATGAAAATAAAAGGAATAATTGCTGGGGGTTTATTTAAGTAAAATCAAAATAAAAGTAGAATCTATAAACATAAGGCAGCGATAGCCTAGTGGAGATACCAACAGACTGCCATGCAGAGGGTATCGGGTTCGAATCCACGGCACGCACCAATGACTTTTCGGAGTTATGTGCGTATTGAATTATAAATTATCGCTTGCCCCGTGCCTCGGAGAGCACGTTAAGCCTTCGGTCCCGGTTGTCATGAAGATCTTTGACAGTCGTTATGGAGCGTCAGTACCTTCTAAATAAACTGACACTAGTCTAAACCATAGAATATGGCTATCTCTTCGGGTTGCGGAGGTCAGACAGGCAGTCACTCTGTGGAAAAGCTAATATTCAGTCAAATCCGATTAGACTAGAAAGCGGACCCCAGGTTGAAACTGGGATAACGCTAGGAGAATGAATGATAGAATCTATAAACATATTCAGATGTTTTTATTACAACATAGAAAAAAGACTTGCCTTAGTTGCCTCACGAATAATTCTAATTTTTAAACTTTAACTTTATCTTACTACGACAATTGCTTAAACATATCCTAATATATAAGGCAGGGTTGTTTGTCATTCTGCAAAAATGCTCTTGCTGACCACAGAGTTCTAAACCTACACATGTGGCAGATGGCACTGTGTGCGACCGTAAGGAAACCAACTATTAAAAAAAAATAGTCTATGACGAAGTGGCCTGAGTAGCTTAGTCGGTACAGTATCGACACGGTTCGTCATGATCGCGGGTTGAAGTCCTCAAAAATTTATTTTTATAGGTTTATATAAATTGCAATTAAAGGACTATGGGCAAAAATGTATGGGCACCATCCCCATATACCAACACACATGGTACCGATGCCAATGTGTACCTTAAGTATCCACTACTTGATTAAAATCCTTTTTTTTACTTAAATTCGTGGAATATATAAATAAAAAACAATTTATTATTATTAATTAACCTATATTTTCATTTTACACTTGTAAGTTATTTTGACATTATGGTTATATTACAGTACAAAACCTGGTTTAGTAACTATACAAAATAAAAAATAATGTATTTTTAAACATATAAATGATAATACATGAATAATACGAAAATAAAGAATATAAATTAATCATCATCGCCCTAGCGTTATCCCGGTTGTATCCAAGACTTACACGCCTTAGAGCCCGCGGTCCGCCTACTGGTCTAACCAGAATATTACAAAATATCAACTCTTCCACAGAGCGACTGCCGCCTGACCTCCGCAACCCAAAGGCATAGCGATATTCCATGGTTAAGACCAGTATCAGTTTATTTGAGGGTACTGACTCTACGTAACGACTGTCAAACATCTTCAAGACAACCGGGACCGACGGTTAAAAGTGCTCTCCAAGGCACGGGGCAAGCGCTAATTAACAATTTAAGACGCACTTAACTTCGAAAAGTCATTGGTGCACACCAATGGATTCGTAAACAAATTTTGTTTAACCGTTAATTACTATGACAACCCCATGCTTTTGGGCAACGTCCCCATAGTAAAAAAATATCATCTTGCCAAGATGTGTCAATTGAGCTACATTTCATTTTTGTTGATTGGTGGGGACGATTCCGCCCATCGTCCTTTACTCTAGCAAGAAATGCTCAAAAATATAATTTAATAACTATTCAATTGCCACCAAACATAATTAATTTTGTGGTTTTTTGTCTATTGGTCAGATAATGGAAATCAGGATCTGTTTTGGCCTCATGGTTCAATATTATTATTGCGTATTTTCCTATAACTGCAAATGTGTACTATGATGAAGTGTTGAAATATTCGTTACTTAATATAGTTATTACGATCAATATACCAAAAAATAAAAAGAACACAGAATTAGTGTTATACAATATCAAATTGGTTTTATAACATTAATCAAACTAAAAAACTCTTAAAACCCATACCTTCACGAAGACGTCTTAGACCTTAGTCATATATTTTTACCTACAATCACTTGCAATGTATTTCTGCATAGTAGTTAGTCTATGATCGTAAATGACGTCACAGACAAATAAAGAAATACATTTTAATGTGGTATTATGATACATTTAACTCTTTTATTTACATAAATAATAAAAAAATATTGACTGACGCTACTACAGATACAAGTTCTGATTCAAATTAATCGATATATCGTCGCCACACAGTCAATAAACGAAGCGGACCCACACCGCAGGAAAGTCAAAGTGACACTATAGTATTTTCGCTGTATGATGATATGCATGAAGGTTCTTATTTTACGTATCACGCATACTTCTTTCAATTTATGAAAATAAATTGGCAAAAAAAAAACAATTATAAAAAAATATCTATTAAAAATTACAAAGTAAATTGATACTAGTATAATGTCTCTCTCTATTTTTATAATTATTATTAACTGTAAATAAATTATTTAAATATAATAAAATATAATCCTCAAAATGTCAGATGCATAAAACGAACCCTCTGTCAGTAGAGATTGACACCATTGAGTCGGCATGAAATCGATGAATAGGAGCGGCCATATTGTGATCGAATACGTCAGTACGAACGCCTTGTATGCGGTTTGTGATTCTGCCTGTTTGGCGTATTATTTTTTATTTTTTTGTTGTGTTTTATTTGGTAGGTACAATGCCAAAAATAACAAAAAAGATAATTTTAAACTCTCAAAGCCGTGAGTTATGCCCGGATTCTGAAGTTACCAGATATACTCTCAACAGTTATTGATTCATTAAAGTTATGGAAAGGATAAACTTTGGTTAACTGACACTGCGTTTCTGAATGCCCACTGGAGCGTTCAATAACTATTAAACACTGTAAAGTATTATATTATCTGTGATTGAACCAATACGTAGTTCTTTTTTCTGCCACTAGATGACTCTGTTTTAAAAAAACGAGTTGAAAACTGATTTAAATATTTTTATTTGTCTGTTTAACTAGTTGTTTAATCATATATTGTTTTTTTAGGAGTAAACCACTAGTTGCTCGTTATTTTACTAAAAAAAATATGATAATGCCTCATTCGTAATGGCTGTACGCCTGCTAACTTATATGCTTTTAAAAAATAAAATGTCAAATCAGGCCTCGCTGTTAGAAGATTTGATATTTTATGATGATGATGATTTGTGCTTCATTATAGAGCTTTTCTGCAGTTGTATTAGGATTCAAATATGGTGTCATTATGTGCTTGCCACAAGGATAGGCACTGTCTCCTAGGATGTGACCATCTAGGTATCTCATTGTTATGCAGGCGAGCTCGTAGAAACAAATTATGGTACACTGTACTGTCATGACTAGATCCATGCTAACGAGCATCTAAATCTCTGATGTATAACTTTATTTTGCATCACATACAACTTTTACATTGACAGAAAAGAAATCTTTTCTGTTCCTAAAAAGTTCTGGTTGCTCTCCTCCAGGAGATTGAATTGGAATATGAGATCCATCTACACAACCGATAACATGTGGAAAACCAGCTATATTAAAAAATTGCGCTTTAACTTCTCCCAGATCTTCAGAGTTTGGCATTCGTATATATCTTCTAGCTAGTTTTGCTATTTCTCTACTTACTTTATAAACCACTCTTGACACAGTGGTTTTATTAACATTAATATCATCACCAATCACTACTTCAAATGTGCCTGTGGCGTAAAATCGTAATACGATGAAAATTTGTTCCAACATAGACAATGTATATTTGCGATACATAACTGGAGCTAAACTAATGCTGATCATATCACTTATGTGTAACACGGTGTCCCTATCAAAACGATATCTCATTTTAAATTCTTCATCCGTAAACATTTCAAAAGGATTTCTCCTAGAACTTAGGTTTCTAGGAACTGATTTATAAGCAACTAGAGGACGCCAGCAGCTACGCCTGCATTTTTTTTTAATTTACCCGTTTTGGCCGATCCCGTGGGAATTTCGGGAAATCCCTTCTTAGTGCACCCCTAAAGTCCCCAAGGAACATACATGCCAAATTTCAGCTTCCTGCGCCCAATAGTTTCGGCTGTAGCGTGTCTGTCAGTCAGTCAGTAACGCAAGGATTTTATATATTAAGATAAACTCCAGCACTTCAAAATCAAACTCTCTGCTCACTGCAGAACTGCTCGAATACGACATTTTGTATCGGTTATGTAAAAGTTGTAAACACAAACCTATCATATGAAAACTTTCCAGTTATTATACATTAGTCTATGATCAAAACCTTAAACTCTTAAAAAAGGTAAAACGTTTGACAGAAGTACTTCAAATAAAGTTATGGAACCGATAAACGGCGAACATTGGTCGGTTAAGTTAAACTAAGGATAACTGGAGTTTATGTTGTGACGCGTTGTTCAGAAACGCACTTTCTTGAGTTATCGAACCAATAACGCTAACGGATAGATAAACCTCCGATAAAAGTACCTCAGAAACCGGGCATTAGTGCTTCGTTTGAGGACTTTCTTTGAACGAGAGCGTGCAAACGGGGGCCCGGTTATTACCGATCGACAGTGTTGATTACAGAGTTGCGGCAGCTCTGCTCTGGACATCGGAAAGGCTTCAGTTTCTCGAATATCCAATGAAAAATTTTTTTTCACACTAGTTTAATAAACTAAGGTTGACGGAGCCCTGCTTCGCAGGGCTCCTATTATCGGATTAAGGGTCAAAAGAGAACCTACTATAACCTATTTAGTTACTTATTACAGAACCTTAAGTACTCGAAAGCAATGACGGCAATGACGCACAAATTTGACGTTTCCTGTCAATATCATTCACACAAGATGGCGGTTGCGTTTCTTATCACATTTTTTCACATAAAGCCTTTGAGAAAAGAATATAATATGGAGTGGACAAATAATACATATGGATACTTTACGTTATAGAAATATATATGAAATCGACATAAAGCCACCAAACATAGTGTTGTCTCGTTTTTACTTAGCGATATCTCTGTTAGAAAACAGAGATAGCCATAGGTTACTGAATACATCGATCATAGTGATTTTTTATCAGAAATGTCAATCGTGCCAGTGTCGCCATATTGCTTGCCAAGTGTTTTTGGTACATCTGCTGTCAAATCGTTGTGTATCGAACATAATAATTTTGATTTTGTGCATAAATATGTCTAAAAACCAGATGAATCAGTGCTTCAGGCTTTCCTAGAGATCGTAAAATAATGCCTAAGTGTTGATTTGAACTGTGCAGTGCAAGATAAAGCTATAATCAACACAAATGTACTCTTCACAAGTAAGTAACAAGTCATGATTTATATTGTTGAAAAGGATTAGTATTTGTACAAAATATTGTTACAAGAGGTTCTTTTTATAGTTAATTTAACAGGTTTTAGCTTCGTTATGGCCTAAATGTTGTTATTTTCGTAGTTTGGAATTTTCCATATTTACGTATTAGAGGTTAGTAGTGATGTTACTGCTAATGTCGATATGGGTTATCGATATATTGATAATGTATAGAGACTTCCACAAACGATAACATTGTTAAAACTATCTCGTGTCTGTAAATGGAAATAAATTAAACATTGAACCAATTTTGTCTGTACCTAGTAAAGGAAAAGCGATATTTGACTAACTTACTTTACTTAGACCTGATTACATAAAACCCAAAACCGCTGCATCCTGCTCTATGTTGAGGAAAATAAGCAGTTAAAATAATTATATTATGTTTTTTGCCAACAGATAACATGAACAGCAACTGTATGCGAGAATTCCTAGCAATAAAACGTTGAAGAAAATAATTTTGACGTGACAACGTCTTATAAATTGGTTTGCCGGGTGACACTTCAAGAAACTGCGTTACGCTCCGCTCACGTTATGCGCTCACAATGAGAGCGAGTGAGAGGCACGCGTCCCGCCTAAGAGCGAGAGAGACAGACATAAAAAGTGAAAGGCACGCGTCTTTCATCCTTCTTCCTACTATACGAATGAATATTCACATTAAAATTATTTTACCACTCAAAGTCGTTGTCACGTAAAACTTTCGCCCGTATACAGACTTTACAGGCAACCAACTGGTTTTTTATTTATAAACAAGAGGACGCCCGCTGCTACACCTGCACATTTTTTCAACTGTTTCTGTCCGATCCCGTGGGAATTTCAAGAAAGTCCTTAGTGCACTCCTGCGATCCCCAAAGAACATTCATGCCAAATTTCAGCTTCCTGCACCTTATAATTTTGGCTGTAGGTTATCTGTCAGGCAATCAGTAACGCAAGGATTTTATATATTATACAGATAAAAAACAAATAAATAACATGTATTAATCAATTATGATTTTTCTTACCCCCTTATGATATTTCAGTGTAGCTGTGTGTTTCATTACGGTATGTATGGTGCAAATCAGAAATCGCCGACATAAGGCCGGCGCGCACCGACGTCGCGGAATGGCAAAGGATTATATTACTGATCAAGTAATTTTCATTCTTATTTCAATGAGTTTAGAATTCATATTACTTTATTTCGATACAATCGTATCGCAGCCCGCCGTGGCATGCCGCGGGACGTTTGGGGCGCGTCGCGGCACGTCGCGGCATCGGTGGCACACTTGGACGCCGCGGCATGCCATGGCGTCTTGCAGCGTACCACGACGTAATCAGTAGGTAAATAAGTTCCTGAATTCACCGTTAGTAAATCTTGTTCTCATAAATAATGTATCCAGAATTGTTTTCTCTTCGACAGATCAGTTTGTATTTGTCGTTCTTCATCTTCAGCAAGAAGTGCTATTGATACTAAATTCCAGTCAATTGGACGCCTCGGTATGACGCGGCATGCTGCGAGGTGCCGAAGCGTCTTTCGGGCTAACGAAACACGTTCCGCGCCGTGCCATGCCATGCCGTCAGTCGGCGCCGGCCATTAGCTATCCGGATAGCCAAGCTGAAGGGGCAGTGGCTAGAGGACATAGCTTGAAGAAGCGATGGCCGTTGGGCAGAAAGGTTCTGGAATGGCGGCCTCGTACCGGACTACTCAGCAGAGGTAGGCCTCCAGCTAGGTGGACCGACGATCTAGTCAAGATCGCGGGAGGCAGTTGGATGCGGGCGATTCAAGACCGGTCTGTGTGGAGAATCTTGGGGGAGGCCTATGTCCAGCAGTGGACGTCGTTTGGCTGATATGATGATGATGATGATGTATGGTGCCATTCATGTCCGGTACTTTCATTCACAGCGACACAGTATCGATATTGGCTACCAGAGAATATTTTGTTATATGATACAAGGGACATTTTCCGCTTTACCATGTTCGCCCGCATTTGCATTATGGAATAAACTAATTTGGCAAAAAATCTAAAGTAACTTACTACAAAATATCAATTTAATTTTTTTCTTAATCTACAGTAATGTATTATTTACCTCTAACCGGCTCAATGTCGATATCGATTATATTCTGGCGTCCAACCCATAGAGATATAAAGGATAGAGTGGCAGAACAGTACCTAACTCAATACTGTGTCGTGTCCGTCGGTGCGAGAGAGAACGCTACAGGTTAAAGGCCCCCTGCATCTCTCTCTAACAGTACATGCACAACATCAACATTGCGCAATGGCGTGCTACCTGTAACTATTATTTCTATCAGTTTATCAGTAATCAATAGCTTAAAAATATATATACTTTTTTGTCACTTCAAACTATCTTTGTGTATCAATAAAAACAATTTTCAAACTATTGATTACTAATAAACTGATTTAAATAGTAGTGGGCGTTTAAACGAAAAGCTGTAAACACAATCTGCTTATCAACATAAGTATAAGCGTTCATTTATAAAGGCCTTGCCACACGACACGATTTTACGTCCAACTTGACTAAATCACTTGATGAAATCGTGACGTGTAGACGCCAGTCGTCCAACTCAAGTTCATCGGGTGGGCGGTACCACCAGATTTTAACCAATCGGATGGACGGAATGAAAATCAGTGATTTGATTGTGTCGTGTAGACGGACAATGCCAATTCGATTGAAAATTTGATCGGTGGTAAAATTGTGCCGTGTGGCAAGGCCTTAAGAACAGGCCGATTTCGTTTAAACGGAAAGCAACATCACAAACTGTAACGCTGCCGGCTGGCGCGTTGAACGACAACGATTCGCGAACGTTAGATTGGCCGCACTGCTCACTGCTTTTTTAAAGTAATATTGAACATGAATGTATGTGAACATAGAGACTAATATACAAACAAACACGTCAACGTTAGGATTAAGCTACTAAATTACGAGTCGTTTGTTTACGTAATAATATTTCAAGTAAAAAGTCTTTTGTTTTTAGTTGCATAAACTTTCGTTTAAACGATTTGTTTTTTCTTCAATGTATTGTTAGTATGCTTTTCGTGGCCATTACGTAAGTGCATACGTACATAAATAATATATTGGAACTTTTACGTGCGAAAATTAAACCTGTCACTGTCAATAGTTTAAATTTTGTATATATTAAATTATAATTATATATTGTATGGTACACAATTTTGTTGCGTTGTCGTAGATGTGTAAGCCAACGTTGTCACTAACGTTCAACCGCAAGCAATAATAAAACGATCTCACAAGCGGGAAGCGGCAGCATGTCCGCTTTCACAGCGAATTGCAAAAAGCGTTTTAAGTGAAAAGCTTTTTCAAAAGCGCGCTTTTCAATATAAGTACAACGTTGTAAGCGTTGTTAAATTAAATTAAGCCGTTTATCACACTCCTAGATTTAAATAATAGTTACAGGTAGCACGCCACTGCGTAATGTTGATATTGTGATGTGTGTCTGATCTCTCTCCCACCGGCGGACACGAATAGGCCCCACTCTACCACTCTATTCTTAATATCTCTATGGTCTAACCCAACGGCAGTCATTTTATTTTCCACATAATTTCGTAGGTATGCGCGCTAATTTCGTAGGTACGTCCAATCCATGTTATTCACAGATCTGTGGTTTAATACTAGAAAAAGTAAGAACCCTTCAAAAACTTAAAAAATATATTTTTCTTTTTCATCTTTTAGCAACACAAATCGCATTCGCTAGAACGTTAGCTTTAATAATTTCGACTTCTTACTGAATCGAGACAACAGTGATTTTAGTGCTGGTATGAACGCTCTCATCGCAAGCTTTTAAAAGTGCTTACGCCAGAGTTCAACGCAATCGTTTTTTAAATCCTCGTGCGAATGATGCCTTAAGGTGCTATACTTTGTCGATAACAAAAAAACTTGTCGATATATGCTTTGCGTTGCCTAATATGCGCCGAACCCTAATGGACGCCATTTTACTTGCATACGTTTCGCAGGTATGCACGCTAACTTCGTAGGTACGTCCAATCCATGTTATTCACACATCTATGCATAAAACCTAAATATCGCTTTTATTGATTCCACTAGTTTAATAAAGTGAGGTTGACTGTGGTTAAGGGTCAAAAGAGAACCGAACACAACCTATTTAGTTACTTTCACATAAAACCTAAAATTACGTTCCGTTTTGCATATTTGAATGAAGAATTGTTGGAAATTGTTTAAAAATATTTAGACGCAACTCCGGCAGCCAAAATTACTTTTAAGGGATTAAGGCCCACTTGCGTAACATTTGATTTAAGTCACTCCTTTATTTAAATTTGTTGAACAGAATTAACAGCATAAAATAATTTAAGTTAAAAGTATTTAGCGTCCTCTTGCACAATGACAACAACGCTTAGATTTAGTTAAACATTTTATGAGGTCGATAAAGTAGTTTCTACGTTTTGTTTCATGGCATGAAGCCTTTTTGTTACGATTTTAACGATGTTATGCGTATGACATTGCATAAAACCTTACACTATATATACTTTGAGCATAAAACAAAACGCCTTGTCGTCGCCTAGCAACGAAATGACAATTGACAAATAATAACTAGAAACTTTTGAGCATTAACCCTTTAACCCTACATTGGGTGCAGGTGCACCCCACACCGCTTTGTTTTCTAAATATCTCAATTTCTTTAATATATTATCCTCGAATTCGCGCGTCGGAGTATTTTAGTTTGGTGTCAACCGCTCGCGTTACGTCATTACCGTGACGAGGGACCGCGTTGTGTGGTCGCCTGTATAAGTGCTGTGGGGTACGCCAGTACCCGAGTGTAGTAAACTCGTAAGATTATTTATTTATTACGATTGATGCATTTATATGTAATAAATTATTAAATTTGATTATTTATTAAAACAATAGTCTTATATGAATTAAATACAGATATTTTTAGATATTATGAAGGTAAAATTCAATGAAGTTTATTTATTTTGTTTCGTATGGCTGTCAGAGGTTTTAATTACGCAGAAATAAGCTCTATTCTAGACCACAAATCTGGCGAGGAAGAAATAGAAGTTGGGACCAGTTGTAATTCCTGAGTTCTTTACAAGTGATCAAGATCAAATAATACGCCAAATATAAAGTTTCAGCAGACAGTTTTGAAATTAGGTTTGGAACTGATACATGAACATTAGGAGAACCGTTACCGGATGCCAACTTTGTACATTGCAGTGATCCTCAAAAAAAGACCAAATCCTACAAGCGCTGTTGCTCAAACTACATTTAACTTTGTGTAATAAGGCTGATTTGTGATCTCAAGTTACCGATTATGTTTAATAAAACGTATTTTCATGAATTGTTTTTATTTTATTTTAAGGATTACAGTAATTTTAGTATGGGGTGTTCCAGCACCCCAATGTAGGAATAACATGTGCGCCAAATGGTGTAGGATTCTAGGGTTAACAATAACACAAGTAGGTATATTGTTATCAGTTTTATATCATCATCATCATCATGTCAGCCTAGGGACGTCCACTGCTGGACATAGGCCTCCCCCTGCTGCGTCGTCCGGTCCAGTTATATAATTATAGATAATTTTCGTCGCTAATGACAAGATGCCAACATCAGTGTGACAGTTCTTAAATGAAATTAGCCACTAAACAGCCGATTTTCGGTAATAAATTTTGACAGTTCTTAAATCATATTACTCGACAAATTTTTCGTTGTGCAAGACGCTAGTGGTGTTTAATATATTTTTTCTCGTTAAATACATCTTAATTCAATTTAAGAATCGTTGTGCAAGTGGGCCTAAGACTAACTCCCTTAAGCACCCTACACCACCAATACCGTCAAGTTCGGGCGACTCGTTTCGAAACCCAACCCGACAATATTTACAGACTGGGATAAATATGTCCACCTCGACCGAATATGAGATCAGCAAATAATTATCTCTGTTGGAGAAGATTCAGATATGAGGTGTTAGTTCGAGTGACAGTGACTAATAATACAAAAATATATTTTAAAATTACTGCGTTTTATTTGTGAATATATTTGCCAAAACACTATTAAAATGAATTTTATTTCGAAGATGTAAAATCGGTAACTACGTACGATTCCATGTCGTTTGCCAATTAATTCGATATTTATAAATAATCGCTTAAATTTCCTTAGGTTACATCACTATAATTGTCAGTCATGAACTATCATGCATATCATTATACAGCGAAAATACTATAGATTACTTTGCCGGGATATGCATGCAAAGCATTTGAACAAAGTAAATCTTCTGAATGCTTCTAGTACTTTAGTACATACAGGGTGATTTGTAATTGCTCGTATTCCCTTCAGGAGGTGATTCTAGGGTCATAACGGAGTTTTTTTACCTCCTATATATGGGGGTCCAAAATGCACCAGTTTGGAATAAAACGATTTTTAAGATTTTTTGAGCAAATTCCAAATTTTTGTTATAAACAACTTCAACATAGTTATTTGTGCAACAAGAGAGCAAAGTTGTTTTTTTTTTCGAGTGCTGATTTTGAGTCCCGAGCAAGCGAAGGATTGTATGATTGATTCACTAGCGTAGCGAGCGAATCAAAGTTAGAATCCTGAGCGTGGTGAGGGACTCAACAGCACGAGATACAAAAAACTTTGCTCTCGTGTAGCACACATAACTTTTCACCACAGCAGTGAGAACACATAGGGTAGACCGAGGCGAATCGGATCAGTGGGTGAATCGGATCAGAATAAGAAACTTGTGAATAATTTTAATAAAGCGTTGATATGAAACGCA
Source organism: Euclidia mi (assembly GCA_944739405.2). Taxonomy (NCBI): domain Eukaryota; kingdom Metazoa; phylum Arthropoda; class Insecta; order Lepidoptera; family Erebidae; genus Euclidia; species Euclidia mi. Next base: position 101,493 of record OX123189.2, read on the forward strand.
AGCTGTTGGCGGCTTACGAGCCACTTCTACCGTGCACCTCCTGCCATCAGTTTCGTTTCGATACGACTAGTACATCAGCGTCAGCGCCGCTCGCCAGTGAGTCGCTTTTTGTGTGCGTTAAAATTTTCGCGCTCATCTAAAATACATGCTTACTATTTCTTGGTGTAAATCTAAGAACTTGTGTTAAATCTTTTTGTGTTAAAATTTTGCAAAACAACGTTTGCCGGGTCAGCTAGTATTAATATTAATTTAACACGTTACGCTATACCTACTGTATCAGCGAAATTTTTATTCCCGCTACTTTTTTAATTCGCGTTTTAATACCGCGTCCCTGATGTTTATTTTTCAAATGTATCATTGTTGTAATTCTAAATAAAAATGTATTGGTTAAACACTAATTTTATACTATTAATTAGACTTATTTTTATTAAAATCTAATAATAAATTAAACATGTAAACAATAACATATAAAAAAAAGTAATTTCTTTATTACAAATATCTTTTTTTTTTGCGTTGCCGAAGGTGTTTTCTTTGAGGTCGAATTCCAAAATCGAATTTCGAATTCGAAGGGGTTTGTTTTTTCCAAAGAGGTTGGACGTTTAGACTAGAGAGAACATGCCCTATAAATTTCCTTATACCGAACGTGCAACATGTAATGTCAGTTGGTCTTAGTTGGTTAATCATAACGTCAAATTACCCGTCTCATTTAAAGAGGCATATACTCTTTACATACTCATATCTTTGACTACATTCTCTAAATAGCCGTGCTGTGATCTGTCAACAGTGTAAAATTTGTTGGATGTTTGTGTTTACATTTTTAATAACTTTTTTGCATTTAAATAGTAAGTAAGCTTATAATAATTAAATAGTGTACTCATTAATTAATACACATCGTGTATGTGATATCGGGACGTGGATTCCGCTATTCTCGGAACGGAAATAACAGGAGAAACTTTATCTTCTAGCAGTGAGTCAGAATTTTCCTACAAATGTATTTACTTTTCTCGTATTAATGCTATAATGAGTGTTAAGTTTACACAATATCATTGTATTGCAAATCAAAGAAACAGCTTGCATACGTATGTGTTATGAATTTTACTCACAAATTGTTATTTTGTACATTTATTGATTTAATAGCCTTAGTGATGGGATTTGACAGTGAAAGGAGATATCGATGTTTTTTGAATGAGGGATAAATACGGAAACTAACTATCGGACATGAATGTAAAACTGTAGTTGGAAGCGACAGCGGGTAGCCGCGGTTGCTAAGTTGACAATAAACAAAGACATCCAGCGGTCTTATTTTCTATCGCGCGTTTGATAGTAAGCGCAGTTTAATGTACATACTTTACTTAGATACCTACCATAAAGTAGCATCTATTAACCTAAAGCCAAGTGTTCCAGTGTAAGCGCGTGTGTGTAGGCTTACATTTCTGCATCTATAAAATAGTAGATGGATTAGGGATGCGAGTAGCATTTTTTCATTATTAAGAAGGTGTTTTTTATTACAGGTTGCCTATTAATGACGTCACAAGAAAACTTTGGATAAATGCCGTTGGACGGCCTAGTTTGATTTAGCAGAAGTACCATCATATTTGTTCACGTCATTTTGAGAAAGACTGTTTTTTAAAGACAGAAAGCACCTGGCGTCGTTTAAAACCGAAAGCTGTGCTTACATTACATTTAAGCCCGGACATTGCACACCCGGTAGAATTATTTATCCAAAGCTAAACAAAAAGTGTGTAATTTTAGTTTGAACATATTAATAAAATATAATAATTACAACGATTTTAATTAATCTACCTACTTCTATATTATTTATCATATTAGTGCTATCCTGACTGATCAAAGACGTCTTGCCTTGTAGTCCGCTACATAATATTCTACCATAAAATATAATATTCTTTCACATCCACACAACATTATCTGGTCCCAAACTAAGCATATCTTGTACTACGGGTACTAGACAATCGATAAACATGCATATATACTTTTCTGTAAATATATTAAATATTACACATAGTACCATCCAGACCAAGACAAACATCCATATTCATGCACACAAATGTTTGACTTGAGCGGGAATCAACCCGCAAGCTTCGGCGTGGCAGTCGGATTACCTACAACTCTAAAAAAATCAACGTGATATGATGCGACGCAAACAAATTGCCAAAGCCTGCCGTGCCGCATTAGCCAATCTGGTATAATTCGTACAATACATAATCTAAGTGACAGTTTCTTAGCATCGCATCGCAACGCATCGCTCATTAGTTTATTAATACTTTTTGTCAATAGATTTTATGGCTAAAACGAACAATGAAGGCGCACGCAAACTGTTCGGACGCGACTTACTGTCGCGACAGTAAGTCGCGACATATAGTGTGCACACCCTTTCGGACGCGGCTTTCTGTCGCGTCCGCGTCCGATACAACCATAGACACGCCATGCTGTCTATGCAATACACTAAGGCTAGGTAGGAGCATATTTTTCTTAATTCAGGGCACTAGCAGTTAGCACTATTAAATTATATTATTGGTATACCTTGAAGTAATGCAGAACTGTTGAATTGAAAGTGAATTTAACATTTTTGACTATATTCGGTATAAAATCAATAAGGCCGTAACATGGACAATATACGGATGACAGTAAACGTCCGCAGACGCTTACTGTCATTTTTCCAGATTGCTATCGGACGTCTGAACGCTCACGGTCACGTCCGCGACAGACGTCCGATATTGTGCACACTTGAATGGATTTTCCTTGTCCAGATACAGGCCTTGTCACACGGCACAATTTTACGTCCAACTTGACTAAATCACTTGATGAAATCGTGACGTGTAGACGCCAGTCGTCCAACTCAAGTTCATCGGGTGGGCGGTACCACCAGATTTTAACCAATCGGGTGGGCGGAATGCAAATCAGTGATTTGATTGTGTCGTGTAGACGGGCAAAGCCAATTCGATTGAAAATTTGATCAGTGGTAAAATTGTATCGTGTGGCAAGGCCTTACCCTTCTGTCGCGACTTACTGTCGCGACAGTAAGTCACGACAGATAGTTTGTGCGGGCCTTTAAACACGTGATTTTTTTAGTACTGTCTGTCTGGCAAGTCTTTGCAAAGCACTGTCCGGCGTCAACAGCAAAAACTACAATTTCAATATTTTAGTTGTTTATTTATACGGCTTAAATATATCGACACATACTAAAGTTAGACATTTGACCAAAAATATTTATCGATAAATCATCACTGTTACGAACAACACTCGGTTTCCTAACTCTATGTTTTGTCTACTGTTTGCCTACCACGATTCTGCTATAAGAGCGTGCTGCTAAACCTATCGACAGCTCTTTCTATCATACTGCATGTGCCATTAGAAAGAAGATATCAATCATAGCAACCGCTGTTGTTATTTAGTGTTACTTCTATGCCTTAGGTTATATTTCTTTGGTTTTTTCACTCACTTTTTATATGCATGTGAAAGAGACAGAGCACAGTAAAATTCGAATGTTTCAAATTTGTGGCTGAACAATGTCAATTCGTGGCACTGAAGATTGAAAAATTAAAAAGTTACTTTACCTCACGCTCGAATCAAAATCGCGTTTTGTTCACTGTTGTCTCGCAGCAAAAGCGGCATGTTTGAGCTGCTGTGGTGAAAAAAATATTGTGACTATTACTGGAAGCGAATTGGGCCTCATTTAATGGACAATTAAATTGCCCATCTTTTAAAATAAAATAAAGCTACTAACTCAGCATGGAATTTGAAAATAGCTCCAAAAACATACAAAATATGTTGGAATAAAATAAAATTACGCCACAAAAATGCAATTATTAAAAAAATAGGTTCAAGATAAACATGACGTCTGGCTGAACATGCTCTTCGAGTCGCGCTCTGTTTTCAAATTCCATGCTGAGTTAGTAGCTTTATTTTATTTTAAAAGATGGGCAATTAAATTGTCCATTAAATAAGGCCCAATTCGCTAACAGTAATAGTAAAAAAAATTTTTTTGAAGATGTTTATAACAAAAATTTGGAATTTGCTCAAAAAATCTTAAAAACCGTTTTATTCCAAACTGGTGCATTTTAGACCCCCATATGTAGTAGGTAAAAATACTCCATTATGACTCTAGAATCACCTCCTGAAGAGAATACGAGCAATTGCAAATCACCCTGTATATATCGATGGTTAGGTGCGACTGTAATTAATAAGTAACTAAATAGGTTATGTTAGGTTCTCTTTTGACCATTAATGCAAAAATAGGAGCCCTGCGAAGCAGGGTACCTATTTTTGCAATACAAATACAAATATTGCTACAATATGCTGATTTTTTTACACTTTTAGTTTTCAAATGAGATGACGGAAGCGAGCATTCATTATCGCCATTTGCCGTCAGCGTCGTGTGACGCACCGGAGTACGCAGAAGTGCGCGCCAGTCACGTGTACGACTACGTGTACGGTGGGAGCCCGCGCCCCGACGCGCGCGACGCGATGGGGCCGCCGCCGCCGCCGCCGCCGCCGCGGCCGCTCGGCGAGGACGAGCGACGCCACCTGGCGGACGCGCCGGGCCGACAGAACACCATGTACTACTGGGTGTCGACGTCGTCATCCGCCTCCGACTCCTAATGTCGAACCTTCATACTGACCCGCGAACTCATTTATCAACACAGGCCTACACGTCGAACCGCTTCAAATCAGCCGCTAGTTCCGCGCCACTAGGTTTGTCACCGTGGAATGTTGAGTGTCCATAGTGGCCTGATCCTCTCCTCCTTACAGGCACATCTGTTGATCTATCTGGGCACGAAGTCTGCGTCGGAGAAAGCAGCGGACTGGACAGACGAGGATGTCTATCCTATACTTATGTGATGTGACACTGCAATCATTGGACCGGCGTTATAGCAGTAGACACGAACCCTCATTAAGTACTGCAGGTACATTGCTATTATGTTGTGGGTGTTTGTGCGTTGTGGATGTGAGACGCCGTTGAACTACGAAGATTTTGATACATTCACATAGGCACAACATAAACACATAACATGACTGCACGCCTTAATCCCCGAAGGGGTAGGCAGAGGTGCATTACACACCCACACTTCGCCAGTTATGTTTCGGTCCCAGTATACTAGGGAGCGAGCGTATTGTCATCTACCGGGCACTTTGTTAAGCGAGCGATTATTAACATTTTTTAATACACACATAACTTCAAAAAGTCAAAGGTGTGCTCGGGGTAACTGGGGATCGAACCCGAAACCATCTTCTCGGTCTCGGCAGTCGTTTACGTACACCACTGGACTATCGCCGCGCGTAGGCGTAAGGTGAAAAATTAATTAACTATTCATTACTTTTCTGTTATACAATAGTTCTTGTCGTAACGAATGGCCCAGCCACATAATTATTTTGACTACGGTGTGTAGAGTTTGTGAAGTTAGGCCTTGTAGAGTTAGGGCGTGTACAGTTAGAAGCTAGACTCTTCATGAGATCTGATAACTTTTTGATAGTGCGAGTCATATGGTCTTGTCGTGGCAACATTTTACATGAAAATGTTTTTGGTGGGATATATATAAATAAGCAGAAGGAACAATAATATAATGCCCTAAGTTTGTATTATTCTACTTTTCTCAATTTGAGAATGAGCATATTCGTTTTTTAGGGTTCCGTAGTCGACTACGAACCCTTATAGTTTCGTCATGTCCGTCCGTCTGTCCGTCCGCAGCCTAGCTCAAAGACGCCTGGTGCTAGAAAGCTGATATTTGACATGAATATAGACATAAAATATTGCAACAAAACTGTAGAATAAAACTTTGGAAAACATTTTTTTTAAGGGTATCTCCCCTACATATATAGTGGGGTTGAATTTTTTTTTGGTTGAGTACCCCATTATGTGGGGTATCATTGGATAGGTTTTAAAAAAATATTATTAGTATTCTCAAATCATTTTTCGATCAAGTGATTGGTTTGTGAAATATCAAGCTTTGAAGTGAAAAAAATTGTTAGATTCAAGTGTCCCCCCCCTCTGCCGGCTAAACTATTGATTTCGAAGAGGTGAAAAAAATCACAAATATAGTACATATAACGAATTTAAAAGGAAAACTATCACGGCTAAGTAGACATCACTAGTTTACGAGTAATCGTCGGTTTACTTATAAATACCTATTTCTGTGACTTTACATTGGGAGCGCTGGCTTAATCTTAAAGATATACGTACTTTGGTATGTAATGTACTACGGTACTACGTATGTATAGTAGTAGTATATCTTGGAAACCACATTTTATGTTTACAATACATAACTGGATACGTACCTAGTATTTTTCTATTTTTATATGCACATTGATTACTGTGTGATTCGGACTCAATTTGGGCAAAATATTATTTTAAAAACTTTTCTAATATTTATATTGTCAGCGCCGAATCTTAACACCGACTTTTAATTTTGCCAGAGGTGCCATCTAGTATTACTTAAAATATTATAATTTTAGCGGTACTTTTGCCCCTAGATGGCACCACTGGCTAAATTAAAAGTCGGTGTTAAGATCCAGCGCTGCCAATATAAATATTAGAAAAGAAATTGTAATAAATTTCTGCCCAAATTGAGTCCGAAACACATAGTTACCAATGTATGTGCAGACGCTAAAAATTGCTGGCGTGAATCTTACGACTCTTACGAGCCCCTGTTTCTCGCATGGTCAACTTTATGTGGCAAACTGTTTGTCCACGCTCCGGACAACGTCACAAAAAATGTTGTGTACACAGAGGCGTTGTAGATAAAATTATCGCGATTATTATTATATTATCTGTGACTTAACTAACAAAAGACAGTGCGCTGCAAATAGTTGAGAGTCCTTTACGGTTTTCAAATAAAATGAAAGCGGCGGGCGCGGCGTCGGATTGCAACTGGTCGGTAGAGTAGAATACTGTATTCTTTATTGCACACCATTACAGCTTAGGTATATTACATAGTAGACTAATTACTATTCAAGTGTTACTTTTTGAGTGCAAAGATTTCAAATTAACTAATAATTATGTGATCAGGCCAGGTAGTAGGTATTTATTAAAAGAAAGAGCTACAAGTACAAATTTAGGTGGCGAGTACCTACAGGTTACCAACTAGGTACCTACTTTTCTAATACAGTATGTAAGTTAGAAACTTAAATATGAGTGTGAGTTTCATCAACCGATCGTTATGTTATTTTACATTATCAAGGCCACAGAAAGGGATACTTAAAGGCTAATTCTACAGAACAAATTGTGAACAATTCTTGTTTGTTAAATCTGTGCTTAAAGGATACCGACTTCCACGCGGACGAAGCCGCGGCCACAGCTAGTTTAAAAATAAAATATCTCACTCAGTCGCCTTAGAGGATACTTCTTCTGCGGCTTGTGCCTTAGTCAGTTCCGTGCATGCAGTAGGTACCTAGCTAGTTCGGTGCTCAGTGGGCGGGCGCAACTCGTGCCTATAAATAGCACCCGAAAGCCGCGCGCCGTTACTGTCAGATGGCCCTAAACAGTATTCTGCGAACCCTGGTTTTGGAGTATGTGCATGGGCAAAAGATCATCATCAATGTTGTAACCCGCAAGCTTACAGCGACTCTGTCAGAGGTGAACACTGCGAAGCGGTACCTCTGGAACTAAACAATGTGAAGATTATAGCTTTGTATAGATCGTGTAAATGCCCTGACTTGAGTTTGTTACCGCTAAATAACAACCCTTGCATAATATTTGGAGATTTTAATGAAGACTATCTCTGTAATGTCAATACTGCGGTATTCAAATTATTACATAATGCAGGTTATAAATCTTTATTACCGCCGCTTGCCTCTACACGTGGTGGTACTCAGATAGATAACATTTTTTCCAACTTCCCCTGTGGAGTTGGGTTTTATAACTCTTTCTTCAGTTACCATCGCCCAATGTGGGCCCGTTTTTAGTACCATGTGAAACAGATGTTATTATTAATAATGGCCATTATGGTAAACTACGGAACCCTACATTGCGCGTGGCCCGACACGCACTTGGCCGGTTTTTTAGGGTTCCGTAGTCGACTACGAACCCTTATAGTTTCGTCATGTCCGTCCGTCTGTCCGTCCGCAGCCTAGCTCAAAGACGCCTGGTGCTAGAAAGCTGATATTTGACATGAATATAGACATAAAATATTGTAACAAAACTGTAGAATAAAATTTTGGAAAATATTTTTTTTAAGGGTATCTCCCCTACATATATAGTGGGGTTGAATTTTTTTTTGGTTGAGTACCCCATTATGTGGGGTATCATTGGATAGGTTTTAAAAAAATATTATTAGTTTTCTCAAATCATTTTTCGATCAAGTGATTGGTTTGTGAAATATCAAGCTTTGAAGTGAAAAAAATTGTTAGATTCAAGTGTCCCCCCCCTCTGCCGGCTAAACTATTGATTTCGAAGAGGTGAAAAAAATCACAAATATAGTACATATAACGAATTTAAAAGGAAAACTATCACGGCTAAGTAGACATCACTAGTTTACGAGTAATCGTCGGTTAACTTATAAATACCTATTTCTGTGACTTTACATTGGGAGCGCTGGCTTAATCTTAAAGATATACGTACTTTGGTATGTAATGTACTACGGTACTACGTATGTATAGTAGTAGTATATCTTGGAAACCACTTTTTATCTATTATTATTCTTAGTAGTATTGTTCTATTTTTATATGCACATTGATTACTATGTGATTCGGACTCAATTTGGGCAAAACATTGTGTAAATTTATTTTCTAATATTTATATTGTCAGCGCCGAATCTTAACACCGACTTTTAATTTTGCTAGATGTGCCATCTAGTATTACTTAAAATATTTTAATTTTAGCGGTACTTTTGCCCCTAGATGGCACCACTAGCAAAATTAAAAGTCGGTGTTAAGATCCAGCGCTGCCAATATAAATATTAGAAAAGAAATTGAAATAAGTATTTACCCAAATTGAGTCCGAATAACTGGTCCGTAGAGTAGAATACTGTATTCTTTATTGCACACCATTACAGCTTATATTACATACATAGTAGACTTACTATTCAAGTGTTACTTTTTGAGTGCAAAGATTTCAAATTAACTAATAATTATGTGATCCGGCCAGGTAGTAGGTATTTATTAAAAGAAAGAGCTACAAATTTAGGTGGCGGGTACCTACAGGTTACCAACTAGTTTTCTAATACAGTAAGTAAGAAACTTAAATATGAGTGTGAGTTTCATCAACCGATCATTATGTTATTTTACATTATCAAGGCCACAGAAAGGGATACTTAAAGGATACCGACTTCCACGCGGACGAAGCCGCGGCCACAGCTAGTTTAATAATAAAATATCTCACTCAGTCGCCTTAGGGGATACTTCTTGTGCGGCTTGTGCCTTAGTCAGTTCCGTGCATGCAGTAGGTAGCTAGTTCGGTGCTCAGTAGACATGGGCGTTATCGGTTATATTTGGTAACCGTTGGATAACCGATATTTGATTTTAATATCGATATCAATAACCGTTGCTTAATATTGGTATCCGAATCTTGGTTAGTTGAATAGCTACAGATTGGATTGATTGCATAGCTATAAAGCTATTGGATTGATAGTCCGATATTTATCTAACTAAGAAGGAACGCGTGTTTGGTTGGCATTACCTAAATTATTGGTTGATAACTAAAAAAAAACTGGTACTATAATCAATGCTTAATCATAACATTACACATTTATACACAACAATATATGTATAATAATATTATATTGATTGACTAGCTACCTACCCAGCAAACGTATGGTTTGTCCAAAAATATAACGTTAAAAGTCGGAGCAAAGTACATGATTACAGTCAACATTGATACATCAGATGGATTAGTAAATGGATCTACAGGAAAATTGACTGCAATCGGTTTTTCTGTAAACAAGTCTACTGCTGAAAAAAGGCCTCTCAGACTTTGGTTATGTTTTGATGATGCAAATATAGGGAAATTGAAAAGGGTACGGAGCTCTACATCTCTCCCTCATCACAAGACAAGACTAAAAAACAATTGGACTCCAATCGACCCAGCCACATATACTATTAAAAGATATAAATCTTCTAATTTGCAAGTTCGTCGTAGTCAGTTCCCACTGGTTCCAGCCGAGGCTATTACAATACACAAAAGCCAGGGGTCTACCCTAGAAAAAGTAGTCGTACACATAAAGCCCGGTATTTTGAGGTCAATGTTATACGTTGCTTGTTCACGTGCCACCTGCGCTCAAGGTTTATATATTGTGACTGAATCTTTTCGTCCTCCACGTCCACCATCTGACCAAGATTCCGTTGTGGTGGAAATGAGAAAGCCGAGGCTAAATCCATTAAAACCCACATATAGATTTTTAAGACAGCCACACAGATTATGTCAAATTATATTTCATAACGTTCAATCCCTACGTAAGCACTTGCGAGATATAGTATGTAATCCTCAGATAATGGTCTCCGATGTTTACTTAGCAGTCGAAACTTTCAGCTGCCTTGAAGATTCCTTTGATTTAGACAACTTTAATGAAATAATTAGAACAGATGGCCCTAAACAGTATTCTGCGAACCCTGGTTTTGGAGTATGTGCATGGGCAAAAGATCATCATCAATGTTGTAACCCGCAAGCTTACAGCGACTCTGTCAGAGGTGAACACTGCGAAGCGGTATCTCTGGAACTAAACAATGTGAAGATTATAGCTTTGTATAGATCGTGTAAATGCCCTGACAGTCTCGCTGTTTGTTTTGTAAGTAATTTGTTACCGCTAAATAACAACCCTTGCATAATATTTGGAGATTTTAATGAAGACTATCTCTGTAATGTCAATACTGCGGTATTCAAATTATTACATAATGCAGGTTATAAATCTTTATTACCGCCGCTTGCCTCTACACGTGGTGGTACTCAGATAGATAACATTTTTTCCAACTTCCCCTGTGGAGTTGGGTTTTATAACTCTTTCTTCAGTTACCATCGCCCAATGTGGGCCCGTTTTTAGTACCATGTGAAACAGATGTTATTATTAATAATGGCCATTATGGGCAACTACGGAACCCTACATTGCGCGTGGCCCGACACGCACTTGGCCGGTTTTTTTTAATAATATAGATGTAATCATTTCGTTTTTATCTAAACAGAAAAAATCATTAAAATCTCTCGGTCTATACATTTTTGAGTCTTGTTTATATGTTTATTATAATTTTAATAAGATATAATTTATTGTGTTAATTATGATATTTTTGAGAGTTTGTGGAATGAGCAAGGTCTGAAAAAGTCTCTGCTGTGCTCATTTGACTAACTCTGTGCAAGTAACAATGTAAGCTAACAAATATATTAATACTACAATCTTTGAATTTATTTCATTCCATAATCCTTTATAGCTTCTAAGCTATTAGTTAAGAACATTACTTACTAGCTTCTTATTTGTTATAGCTGTTCATCGTCCCCACTTATATACAAATTAGTTTAACTTGAAATTGTGCAAGTCTATTTAAATTTTAATAAACACATATTTACCTGAGATTATCTGGGCTTTTTTCCAGGTTTCCTCACAATGTTTTCCTTCACTGTTTACCTACCAAGCAGTAATGAATAATTGAATACAGACGTAACTGTATAAAGTGATAGATGCGCTCCGTGGACTTGCACCATATATAGGCCCGCTTCGTGGCGATGTGTCGATGTTGCCGTAATGACATTGCGCCTAACCTTATCTACACATGACATGTTATTCAGTAGTAGCTGAGCCCCCGGTCAAAGACATTAACTTAAGACAGCTTAGTAGGTAGGTACTTACCTTATGTATTCAAAAGTAACTAAACGGAATATATTGTAGGTATAACAAATAGAATGGGATAATAACTAGCTATGTATATAGATTTCTCGGCTTTAGATAATGTTTTTTTTTCAGACTCACGCCTATCCTTTGGCTATCCAAAGGAGAAAGCAGAGGTGTAATATTTCACCCATGTTTCGCCATGTTATGAAATTTTAGGTCCCACGTAATAAGAGCCTGCGAAGGTCCCACGTATGGAGCCTGCGAAGGTCCCACTAGTCTGAGGTCCCACGTAATAAGAGCCTGCGAGCAGTGGCGTAGCGTGGAGGGGGGCCGGGGGGGCCATGGCCCCGGGCGGCACATTTAAGGGGGCGGCAAAAGACGCCGCGAAAAAAGAACTGAAGTTTGAATACTTGGCGCGCGCACTGACACGATCCCAGTAGGACCGTGCGGCGGCGCGGGTGCAGTAGAAAGAAGAACAATGGAAAACAATATCATCATGATTTGCATTACGTGAAGACTTTCTTGTGTCCGTTTATTAATTCTTGAATAGGTTGCAATATTCCGGGTATCTGCAAGCCTGTTATGAGTAATTAATAAATCCATATATCAGGGCTGAGCCGCCCCTGTGTGCGATGTGTGCCGTCCCTATTGTCATGGTGCAACTGGCGCACACAGGCGCCAGGGCAATAGGGGCAACGCGTACCAGATAAAATAATACAACATAATCTTTATAGTTGAATAGGGAAGAAAGCAGGTACAGGATTCCTAAGACAATAGTCACACCTGCGGTTTAACTATACGCTATTTGAACTTTGACTCCAATATTGATGATATTTGCGTTAAAATCAGCCGATTATTTCACATACTACAAACGCCTTCTGCTAATTTTTGGACGCAACAGCCCCAATTCCCGACAGCTTCGTTATTCCCGGCCAAGGACGTGTTAGCGGGTACGGCAGTGCATGTGTTCTGTAAGACTATCGGGCTACGGCTACCAAAATTAATTATACAGTATACCTTACGTCTTACAACGAACATAATATACGGCAAAAGAAGACCTGGCCGAGCTCAAGGTAGAATTAAGTCACATAACGTGGCACACACTGCGGTTGTCAGAAGTCCGATGACAGGGGGAGGACATGGTAACTGTAGAGCCAGGTGACTTTTGCTACCATCGAGAAGGCGACCTAGTCTTGTGGTGGCGTCGGTTTGCTGGTCAAGAGGAACAGTTTGTGGAAGTCGGTATTGTGTCGACTCGGGTAGCGTACCTCGTACTCACCAATAGGGGCGGTCTAAAGGTGATGATTCAAGTATATGCGCTCATTTCAACTCACCCTTACGTGATGGCTGAGGCCATGGACCAGGACAGGTCCTGTCGACTGTCTTCGCCGGAAGGACAGGCCGTAAAACGACAAATACGAAATCTTACGCAAAAAGACCTAAGACGCATTAACACTCGGGCCACTGAGGCTGCGATCGAGAAAACCCCGGGGATCATAAGTCTTCGCTCTAATCGCTCTGCAGTTAAGGCGACACAATCAAACGACACTACAATCGTGGATGGCCGCATCGTGAACTCAAAGTTCGAGATTCTCGAAGACGTTGAAAGGTTTTATCTACACTTGTTTACCTCGCGGGCAGACCGACGACCACCGTGCCCTACTGACGCACCACTACACCGAAGCCGTCCCGAATGTCGAACAGAGTGAGGTGTGGTCGGCTCTTAAAAACAACAAAGCATCTAGTGATGACGGAAATTCATCAACATTTAACTTATTAAAATATTTTAAGCCGTCTAGGCCTCATAATCATCAGCCTTTATCAGTCCACTGCTGGACTAGGCCTCTCCTTTGAAAGGAGGAATTGGCCTACTAACCACGCTGGCCAAACGGGTTGGTATAGGGTTTGTATCAAGTTTTCCTTCTCTTACAGTGCTGTTTTCTGCATAATATGCTCCCTCTGTCGGCTCTTACGACACCCATGGGGTGGTGACAATCCGTATTCTTAATCCGTCACCACACGTATAGGCCTAGACTAAGCTTAATATATATTGCAGCAGAGAAACGGCCGCCGCGCTGCCGTGCGTCTTCTTCGTGTCAATGGTTTCAGCTATGTGAGACCTGCATAATATTCGGCCACTTGAATTGACCTTGCCCAATGTGAATGTGGTGAGCTGGAGCAGACAATGGATCACATGCTGATATGCCCTTCTTGCCCGAGCACCTGCACTGCGTCTGAGCTCTGGAAGGCCACTCCTAACGCGACCCATTAACACCACTGAGGTGCCACATCTTGCCGTAAAATTATTATACCGTATGCTCTATGATAGGTACTCGAGCAAGTGAGACGAATCAAATGACAACATTTCTTTTTTAATTCTTTGAGCCGTTCAGCGCGTAAAGCCAAACTAAAGGACATACTAATAAACATACAAACATACAAAAACGTGAAAAACATTATACTTTTGCAGAAACATTGGAGTAAAAAGGGGGCGGCGAATCGCCGAACGGCCCCGGGCGGCAGAGACCCACGCTACGCCACTGCCTGCGAGCAAAAACTCAGTTAAAATAGTTTTGGCTGTGCACGTTAATCAGTCAGTAACGCAAGGATTTTATATACCTATACAGATTAATGTAATGAGTCTGTCGCTTAATTATTTGAGGATAAAGATTAAATACCCTATCTATACATGTGTAGGTATATACTTACCTAATAAACAAAATATTTTCCTTGTGTATTGTAACTCTATGGACTTGATTAAGACAATAATTAATTTGCCTGTCGATATACAAATATATATATATTTAGAACATACCGTTGTTATCCGCGTCACCGTGCGCGTATTTATTATTAAACATATTATACCTAACGTGTATTCTAATTTTTTCAGTCATTTAGGAGGTTCTTGTTTCCGAAAATCGCAAAGGCTCTTTAATTCTTCAAACTAAGTCGACAGTCAGATCCGGGCAAATAAAATGTGTCGACCAATATTTTACAGTCATTTGAGGGATTCTAGTTTCAGAAAATCGTAAACAAATCCATGTATTCGACGGTTTAACATAAATTATAAAATTTATATTTTTAATAGTGGTCGACTCGGGGCAGCGAATAAATAGAGCTTATAAACCCTTGACATTTCTATTCAACACATCAAAAACTTTCGTTTGACATACATTTTCTTGATGAATTTCATAAATTAAAATTACACCTAAAATAAAAACCGGATGTGACGTCATAATTTTGCAAGCGGGCAAAATTAAGCAACTTCAAGGGTGTCGACCCGTTAGACCAATGGCTTCATTGTTCATACCCCAAAAATGATTCATGTATCTGAATCATAAGACTTTTATACAGCCGGCTCCCCGCCTATTACCTACTTGTGTGAGAAACGTGTGATATAAATATGTGTCCCGCTCTTGTCCTAGCCAAACAGAAAAGTCAATGAAAATTAAATGACATTAAACATTTTTTATTATTAAATCCACAATATATTTCAAAGAATAATATAATAAATTTTGCGATCACAAACATAGCATTCGAATGCATTCCAACACTTCTGAATATAATGTTAACACGTTCACAGTGCATGTACCGCATGTGGGCCAGTATGAAGACATCATCACACGTGCGTGCACCACTAATGGGCCACTAGTCTATATCAATGGAATGCTTATTTTGAGTTTGCACGTACCAACTGCGCCAGTTTATATGATATACACGTATGAACAATTAACCATATAATAAAATGTCCAAAAAACCGACCGAAATTTTGTCAGTGTTGCCAGGCAATCGAGGTTGGAAATGAAACCATTTTTTTATAGAAACAAAAATAATCAAAATATGAAATAACGAATGAACTAATTATTGTAACAGCTATATTTTGACTCATCCAATTGTTCTACAACATTCTCTTCACCATCGTTATCCTCCATCATCCTCCATAACTCCTCTTCCGTCAAAGGCAATGAAGATACCTATTGGCCTCGAACGTTTCATAATGAACCAAGATGAAAACTAAAATAAAAGAAATCGACAACACTTGCTATGACCGAAGCGTCACGAATTCGTAAAAACTTACTTAGTTTTGAAAACTTTTACTCTGAATACGCGCGTTATCGTCTAATGGGTCGGCATAAATGTTAGATTCTACCCACATTTTTATGAATGAAAACAAAGTTTACGTGAGTGGCACATATATGGGGCACGAAATCTATAGCGTCCACGTGAGTGCCCCACATGTGGCCCACCTGAAAAATACAAAAAAAAATGATAAGGGGCATTCTATTTTTTATTTTTCGTATGTTATATCACGGGATGGAATAAATACGTCAGAGACTCACATAGGGAGGCTCGGCTTCACTTTAAAAGGTGGCGTGCTAGTGGTAAACCGGTCTCAGGTCCTATCTGGAAGGCAATGTCAGAGAGCAGAAAAGCTTTTAAGAAAAACCTTAAGTCTCTTCAGGACAATCGCGAACAGGTTCGTATGGACATTCTTGCTCCTCACCACGAGAATAAGTCTTTTAGCCAATTCTGGAAACAAACAAAAATTCTGGTCTTGGACGGTGTGTTGAACAACTATCTCGCGCAATTCGCTAATCTTGAAGACGCCCAATTTGGGTTTAGGCCTGGTCTTTCGACGGAGAGTGCAATATTAGTTCTAAAGCACACCGTCAATAACTACACGGATCGCAAAACACCGGTATATGCCGCCTTTCTGGACCTCTCTAAGACGTTCGATCGGGTCCAATATAGGATACTATGGGATAAGCTGCGGAATATGGGAGTACCTGACCAAATAATTAACATCTTTACGTACTGGTACAATCATCAAACTATGTCAAGTGGTCGGGCTCCTTTTCGGACCCATTCCCATTGAAGTGTGGAGTTAGGCAGGGCGGATTGAGCTCTCCCACACTCTTTAATATTTATGTAAATGGGCTGATCCGTGAGCTTAACAGCGCCAATGTAGGATGCTCAATAGATGGTAAAATATTCAACAACATTAGTTACGCTGATGGCATGGTGCTGTTGAGCCCATCGATCAGCGCCTTAAGGAAATTAATACGTGTGTGTGAGATATATGCAGATGCACATAGCTTGATGTACAATGTGAAAAAGAGTGAGCTCCTGGTGTTTAGGGCGCGGTGTAAGAGTCCCTCTTGCGTACCACCTGTGACACTATCAGGAGTTGCACTAAACACAGTAAAACAATTTGTGTACCTAGGTCATGTCGTAAATGAGGATCTGACAGATGAACAAGACATAGAGATGGAGCGTAGGGGGCTGACGATCCGATGTAATATGTTAGCACGGAGATTTGCCAGATGCTCTAACGCTATAAAGACGACACTGTATAGGGCATACTGTCAATCCTTTTATACATGTAGTTTGTGGACTAGCTATACGCAGCGGGTCGTCAGTGCCCTACGGGTTCAATATAACAATGCTTTCAGGTTGCTGATGGGGTTGCCTCGCCACTGTAGTGCATCAGCAATGTTTGCTGAAGCACGAGTGGATGGTTTTCATGCCATTTTACGTAAAAGAGCAGCATCGCTGATGCGAAGGGTGCGGGACAGTCCCAACAGCTACCTGAGAGTCATTGCAGAATACATCCATAGTCCAATCTGGAGGCATTGGATAAGGATGCACATATCGTAGGTACTTGTTTTGTTTTGTTTCTTTTTCTTTTTAGCTTTTGTTTGTGTGCTGTAGGTATGTGTATGTATAAGTTACTAACATAGTTTTAAGTTGTCTCGATGTACTACTAACATTTTATGGACTGAAAATCTGCAATAAATTATTTGAATTATTTGAATTGAATTGAATTGAATATGAACCTACGCTTATCTTATCAAATTTCTGCAAAACATATTTGCACGTGAGGGGTATTTTAATAATGTATATCTGCACTGTTAATGTGTTAAGTCTTACAGTTAAAAACATGTTTTGTGATTTCTAAATAAAAATAAGAAAGACACAGTTGTAATCTAATTATACATTTACTTATACTTGTTAGGTACAACAGGTAGACACTAGTCAGTGAGGGTTATGGACACGTTCACACGCTCCGTAATGTACCATTCTGTGTTGAGCTTCTACCTACCATGTGAACCACACGCCGCGGACAGCCGCGTGGCGTCATGCAGCCACTCACTGCGCGCGCTTCAGTCGCTTACTACTTTTGTCCAAAAATAGGATACCTAAGGTAAAGGCTCCTAATCATACAATATTATTTAGCGGGTCTTAGTCGCGATAATTTGTTTATTTCAAGGCATAAATACCTCTGTTATTCTCCTACGTTTCTACCGGCTTGCAACGGTTGTGGTCGCGGAGGGACTCCTAATACCGAGGTAGTCAAAATCGGCTCCTAATTCTGAGGTATTTTTGTTTTCGCTCTTATCTTTTGAATACTATTATGTAACTACTTAAAAACAGGATTTTTGTTTGATGTTTGTTCATTTAAAATTATTAATATTCTTTCGAAGTAAAAACATAATTCCGTGGTATGTTTTATTGGATAGAAATCTTATTAAATGTTGTCAAACATGATCCAGAAAACAACATTTTCTTTGAAAGGCCTAAATAAGAAGTAGCTCTTTAGTCTAATAAAATGTAATTATTTTGTACAGATTTTGACTGATATTAACACTTTTCAATCACAGAAATGTTGGTACCAGTAAGAATTGAATAAGTTATTTATTCGCCTGAGTTTTTATGGGTCAGAATTAGGATTACAAATTACAGGAATTTCTCCTAATCCCGAGGTAGGATATTTGTATACCTCGGTGTTAGGCTCTATGAGCTCCTAATACCGAGGGTATGCCTCCGTATAAGGATCTCCATAGAGCCTTATACCGAGGTATGGCAACCAAAAATAGTATTTTAGTGTTCCTTAAACCAAAACATTCGCGCTATATCGGAATCCTTTATACACGCGCCGGCCGCCCCGCTACAATTTAGCGTTTGCGCTTAGCCGCATTTTGGATTTTCTTGATACCTAAATACTAAGATATATTCAAATTTTATATGAACGAATATGTGTGTTATTAATAATTTAGAATAAGTAAACTATCTACTTGAAATTTAATAAAACTTTTTAAAACATTTATTATTTTATTTATGAACTCCTTTGTGACTAGAGTAGGAGCATATTTTCAAGAAATAGCACTACTATTTTACTATTATTATTTAACTTATAAAATTGCTGTACGGAGCCAATTAACTCCTTTTTATTCTACCTCGGAATTAGGAACCGACTACCGCGGTATTAGGTTTCAAGCCCGAAAATACCTCGGAATTAGGGAAAATCGACTTTGCTATAAAACAATTTTTTTTTTCATGAATCAATCTTTGAAAAGTCACATATTAAGAGAAGTTTTACAAAATTTAATGTCCATTTTAGCTGAAATATTTTTACATAGGCTAAAATATTTACAAATGCTTATTTTTCCTGCTTGCTTCCAAATGTCACGAAATACCTCGGTATTAGGAGCCTTTACCTTAAATGATGTTGTTAAAAATCTATCTATTTGTCTGTGGTTCAGATGTGTACTGTTAGATGAGCACAGCGTGACGTCGCAGGTATTCGCCGCTCACAGCGTTGTGCACACTGCGCCTGCGCCGCTGGCGAGCTTCGATCACTTTCGTTATCCGTACAAATACCTATATATATCAAAAGATGGATTATGATTTGGCTATAGATGACTTTATAACAAGATATGTTTTAAATATTGATATGCATTGTCTATAAATGTTTCGAGCATTTGTACGCTCATATTTCTTTCTACCGAGGAAGACAATTTTCCATACGGCAACACAAAATCGTTCATTACTTGTAGAAGATTTGGTAGAAAATATGAAGAAATATTTGACTAACTATTAAATATAATTCAATATTACTTAATCCAATAGTTCAAGAGCTTTATGATGTTACATTAAGTGATACCCGGGTACGTCGTTATTTGTACTTGACACGTATTTTGGCTCCCGTCTTTGCCGTCTTAAAATTAATGTTTCCTATAGTCCAAATTTGGCTGGGGTCGAAGTGTGTGGCGCCTTCGTAGTTGGTGTGGTGCGGAGGGGGGGGGGGGGGGGGGTGCGTGGTGGTGCGTTGGCGTCGGCGAGCGCAGCGAGCTTGGTTGAGCAGCTCGTCCTTGTAGGCGGCGAGGATGACGCGCGACACGCCGCTCTCCCCGGCGCCGCCCACCTCGAACAACTGCCGCATCAGCCTGCCATCAAACCACACCGCTAGCATATACTACACACCTACCTACCATACAATACGACATGTGAGTGTCACGTGTTCTGTCAACTTGAGAAGGCATCGGTGAAAAGGTTTCACTTTCACTGGACATGGCGTCACAAAATACGCCAGGTCTACCTAATATTTAACGGTTAACCAACTATCGGGCATTGTCATTTGTGTTTGCTTAACTGTGTAGAGTTTCTTTAGAATGTGTGTGATACAAGATGTTGGGCGGTGTGTGAGGCGGCGGCGTGTACTGTGTGGTGTACCTGTTGGTGGGGTTGAGCGGTGCGGGGGGCGCGGGAGGGGGTGCTCGCCGATGGTATCGCTCAGCGCCGCGATCATCCCGTCTGCAACACACCCCACACCCCCACACCCCCACACCCACGCTCACTACGCCTTATCTACTCATGAACCACCAACACCTTCACCTCACAACACAATCACTTTAACTACCTACATATCAGAAAGCCTACTATAATTCCTCACGTTTTGCGATGCATTTAAAATTAAAGAAGCGGTCATATTGAACAATTATCGATTTTAAACTAATAGCAAGCAGTACTATGCTGAAATAACTATATTATGAAATATCTTTGTATGGTGCCAATACAACCTTCACTTATCAACTATTATGAGCTGTCTCTACATTAGATTGGTTTTATTTTAAAGAAGTTTTCAGTAATTCGCCGTCTCGCTTGTGAACTAACGTTAGTGCCACTATCGGTCAGTTTATGCCTTGTGATATTCAACTAAATACTTCCGTGCTTTCATGTAACACAATACTTTACATAATGAAAAGTATTTAGAGGTACATCATCATCGTCCCAGAGTAATAACGGGTGCAGGCAAGAGTTTTCGTCTTGGAGCTAGGAATTCGCTTACTGGTCCATTATTTGATATCTCTATGATAGGGATAACGATACTGTGTGGTGTAGCCGTAGTGGTGTTGGTATGAACTGTACTGGTGATTGGTATGTGATGGGGCGTGAGCGTCATACCGAGCACTTTCTTCTCGATGGTGCGCGAGAGCTGGTCGCGCTCCGCCTCCAGCTCGAGGAACGCCATGAAGCGCTGCGTGGCGGCGCGCGCTGACGACGGCTCGCGCGACCGCGACGACGAGAACATCATCTGTCCACACACATACACACTGTTACTACTTCTGCCTTCGGACATCAACCTTCTACACGCACACATCAAACTTGTGTGACCAACTACATATAGCGCTCATAGCGTGACTTGGCATGTCGTTCGTAATAGGTCAACACAGATAAGCAACGCTTTCCCAGGTCGCCACTTAGATGGGTGACCGCATGTGGTATTAACATTAGAGCGCTGTTGCTTTGGAGAGCCGCAAAGATATCCGTCCCGGTTCTTATTTCAGGACTTGAATCGCTAGTCCGTGTGGAAGGCCTGTTGGGCACACATTCACACGTCAAGGGGTGAGTGTGTGACTGTTAAGCTCGCTATGGACCAGATCCTTCAAGCTGGTTCCGCGGGCAAATAGTGACATGTAATGGTGTGTGGCAGGCACCTCGGACTACGAGCGCGACGGACAGATCATCTCGGAGGAGGAGTACTAGGAGGTGATGGACAAGCTGAATGCGGCCGACTCGCTCTACACCGAGTACACGCTCGAGGAGATCATCTACCAGCACGCGAAGGTACCTCGCTAAGGTACCTTGGCGAGCTGGTAGATAGTCCGAGGTGCCTTCCACACAACCATTACATGTCACACGTAGCCCGCGGAACCAGCTTGAAGGATCTGGTCCATTTCTCTTTCGTGGGAAGAATATACCTTCAATTTAATTCGGTGTAGGAAAGAGATGAATGAACAAACGTTTTATTATACAAGAGCCCAATAGTAGGTCTGCTTGCAGTATTAGGTGTAAAAAATCTGGTATCAAGATTTTTTTTATTTCATAGAAGAATTGAAATGTTGTCTTAGTAGTATCGACGTATTGGGTTTCGTTTAGACTGGCCAGGTTGAACTCTTTTTGGCTATGGCACATTGCTATGGCATATCAAAAGATGTTTTCGACCAAAATGACCGAGCTCCGAAGGTTGGCTAACATATAAATACATATATCACAAATTAATCAGTTTATAGTATATAGGTATGCTAAGATGGTTTGGGCACGTGGAGAGGATGGATAACGAAAGACTGACCAAGCAGATATATAAGGCAAGTGTGGAAGGGACAGGACGAAGGGGAAGACCTAGGCAGACGTTCTCTGACCAGATTGGAGACATCCTAAAAACAGGACAGGTTAGAAGCACCCTGAACAGAAGAGCATGCATGAGGAATCTAATGGGAGTGAATGAAGCAAGAGAGATATGTCAGGCTCGTTGCAAATGGCGTTCCGTAGTCTCTGCCTACCCCTCCGGGAAACAGGCGTGAGTCTATGTATGTATGTATGTAATCAGTTTAATAAATAATAACATAGTGTGCTATAAGAGAGCTATAGAGACTCCAATAACCAGTTAAGATAAAGATGCTGCCATTCTTCTAGTATAGTAGCTGCAGCGACTCAGTTAGGCTCAAGGACGATGATGTAAGATAAATGACCAAAGGCAATTCTTTTTGATTTCGAGCATGCGCTCTAATATGCCTAGCGAGCCCAAATTCCGTCTTCGAAGCCCAGTTGCAGGTGTAGCAGAATGCAGAGTTGTGGGTTAGGACAAAGTAGGTAAAAAGTAGCTTTCAGGTCTAGCTTCATTCCTTGAAAATGTCGGTTTCTACTTCCTATATTTAACCTATACATATTTAACCAGTAAAATAAAATACAATGACGTTTAAAGCAATTATGTTGTGGGGAAGAAATGTAAGATAAAGCATGTTAGCGTGTGGTGAGCCGTGAGGTGGAGGGCGGCGGACTCACTGATCACGTTGGTCTGCAGCATGGGGTCGTAGCCGCGCTTGGCGGGCTCGGGGAGCAGCGCGGGCGCGGGCGCGGGCAGGCTGTTGCTGAGCTCTCAGCTCTTGGCGGCGATGCTGCGCAGGATGTCGGGGCTGCCGCCGAACGCGAACGACTGCAGCGGCTCCCCCGCACCCGCCGCCGCCGAGCGGTACTCCTGCACACAACACAACACACATCACTCCTCACCACCCCGAGCTTGCTTCGCTGCTAACTGATGGGTTGCTATAGATGACTTTTCGCCTGTTGCTCTAGTGTCTAGCGGGTAGTGAGACATATAATAGGATAGAATTCTTATGACATATTCTGAACATTACACGATCTAGAGTTTAACTTTGTAAATAATGTCTAAATAGTCTGCCAGGTCAGTACAGTCATAACAAGTTGCTCAAATTTACTTTTCTGTATATAATATTATTAAGGTATTTAATTTAATAATAATATAATATTAATATAATATTCTACCACATTCACACAACACCATCTAGTCCCAAACTAAGCAAAGCTTGTACTATGGGTACTAGACAATGGATAGACATACATATATACTTTGTTTTTTTTTTGTAAATACATACATATTATAATACAAAATTAAACTTAACTTTTATTTTAAAATAGTATCCTACGAAATACAAAACAAACAAAACGGAAAAAAATAAAAATTTAGAGGGCGTCATAAAAGTTCTCCACATCGCCGAGCGGAGCGTGCCCAGAGCGCTGGCAGCATTGCCACGTTATATGGCAATGCTAAGCTTTTGGGCCTAGTACCTACATACACCCCAGCCTTCTGGTCACACGAGGCGTCGACCAGTATCTTTGCGAGATCTCTAAAAAGAGGTCTTGCACTTGGGCCCCATGGCTCCAACGTTTCGACCCCAAACGGCTCAAATACGTAATCCCCTACTAGGTTTGCGTATTTGCGCCGTTTGAAGGTCTCCGCTGTAGCAGCAGCGCCCGCACAACCCGCTGTGCTTTTCTGTGTAGTTAGATATAACTTACGATGAGATAAAATTATTTGCCGCTGTTATAAAAATAATGTTATACATTGATTAATTTTGCCAAAATTTGTCTGTATACCTGTCTGTTTGTTCTACTGTCATACAAAAACTCATACAATAATGTTGATGTGATTTTCACTAAAATGCCTGTTGCATTTAATGCCTATCTTATTGTTTGATAGTATGTTTGAATGCTCTGTCGAATAAAAAGTTTGAACAATATTTAATGTGACTTAATTTCAACCATATTCTCGGCACTAGTTCTATGTGTTTATACAGTTTACAATTTTTGCCGTCAGTGCAGTAGCAGTACTAGTCGAATTATATTTTGTATAAATTTCTATAATAGATTCATTGTATTTTTTGTTTAATCTTCCGCGATTTGTATACATCAGACACTCCTATTATTGTTTTTTTTTTCGAACCATCAACTTCGTAGACAGATCGTAGAAAGTGCTACGGATGTCGTAGAACAATCGAGGAACTATAATACTAACTCAATTTCATTGTCAAACACCTTGAATATAAATAATCTAAATATTTCGCCACTTACACATTTAATAGAAACAACATCATTCAGTATACATTGGTGAAGTGTAGAGTGCTACGCATCGAACGAAACCGAGTGGTTGGTGCCATAAGCTAGGTTATTACATTACATTCTGAGTGTATGTGTAATTGTACATACATACATACATACATAACGTGACGCCTTTTATCCCCGAAGGGGTAGGCAGAGGTGTATTTCTACACCCACTTTTCGCCAGATATTCAAAGTAGTTTCAGCCGAGATGCCTGATACGCAGGAAGTTGCTCTGCGCGTGAAGCTGCTGTCATATAAAGAGTTACGTTCGTGATATAAATGGTATAATTTATAAATACAATTGCCTTTCTAATATCTTCGTTGTAGTTGCGTAAAATACCGAGAGATGACTGGAAGTACCATTTATATATCACAAATATATCTTTTAGCAGTCTGTACTCGTACGTATATTTATATTTACGTACGCTCCGTCAAGGCAGATACACTACTGGTGTGTTGCTATGGTTGGTTGACATAAGCTACAATTTGCCGCAATTGACTTGTCAAGTTTTTTGCGTCATCCCGGTTGTGAACTAATGACGTTCGTGTTGAAGCTCGCGATTCACTTTCTAAACTAACGAGATTTGATAGATTTTCAGTAATTTCAGTATGTATAATATGTATGTATTTACAAAAAAAAAAGTATATATGTATGTTTATCCATTGTCTAGTACCCATAGTACAAGCTTCTGCTTAGTTTGGGACTAGATGGTGTTGTGTGAATGTTGTTGAATATTATTCTCTTTATTTCAACTTTCTCTCATAATTATATTTTACATTTCTATGTTGATTAGCAAAAAAACAAATATAAAAATATAACATAAAAATGACGGGGCTCATCGGTATCGGGCGCAGGGGGCTGTAGTGTAGTCTTATGGCGCTGATACACTTGAGCCTTCACCTGTAATGAGCATTCTCGCGAATGTTACAACACAAATTCGAGTGTGTTTTAGTGAGCATTCTCACGAACATTCGGGCGAGCCTTATAATATAGATAATACATAGAATTTGCGCTACAATGGCGGCTAAACGCAATATACATATTTACTTCACTTTGACTTATGATTTTAATCTGGGGAAGAATCTTCGTATTTTGTCACTAATTGTAACTTGACTAGTGATGGGCTTACTCAGAATAAATATCGATAAAGTATCGATAATGTTTACAGTAGATCCTTAGATTTGGTTTAGTCAGAATTAATTTCAATAGAATGTTGAAAAACTCACGATATCGATAAATAAATTTGAACGTAGTGCATTTTATTATTTGGAAACGTCATTTGTTTATGTATCTTACCTACTCTTACTCCATAAATAATTCATAAGTGAATCTGATGTAAACATATTGGGTAAAACTGCTGTTGTAGTGCGATTTCTATATTATATATTTTCTATATTCTACGGACTATTTGAATTTAGATTGTTCGCTAGAATGATCGTGAAAATGTTCGGTTCGACAAAACAGTATTAGTAGAGCCTTGCTGATTTCAGGATGAATAGGCCGGCTCGACCGGGGAAGTACCACCCTCTCACAGAAAATCGACGTAAAGTAACAGTACCTAAACTGTTGCGTTTCGTTCGGTGAGTGAGAGTGCCGGAGGCCCTATGCCCTATTCCTTCTCCCTAATCCCACTCCTCATCCTATCCCCTTTCCCAACCCTAAGGGGCGGCAACGCACTTGTGACTCCTGTGGTGTTGCTTGTGTCCATGGGCGGCCGTAATTGCTTACCATCAGGCGATCCGTCTGCTTGTTTGCCGCCTTATAACATAAAAAAAAGTACAGAAAACGGCGAATGCTCGCTGTTCTGTTACAAGTGAATGCTCAGGTGTATCAGCGCCATTACATATATTATAAACTGTAATCATCTTAATATATTAATCGCAGAATAAATCTGTACGTTGAACAAACAACATCTTTTATTTTCGCTCTAAACACCCATCCTTACAGAATTCCTAAATATTTTCTAAGAACAATTATTATCATGATATAAGTATATAATTTATTTGAATTTGATTAATTACAATAAACATTGATGACACCACAATTATAGACTTAAAAAAGAGATAAAAAGTATATTAATAATATGTATAAAATATTACACTACTGCAATGGATCAAGGGCCACAATGGCTCAAGAGGGAATGACGCAGCCGACGTACTTGCCAGAAGAGGGGCCACTTTAGAGGTGTTGGGACCCGAGCCCATTATTCCCCTCCCTTCTGGTTTTTATCGCAAGCTGGTAAGAAATAGAACCAGGTCCCAGCACAACCAGTCCTGGATTGGGACTGAAACATGTATAAGATATCCAAATAAGTCCTCCGGCTGTCCAAACAACAACTGCGGACAGTCACGGCCGCCTACACAGGACACGGATTCTTTAATAAACACCTATTTACTATAGGTATCACCGACAGCCCACTGTGCAGAGCCTGTATGGCAGCAGACGAAACGGCAGCCATCCTGCTCCTCCACTGCCCTGAGGTCGCACAATACAGGCAGCAGTATCTGACCAGATACAGCACCCTGAGGGAAGCAGTGGGCCACATCAAGAGTCTGCTGGCCTTCCTCGAAGAGCTGGGGTGGCTCGAGTGACAAGACCATTCCCACCCGCACGCAAAATACACGCCAGGACGTGGAGTTGCTGCAACAGCCCGTGCTACCGAGTACCAAGTAACTTCGAAAAGATATTGGTGCGTGCCGTGGATTCGAACCCGAGATTCTCTGCGTAGCAGTCTGTCGTTCTCTCTTCTCGGCTATCGCTGCTTTTAATAAATAATATAGCGAATTCCATACAAAGCGCGATCGAGCAACGCACACATTGACAGCGCTTAACGACTGTGAATTCCTAAAAGGTCTGGAAATTGAGGTTTAGACTTTGCCTTTGTCGATGCCCTTCAAATGTTTGCCCCTAGCTTAGCGTAAAAATGTATATGAGAATGCGAATTAAATACACCTTAAACAATCTTATACTAATATAATAAAGCTGAAGAGTTTGTTTGTTTGGTTGAACGCGCTAATCTCAGGAACTACTGGTCCGATTTGAAAAATTGTTTCTATTTTAGATAGCCCATTTATCGAGGAAGGCTATATGTTATATAACACCGCGCTATGAGCGACGGGAGCGGAGCAGTAGACTTAAATAACGTGGGTGTAATGGCGGGCATCCTCTAGTAATAAGTACTTAATCGTGCATTTCGCCAATGTCGAAATCGTCGCAAGATATTTTCTGTATCAAATCTGTAATAAGTGCCTAAGTACCTATGTATATAAATGTCATTAATTGTTTTAGATATTACTGGTTTTAGTACGCGTTCATCCTGTTATATGTTACAACAATCAATCAAGCAAATTGATACGAGTGCAACTCCCACCGGTTTTTTGCTTCTATCTGAATTGGATACTATAAACACTATAAAATAAAACTACTAATTATTGACCTAGTCAAAAGCGAACAACTACTTCCAAGCGCACCTGTCATCAAAATAATCCTTCAAACTGTAATATGCCTTATTTATAAGATTATTTTTAACTTCTGCCTGAAACGAACTTAACCTTTCGTATGCTTAAGAGCAGATCTGCACGAGACACAATAGATTTTAATTATGTCTGGTAACCCAGCATACATGGGGTTAATGGCAATATGAGTTGGTATTTTATATGCGAATACTGAGCCCAATAAAAGAGCTATAAATGCGTTTTGTGCAAGCGAAAATACGGAACACATAATTTATGTCTATTTCTAGTATTGATATTGTGTATGTCACTATTCATTTTATAAGAATTTATGTTTAGTCTTACATGCATAACACTGGCATAAATATATTGTGACGCTACAGTAAGACTACCAATAGTTTTAATTTTTTCTTTGAGTGAGACTCTTGGCTTTAACTGGCCCTAACTGCCCGTTTCTGCAATATAAAAATATGTTCGATATCAGCAGCTCGACTCCATAACAATATGCCATATGACGTCACACTATGAAAATAACTAAAATAAACCAATCTAGCCGTATCGACATCGGTCAACCTACGAACCTTCTTAACGGCATAAGCAGCTGAGTTAAGTTTCCCTGAGAGATATGTAACATGCGCACCCCACTGTAACATCGAATCAAGTGTTAATCCTAGAAATAATGTGGATTCAGTTGTTTCGAGTACATCGTCATTTAAAACTATGTTAGGACCAAGGTTTCTGACATTAGGCAGAGCAAACTTAACACATTTTGTTTTTTTGGCGTTCAGTACTAGATTGTTTACATTACACCATTTAGTCACTTGAATGAGTGCACTGTTTATTTCGTTGAAGTGTTCCTTATTTCTATCTTCTATAAATATCAAAGAAGTATCGTCAGCAAACAGTACAACGTCACAAATGTTTCTCAAGTGAAAAGGTAAATCGCTTAAGTAAACAAGAAACAAGAAAGGCCCTAGGATGCTGCCCTGTGGCACTCCTAAATCAACAGGTAAGCCACTGGATTTTGAGCCATTTATTTCAACACATTGGATCCTGTCACTTAAGTATACATACCAATAAGCTCTCTGCATTTTTAATTGTAAAATCAAGTTAAAAGTGTTAACTTTTAACTTGATAGACACGTGAACAAGCAAATCCATCTCTAACTTGTTCCGTTTTCTGTTGAACTTGATCCTTTCCTTGTGGAATCCAATACGTTTCACGTATAATACTAAGAGTGTGGTTTGTACCAACATGGTAATTATCTTTGTGGGTTTGAACTTGATATATGAAGAATACGAAGTTACTTTCAATTTTTGAATGACTATGTCAATACTATGAAGTAATCTTCATAGTATTGACATTGTCATTCAAAACATATTGTATATTGTGTAAAAATCATATAATAAATATATGTGTGTGGAGTTCCTA
Source organism: Euclidia mi (assembly GCA_944739405.2). Lineage (NCBI taxonomy): Eukaryota > Metazoa > Arthropoda > Insecta > Lepidoptera > Erebidae > Euclidia > Euclidia mi. The sequence goes on from OX123189.2 coordinate 130,889, forward strand.
GATATCATTATTGCCTGCTGGTCTGATGAAACCACAAATGGGCGCTGGAGCTAAGTATTTAGTGATTCCTACTGTTTGCGAGTAGCTAGTGTTGTAAAGCTAATTATATGGGATCCTATTATTTCTACGTATCTAGTGATTGTTAATGTATTGTATGGTAATTCTGTATTGTAATAGTAAAGATGTTTTAGAGCTCGGCTGAGGATAAAGACGTTTATCGCCTCAGTCGAGAAAAAAGCGGAGACGTCCGTTAAGAGACCTGGTATCGGTAACTGAAACCCGACAGGTATAATGTTATTAAGAGACCTGGTATCGGTAACTGAAACCCGACAGGTATTGTGTTATTGAAAGACCTGATATATTGTAATTGGCAGTTATATATTCGTAATCTTAAATAGAAATTGATAGAACTGCAATGCTAGACTGCCGGACAGTGGAATCATATAACTTTTTAACCTACAGGTCTCACTGAAAGGATTGTGGAGGAACCATACTGACAAATGATTGGCATCGAGGTCAAAAGAGCTGTCTACGTCTTGAGATGTAAGTTTTGAATATTCTATCTTTCCGCTCATATTATTCAAATTGTAATATCTATCGGCGTTAAGTTACAAATCCCTTAATCAACATCAACAATCCTCGCCGACAGAAGGTGTTTGAACAACAGAAAACTCCTCAAAAAGCAAAGCAGCAAACAAGCCTGCCTAAGAGCCCTAACCAGTCATCTTGGAGTAACATCGTGGGATCAACTAAACAAGCCGACCAGAGCAAAGTTCGCGTCTCACAAGTGAGCGGTAGCACATTGGTTGAAAGCAACAAAAGCGCTAAGGTCCAACTGTCAGACAGCAATATGGAACACGGTGTCTCTGAGCAGCATGTAGTGCAGGAAGAAACGGCACAGGGAGATTGGCGAACAGTTACAAGATAGAAGATAGAAGAAGGATAGAAAAGCAAATAGGACAGCAGTGAAGACAGGAGAAAAAAGTCAATTGAGTCATCTGCATGCTGTTGAAAGAAAAAAGTATCCGCATGTGTGGTCTTTGCACCCAGACACATCAACGGACATAATAATAAAACACGTTACGTCACTTGCATTTGTAGCTGTAGCAATAGCAATATCAGCGTGGAGAAGATAAGTCACAAAATAGAACGTGACTACTCTTCCTTTAAAATAGGGATTGCAGAAAGTCTATTTGAACAGATTGCAAATGAAAAAGCTTGGCCTATTAATACGCGGTTTAGCGAGTGGGCCTTTTTTCGAAGCTCAAGAAACACGACCGAAGAAAAGCGCTAAACATGCAATAGAATTGTATTATCAGAATGTTCGAGGACTAAGAACTAAACTTAAAACATTTTATACAAACATATTAGGTTCTACGTCCGATCTACTTATTTGCAATAACGGCAAGCGGCATAAATGAATCCATACATGACGGAGAATTTCTACCCAGTGATTATATTATATTCCGTTGTGACCGCATGGATGGCAGAAAGCATGGCGGAGTGTTCTTGGTGGCTTCACCGCGCCGCCAGGTTCTTGAAGTTCGTAAAGCGTCGTTGCCAGGTAACGCTAACTTGGACAAAAATGCGTTCGAGATGGTCTGTGCTGCAGTGCATTTTAATAATAAATTCATGTTTTTGTTTTGTGTCGCGTATATATCACCGAAAACTATTGAACAGGAGTATTTGACTATGTTTCACCTATTAGAACAATTATGTACATAATATAACAAAGTTGTACTTACTGCAGATTTTAACTTGTATTCAGCCAATGAAAGCATACAATGCTATTACGAGTTTTTTGTTACTTGTTGCGGATTTCGCCAATGTAATCAGGTCACTAACTGTAATAGTCGAACACTAGATGCAACATTTACGGACGACGAGATCTCTGTTTGCGAGGAACTACAACATTAATCTTATATTGACGCGTAGCACCCGCCGCTGTGCGTGCGCATCTGCCACGCGCGCGACCGCGAAACTGAGACCGATTGTACAAACTCAAGCCTGCGACAGCCTCCACCCACTCCATCGCTTGCTACTTCCCACCCGAGATGGAACTTTGTCAAAGCAAATTATCATTTACTTTATTCGATGTTGGAGGCGGATGAACTTTATGCAGCACGCAGCGCTAATGAAGCGTATAATGTATTTTATAACTTATTTTATCAAAAACTGGCTGCAAGCGTCCCAATAAAACAACAATATACCAATCAGGCACGGTATCGTTACCCGGAATGGTACACGGCAGATCTGATAGCTGATATATAAAACAGAAAGCATTCTGGCACAAGATATTTAAATCTAATCGTTCTATCCAAGCTTACGAGAAGGTTACTCATTATCGGGTGCTAGTAAAAAATAAGATAGCTATTGCTTATTCTGAGTATAGGAAACGAATCAAGTCACAATTAATAAAAGAACCGAACTCATTCTGGGCGCATATTAATCATACGCGTTCGAAACGTAGTAAAACTCAGATCATGAAGGATACCATACCGTTACGGGACAGTGAATGTGCCCAGGCGTATGCAGATTATTTTTTGACGGTGTATGCAACAAATACTCCAAAACTGAGCACGCAGGTGGCGGCTCGCGAAGCGTCTGACCGAGGTACACGCGTTCACATAGGGCAGTTAACGGCTGCGGAAGTAAGCACAGCCCTTAGGTGTCTTAAACCTAAGAGATCAGTGGGTCCTGACGGGATTCCTCCGTTCCTAGTGAAAGACTGTGGAAGGTTACTCACCCGCCCGCTACAGTATTTGTTCAACCTTTGTTTAAAGGAAAACCTCTACCCCGATGGTTGGAAAATTACAAGTGTAACGCCAGTCCCAAAAGGTGCCCCTAGTTCGAAAGTCAGTGACTATAGACCAGTGGCGGTTTTGTTGACTTTCGCGAAAATCTTTGAGTCAGCACTAGGTTCTTGCATTTCGGGCCAGGTTAGTGCACACCTTAACAATGGGTAATACGGATTCCGTGCAGGGTGTAGTACTAACTCGAACCTCATGTGCTTCATGAAGTACGCGACACCGGTGCTCGACTCAGCAGCGGGAACTTAACTTGACGTAGCCTATTTCGATTACCAAAAAGCTTTTGATAGCGTAGATAACGATGTCCTCCTGACAAAGTTTGCGTTGGCAGGTTTTGCCCCGGACTTACTAGATTTTTTTGCGAGCTATCTAGGCAATCGGAAGCAGTACGTGGCGATATATCCATATCTCACCCTTTCAGGAGTCGGACAAGGTAGTAATTTGGGTCCACTTGCATTTATTCTTATGATAAATGACTTGCCCGAGGTGATAAAACATGCAGGTTGTCTACTTTTCGCGAATGACCTAAAATTGTTCTTAAGTGTGAAGGACCAAGGAGACTGTGAGAGGCTCCACAGAGATATTGACCTAGTAGTCGACTGGAGCAATAAAAATTGTTTATATTTTAATGTTAAATAATGTACCATAATGACGTACACACGCGCAATTACACGTACCAAATGAACGAAGAAACAGTTCCTCGCGTTACATCCATGCGGGACTTAGGCGTCATGTTTACTCCCGATTTGAGGTTTCGCGATCACTTTGTGTACAAGCTTGTACTAAAGCTTTTAGATGCTTGGGTTTTATTATGCGAGAGACAAGGGACTTCAATAACGTAGCAGCAGTAAGGGTTTTATATAATGCGCTAGTAAGAAGCAGACTGGAAAGTAGTGCTAATATTTGGAACCCCCATGAAGCTATAAATATAAACTCATGGTGGAGAAGATACAAAATAAATTCGTCAGGTACTTGTATCAAAAACTATACGGAGTATATCCTTTCTATCCGCTTATGTATTCAACATTATTTGTCCTAGGCGTGGTTGGATACTATAAGCTGGAAGTGAGACGGGACTTCGCTTTGGCTAAAAGTACGTCTTTGAGGTGTTTCGTGGCAGATTACAATCATAATCCCGATATACTGGGTTCATTAGCGCTGCGTGTTCCAAACACTAGGTTACGCCAGGCAATTAGGGCAGAGCCATACGTACCGGTGGCGCGCACAGAAAGTGCGAAACACGCTCCTGTATTACGAGCCACCCGTATACTCAACCTGGTAGCATCGCGGATTGATATATTTGTGTGTTCATTGGCGGAATTCGAGAGACACTTATGTGCTTATGTAACTAGATTTATCTTTTATATTTTTATGTGTTTGTTTTTATTTTTTATTTTATTATGTTCTTAGTTTTATTTTAGCTTTATTATGCTTGCTGTATTTTACTTGTGTTTTAGATTTAAAGTTACCTTTATTGCACCTTATTGTATATTTTAAACTTATTGTCTACTTTATCGCATTGGGTCTTGGCCTGTTATGATAAATGTATGCATGATTTGATAAATAAATAATAAATAAATAAATAAAAGTACGACTTAATGACACAATTTTCTCTTTCATATCCATCCTCACACAGTCCATCCATCTTTTCCTTGGCCGTCCTCTCCCTTTTCGTCCTTCCACATGCATATTCATCACTTTTTTACCTACATGCATCTCATCTCTCCGCTTAACATGTCCATACCAGGCCAATCGACTCCCTTTTACCTTTTCATCAATGGGCGCCACTTTCATACTACTACCTCTAACGTAATCATTCCTAATTCTGTCCATTCTTGTCACTCCACACATCCATCGTAACATTCTCATCTCAGCAACATGCAATCGTTTCTCCTTCATCTTCTTTGTAGCCCAACACTCAGCTCCATACAGTACGACAGGCCTTATAACCGTCTTATACATGCTGCCCTTTAATTTCACAGGCATTTTGTGGTCGCATATTGTGCCTAAGACCTGTCGCCATTTCATACCTCCTGCGTTGATTCGCCGTCATCTTGCAGGAGAGAACCTAGGTAGCGGAAATCGGAACTTACTGGTAGAAGTGTACCGCTGAGTGTAACCGGTATAGACTGGAGTGACCGCCAAAGTCACAGAACATATATTCTGTTTTGGTTATTCTCCAATCTCTGCCGCCACTCCTCCAGCCTGCTCTGCACCTTCTGTCCACTCTCTGCTACCAGAACGATGTCGTCGGCAAATAGCATGCACCAGGGTGCCTCTTCCTGTATGTCCGATGATATAGCATCCATAGGTAGGGGCTAAGGGCCAACCCTTGGTGCAAGCCTACGGACACATCGAATCTGGCTGTGATACCAGCTGCGGATCGGACTTGTGTTAGGTATAACCTAGATATTCTCTAAGCTAGAAGATCACTTTAAATCGAAGATTTATTATTCATCCCGGACTTCTACAGCACTCCCTGGGCTTGTGAAGTAGATATTTTGACCAAGCAAAGGAAACCACAATGTTCCAGTGTCTCAATGGTCTGGTTATTATAACTTGTAAATGTAATACTGTAATACATAACACAGTTTACTCAGAATTAAAATCAGTGAGTCAACAATAAGAAGGTAGTTTTTTTCCTACATTATGTGAGAACAACTTCGAGGTATCCAATTAAAAAATAATTATCGGAATCGTCCTTTTCTGTTAAAGGTTATGTGTGCTCATCTCATTCATACAAAAAAATATAATCGCCTACGTTTTTTTTAAACTTTAATTAAACGTTACATATACAAATAAATATTATTAAAAAACGTTCGGGTATACCCTACTCATAAAACAATACAAATATCATTCATTTAGTGTTCACTTACATTATCGCCTGTTCTTCTCGTAAACAAATTATAAACAACAACCGGTCTTGGAAGCAAAAACTAACAATACTTATTATTTTATTCAAGTCTCTATGTCTATACTACCTACTTGTATTGTATAACCTATGTTGTATCAACGTCCTGGCTCGATTGAGTACCTAGGTACTTACAGAGCTATACTGAGACCTAGAAATCAGGGCTACTATCATACGAATTCAATTGATTTCCTATCTAGATCGACTACAAACATAATGTTGACTGTCACGGCAGTAGTCAGAGCCTGCAGAGCTGTGTACCTAATTAATGCTTACACTTATCAGTAAGTTGTTACTACAACTACAATTGCATGTTGACATAACATCGCTTATTCTTTGTACGTACTTAGTACGTAGGTACGGACCAGCACAGGTGCACATAACTATAGCTACATCGGCATCGTAATAATGTGAATCGTTAGAGAATCTGAAAAATATAATGTAAACTATAAAGTAGATTTTCTTGAATGATAGAGCCGTGCTGGATACACCTTCAGTGGGTTAAATGGTCTCTCTCTCTCTCTCTCATACTATCGCATAGCTGCCCGACTAGATACTACTGACTTTTCAGAGATACATAAGTATCTTTGAAAATTCAGTGATGCACGCCGTGGTACGGAACGATTATTCTGTGCCGATACCCTCTGCATGGCGGTCTGTTGGTATCTCCACTCGGCTATCGCTGCCTTATTCATTGCAACAATCGATCGGAAACAAGGCTCGTAAAGCCTTGCAACAATAACACCATGAGTATTTGCGCGGATAAGAAGTTAACAATAAACATTTTATGGCTGTGACTTTTACCTACTTTATAAATCTTTTATAATTTAGCGAACACGGCGGCCTTGGGCCGATGTAATAATCCATGACAAGCATAAGTGCACAAGCTGGTTTGTGTTTAAGAAACAAGTAATTACATAAGTTGTGTTGCGCGGCGATGGCGACAGACTCCTCGGCGGTGGCAGTGAGGCGGCGCGCCAGTCCGCGTGTGTCCGCGCGCGAGCTCCCTGCAGGCGCCGGCGCCGCCGCACGCAGTACCTTTTGTTTGTGTTACCTCGCGTCCTCAATCAATCCTCCGACTATTTGTCTCTATACGCCTTAAGAACTTGATTTAATTTTTACACAATTAAGTATTTGGTGCTTCGTTGTCGTTTCAGAATTAAACGTGGGTTCTGGTCGCTGAGTTCGACTTTTCAGTACTAGGTACCAACATTTTATAACAAATGCGGATAGGCTGTGCCCATATTTATGATTATATTAACGGCCGATCAGTAACAGTTCTCTCGAGACGTCCGTCGCGGTTTTTCTTCAGTGAGTTGTGTAATAGCATTATCAGAAGTGGTCGAGTTATCTGATACAAGTTCACACGTATATAAATAGTGTGCGGTCGGCGCGGCTCGCGTAGTACAACGCGGTGTGATGTGAGGCGTGCGTGGTGGAGTGGTGGAGTGTGCGAGTGCTAGTGAACACGCGAGACGATGGTCAAGTTACACAAAAGCGTGTCGTGGTGGTCGGGGCTGGGGGTGTCGCGGCACGAGCCCCTCAGCGACTTCTACCTGTCGTCGTGGCAGCGCGACGGGGGTGGGGGGGTGATGGCGGGGTGGCGGGCGGCGCTGGCGGCGGCGGCGCTGGGCATCCTGGCGTGGTCGCTGGCGGAGGGCGCGGCACCACGCTGGCTCATCTACCTCACCAACTGGGGCGTGCTGCTCGCCGCCGCCACCACCACCACCGCGCTCGTGCTCTCACTCGTCTTCACCTGCACCACGCCACCCACACCTGGTACTTACCTACTTCATATACAACTACTTTGAAACCACCATCTTCTACATAATCCTCAATTACTTAGCAAGTCATTTCATAGAATTTCGACGCAGCGATAGCCCAGTGGCGTTTTCAGCAGACTGCCATACAGAGGGCTCAAACCCACACCCACGGCGCACGCCAGTGACTTCGAAGTTATGTGTATATTAAATTGTTAAATATTCGTGTTAAGCCGTTGGTCTCGGCACCCTTGAAAATACTGGCTCTGGTCTTAGCTACGGAATATCGCAATACCATTGAGTTGCCACGATTGGACGGCACTAAAGTTGCTCTGCGGCAAAGTTAACATTGTGACAAATCTTAGACTAGGAAGCTCGGCATTCAAGGCGACAGTCTCTGATGAAACCGGGACACTTAATGGTAGGACGATGATGATGCTGGTGATAACCTTCAATTCATATGCACGTCGAAAGTAGTAATAAATAATTAGTTATTTTAATACTCACGCACTCTAGGCTTTTTATTAAACGGCGCCGTTCAATCAAACGGCTAGGCAAATGATTTGGATCTACAACGTTTAACCCAGCCAAATCGAATTATAATTTTCTTTTACTATTTGCAATTTTCTTTCTTTTTTTCAAGTCAGTAAAGCGTTCTGGCAGTTATTATAAACTTTCATGTTCTGCTTTCATATAAACTGTATTTAACATATTGGCGATTTAAAAGAGTGGCATGAATTTCTTGAAGGTTTTCTTCAATCTTCTCATAGACGTTATCCCTAATCCGGCTGTAAATCTTTTTAAGATAAAAATAATACTTAATTCACATTAATTAATAAATTATTCGTCTAGATCAGCTGAGATAATTCCACTGAGTTGAATATATGTAGGTACCTACGTATATTAAAATTATTTATTACTTCATTGTCATTCAATTTAGTATTCTCAATTCTCACGATACGTATTTAAATTCGTAAGTAGGTACTTGTACAGAACAGAACGATTGCTAGGTTAGACTTTTAGCCTGTCGCGTATCATTTTGGTACCACTTGTCACATCGATAAAAAAATCTTATCCTATTCATAGAAATAGGTACCACCGATGACTGCCAAACCTAGGTTTCAATAGTAAGCAAAAATCTCTGCTCTCTTTTTATCGGCTGAAGGACTTTCTCGCTACCAAAACGAAGGCGATGATTGTGCTATCTTTCATCTAAAAACTGGTCAAGTTCATGTCGAGCAACACACAGTGGAGGGTTCCGTAATACGCCTTACCAAGTGACCTAAAGATAGAAGGACTCGAGCACAATGGCTAGGTATTCATTTTATCGCTCGCAAGTAGAAGATCAAGTCATTACTTTTTAATTAGTACCTAGATAAAGTCTTATTCTAAGTTACAGCGGCTTCAAAGTCTGTACGATAAATAAACATGAACTATCATCAGATACAGCTGCCTGTAACATGAACTATCATCAGATGCAGCTGCGCGATACCTACTCGTCGATCTATTTTTATATCGGCTAGAATGTATATACCCACTTACTATCAATTTAATAAGATTATACACTAAACAATACATTACGTGTACATTTTCCCATGATATAAACGTATTTAATGCCGTGTCACACATAAGTATATAATAACAGATACCTACATGTTATATAAAACAATGTACATAAATGTAATCTACTCACGCTATAATAATGTATATAGCTACCTAATATAATTTTATCACCGCGTTGGATGAGTGCCGGGCGCCTTAGGCTTAGGGCTCGTAAATGTATATGGTACCTATACTGTATGGTTCATTGATAGATTAGATATCTTGTACACACGCCGCCGCGCCACACACTCACACGTCAAAGCCGCTAAACACAGTCATCTACTTGTATACAAATACATCTAAACATATCAATTCAATTAATAGCTTTTTAATTGTAAATGTTCTTTATTTTTATTTCAATAAGGATACAATAATCAGAAAGTAAGTTAAAATTAAAATTAGCAAGATTAATATTGTACAAGAATTTAAGTGTCCGCAGTCCGTCTGGGATTTCTACTGGGTAGGTACCCAATTCGTGCCAATCTTAGACCAAAGTTCCTGTGGCAGACGTGGCCTGCGGAGTCCCATTTCAGTTTTTCATCTTTATGGGTGACATCTGTAATTTTGGTTTTGAAGTATTGTATTCCTTACGCGGTCTGTAACATGGAATCCTAAAGCTCCGTACTCACTCGCTTAGAGTAAAATGACAGTGTATTTGATGTCATCGAAGTGTGAGTTTTGCAGTCCACACGAGCCTTCGAGTGTGACTCGATCGATTAAAACTGTATGTGAGTACGGAGCGTAGGACACTAAGCTCCATTGCTCGCTAACAAGCGAACTGTCGAGTGCGAACTTCTGCTGAGTAGTCAAATACAATATTTGTTCACCAAAACGTGAGGGTTGTGAGATGAGAACATACAGGTCAATGAGTTTTCGCTTGTGGCATTATGGAAGATATCCTTTCATCATGTCCTTTATCGACCACTCGTTCTCCTAGACGTTGTTTTTGTGACGCATAACTTCTTTGTCTTAATTGTCTCGTCTGGAGAGATACTACTTAGTTTAGATATAAATATTCCTGGACATAATAATATGCGATCTGCGTAGTCCCTTCGTATAAACTTATTTTTCGCTGTTAGTCTTGATTTTCCATTACTATTCATACATTATACAATTAACTGCCTAGACCAAGAGGTCCAGTGGATATATATAGCGTATGCGGCTGCTGGTCAGTAGATCTCTATTTTATCTCGGTACAAGCACAGATTACTAAATAGTTACTTCATGTACAAGTCCTTTGTAATGTTGAGAGAGCATTTATGAGGCCTTTCTGACGCAGGTGGCAAGACATGACGTTTGCTTACCACGGACCTAACGAGCTGGTAGGCCGGTTCTCTTTCCTGATGTTGTTTGCGCTCAAAAGTAGGCTTTTATCCACTAGCTTCTAGTTTTGAAAAGTTATTATGTCACAGAGAACAAGAAATGTAGGTAGTTGATATAAGACATCACGTTTATGGCAATCCCTGCAAACATTTTATAGATGACAATAGTAAATGTATTAAAGAATAGAGTTTCGTCTCTCAAGTAAAAATATTACTTACAAGTAAAAAATTACCACAAAAGAAGCAAGCGGTGGTACCTAATATGAGAAACCAATTAACGTTTCATATCCAATTTGATTGTAAAAGCATTACCTATTACGTGGCAGCAATAAACAGTTGTGAGATAGGCGCGAGATATTAACGAGCGCAGTACATTGGGTAGAGCACCGCGTTTATCGTAATCAGCTAATCACCTTCACTTGTACATACCTACGGTACAATTTTACATGTCTACCTAATAGGAAATAAAAAAAATCTGAGGCGGGTGAAGTCTCTTGTTCAGTGCTCCAAGAAAATAAAGCAACGTTAAATAGGCACCTACCTATCTATAGGTACATACATACATACATATTGCCCGTTCTTTCTCGTGGTTCTACCTATTGCATTGCGAACGTGGCAGTAAATGTAAATGTAGAATCATTAAGTAATTAACTTAAATTTTGACGTTCATAAGCGTCACTTTGTGGCCTAGATGAATAAATGATTTTGATTTTTGATTTGATTTTGATTTTACATAGTCTCACGCCTATAACCCCGAAGAGGTAGGCAGAGGTGTATTTCTACACCCACTTTTCGCCAGATATACTTTAGTCCCACGTAATAAGGGGCGAGCCTATTGCTGTACCGGGCACATTTCCAGACTCCGTGCTGCTACTGAGAATTTCGTGACAGAAAAACCCAATAACACTGCCCGACCCAGGAATCGAACCCGGGACCTCCCGATCCCACGCGCACATTTATGCCGCGAGACCAACGAGGCAGTCGTATAGGGTTTGATGTCGAGTTTTCCGTCTCTACGCAAACATGATATTTGAATCGTGTTATCCCCTATCTATAGGTACTTTAGATTAAGTACGTACCCAAACACTCGTATATTTCCTTAAACAAGAACCGCATATCCGCGTGTAAATTGAACCAATTTGTTGTTATAAATCATGCTTACAATTTAAGAACAATCAAAACTTCTCACAAAGGACCTATCCGCTAAGAGTGTTCTGAACAACGCTCTGTAAAGCTAATTACTATTGTTCGCATACACGCAACCACGGCTATTGTTATTGAACCTGAACGAGATATTCTCACGATGTGTATGTAATATGTAAGTAGTATGTACACAGTACACGGTAGCTTATACACACTAACGATCTTCACACCCGCTAGCCGCATTAACTGCTAACCTAAATTCGCATAATTTGTTGCAGGAGCCAAGTTAATGTAACTAGTTATTTTGTTCTGTTATACCAATTGTTTTAAGTTGAACTAGTTTTGGTGTCATATGAACCGGTAGTGAGCGGGTGTCGTAACGTCGTGTTGCTGCACACTGTGCCATACGAGTATGTGGGTAAAGGTCAGTGCCGCGGTTGAGTCACACGCACAGTACTCCGTGATACCTCTTGACTTACAAGTTACAATAAGGTTACATAACCGGCGCTTCTAGAGCGGTGACGACCACGGCTTACTAATAGTGTGCCAATGAACCAACAACCAGTACCAGATGTAGAGATAGAGACACTGCTTGTGTTTCAACTTTATCAATGTCAACCGTCACTGACCAACACCAACACTGGATTCGATACACTCATCAGTTACTTAGCTAATATGTAAATACGATACACGTTACAAGCTAATTTTTTTCCATTAAAGTTGAGATACCTATTACATTATTGATATTAATTTCGATCCAATAAATTATGAAGCGCGTTGGTGTCTTTCCTAGGCAGATCTGCGAACTTGGTAGAGTCCGTAGAGTCTGTCACGTAACTTTTATCAACATAGTGGCATTTTGTCGCATACAGTTGACGACCATCGTATAATCAATACTTTTGAAGTCGCAATTTGAACTGGCGATTAGGGGTTAGTAAATAGCAGTATGGGCAGCAAAAGTGACCGCTGTCCATTCCGCCGATGATGCCGATAGATTGCCGTGCCAGCTCAGCCACCTTAGCCTACTCTTTTGACTCTATTGTGCCTGCACACTGCCATTAGAACATGCGAGTATGTATATAGTGTCAGGTACGACAATCATTATTTTTTTACGTGTTTTTCAGTACCTGAGTTATAGAACGATGCTGGAAGCTCTCTGCTAAAATAATGTAGGCATTGTGCGACATAATTATGCACCGCGCAACAGGTAGACATTGTCGGTGTGTTGCAAGTAGGACGAAGTTTGTACGACACACCGTGGTCGGTGGTTGGCGGCAGGCGCCCCATCGCATGTAACGTGCGCTGTGACGCAACTCACCAAGGCTTACATTCACGATGATTGTTGCGTCTCCGCCGATGTGCGGCACTCAGCGGTGTCGACACTCGGCTCTCGCCGGCGCGCGACGACGCTCTGCTGAACCTACTGGGCTGCATGGCGACATCATTACAAATATGGAATTTAGGTCATTTAGCCGATAAATCTATTTGTTCAAGTCTTACAAATACCTTCCCTTGATCTTTCGCACTCCAAATTTTTATTCAGTTGAATCAATTTGTTGATGTGGTTCATGATGGGGGATTTGCCATAATCGCCACGCTTGGCAGGCGTATTGGCGATCGCAGTGGCGGAAGTTTTTAGTGCTGGACACTGCTGCCCATCTAGCAACTTGGGTTTGACCGCCATCTTTCGGTTAACTGCTTGCGCTAGGTGAGATACTATGACGAGTATCTACTCGTCAGAGTAACTCCCCCAGTGGGCGGTGGGGTCGTCACGTCCCGACGCCATAGGTTCTGGAGTGGCGGCCACGTACCGGACGACGCAGCAGAGGTAGGCCCCCCGCAAGGTGGACCGACGATCTCGTCAAGATCGCGGGAGGCGGTTGGACGCGGGCGGCTCAAGACCGGTCTGTGTGGAGAACCTTGGGGGAGGCCTATGTACAGCAGTGGACGTCGTTTGGCTGATATGATGATGAATCAATTCCCTCATCAAATGATCTATTTATTTTATGTTGAAGATTTACCATCATCACAGACAGCCTGCATTTATTTGAATAGCAATGCCCAAATATACGGCTAGTGATTGTTAAAGTGTTGAACAAATAGTGATGGTTTGTTGTCGTCAGAGCGCAGTGAGCTGCCGTGGTTGGTGCGCGCGTACTGGGTGCTGTTCAACGTGAGCGTGCCCATCTCGCTCATGATCACCGCGCTCTACTGGATACTGCTCTACAATCCTGGTACGTTATACATCGTCTTAGTTTACAACATACAAACAACAAACACACAGAATGTAGTGGCAGGATCTGACCAGAGGCCACGGATAATTCACTGCAGCAAACATTCGCGGCGCGTCTTTCGAATGAATTGTCAGTCAGCGACGCGACCGGCGAATTTAATTACTTTTTCCAAATTTCATGCTGATACTTAGTAGGAGGTCGCACATACCACTGTGCGATTCAAGCAGTTAAACCTCTAGTGCAGTCAAATCTCAAGCTCCACCCCACCCATTGTTTGAATGTTGAATAATCTCAAAAGATATAATGAATTAAAGCGAATTACACTGACGGACTCATAAACTGCATCAAAGTAATATACGACTTTGAAATAAATATTTTAATCAAGTATGCAAACTTTCTATACAGATTTAAATTGAAACCTCTAGATTGGTTCGTGAACTTTAAAACAGCGTAGGGTCATATCCTTAAGTTTAAAGGAGATGTACCTACCATTTGGCCATACATTATGGGCCATGTTTTGAAGATAAATGACTACTCTATTACCCTGTATAATTTTTTTTTAAATAACTCTTGGTGGAAATAAGATACGAGATATTTGAAATGTAAATTATTTCACAACTAAATATACCTCAAAATTGAATTTTAACATAAATAAACCTAGATGTAAATAAAGGTATGTCTTTGTGTCATATAGAACAAAAACTACATAAAGAGAGGCCAATAATAACGAATAATCACCTGTGTACTAGGGAACGTACTATACTCGTCCACAAAAACTAACCACAACCACAAACACCGCTGCATATTCTTAGCATGGGTAGAAGGTAGTGATAATTATTATTGAATTTATATTCAATTACATTACAATTAAAACCGTTCGAAAACACCAATAAATCAGAGCAAAATATTCACGATGCACAGTAGCAACACGAATGACATAACAGATAAAAAATGTGTTGCAAATGGTTTGAAATAATATTTATACTATCGATTAAAAAACAAAACAATTTTTACCGAATAATAATTATGGAATATATAATAAATTATATATTTCTTGATTCTTTTTACAAATATATTTATAAAGTAAATAAAATATATTGTTTTCTAATATAATAATAAAAATATTATTTCCTTATTTCTGCCTACCATACTTCATTTTATTTTTAATGCTAGCAACATAAGACATTCATCCGCTGTTACCATAGCCTATTCAAAACAATAATCTTTAAAAACTAAAATCTTTCACCGAAGCTCTATCAAGAAACGAAAACGATGTATAAATTTTAAAAATTATATGTTTAATTTTAACGATTCACAACTTTCTGGCCGCTACAGGCCGAATTTGGTATTTCTCCAGTGTACATACTGGAAAGGACCTAAAGACTTTTTTGAAGAAAAAACAGAAATTGAAGGAAAATTGGTTTAATAAAAAAAATTGGTTTTAACAATAGAAACAAACTTTATTTATGTTTTAATAAGGTGTTACCTCCACGTGCCCTTATTAAGGATTCTAATTGGTTCCTCATATATTTTATTAGGGTTATTAAAAGATCTTGTGGAATATTGTCCCATTCTTCTGAAAGTGCTGTTCTTAGTGCTGCCACTGTCGTGGGCACAGGATTTCTCGCATATACAGCTCTTTTTAAGTTGTCCCAAACATGCTCAATGGGATTAAGATCCGGGCTGCTTGCTGGCCAATTCATTGTACGTATCCCAACCTCTTCGCAATATTGTCGAACTTGTGCAGCAGCGTGCAGCCGCATTAAAGTAAAATTTTCGTCTATGAATCCCATGTAAGGGACCACGTGATCTTCTAGTAAGATCACTGTTATGTAGCGATGTGCAGTCAAACCCCCTCTATTACCATTTTGACGGACCATGTCTATGAACACAAGTTCTGTTCGCCCGTTCATCGATATGCCACCCCAGACCATACACGAACCGCCTCCAAAAGAGACACGCTCCTCAATGCAACTTTGAGCATATCGCTCCCCACGTCGACGATAGACTCTTAGTCTGCAACCATCTGCACCAGATAAACATGTCCTACACTCGTCCGTGACCAATACGGAGGCCCATTGCTCTTCTGTCCAATTTAGGTGATCACGCGCAATTTAGGTGAACTACAGACAACTTTGGACCATTTGCTGGTCTAAAAGGGGTGATATCTGCTTCCTTTAACCTTCTTCTTATTGTTAGTGCACTCACATTTACTCCACGCACTTCATTAAGCTCTGTTTTGATGTTAACTGACGTGAGGAAACGATTTCGCAGGGAAGTTGTAACAATAAATCGGTCATCACGACCGGTGGTTGCTCGAGTCCTGCCTGTACCACGTCTCCTTCTGTAAGAACCTGTCTCCACAAACCTTCTGTATATTCTAGAAACCGTAGACTGGTTTCAATTTAAATTTCTACAAATCGTTCGTTGATCCAAGCCCTCCCATACCAGTGCTACAATTTGAGCCGCTTTTTGGGACGAAGTATCCGTATTATGGTTCAAAAACTCTCGATGAGTTAAAAAACTTACCCAACAATGCTGCTGGTAATAATAATTCAATTGACAAAAGAATAAAAAATCAATGCGAATCAGTTTAAAACTTTGCTTTAAATAACACGCAAATCTGATAGGTACTACTAGTCGACCACGCCAACAATATAATTGTTGAATTATGTTGAATTTTGTCACGTTGACATTCGTCTAGTTGGCTTGGTCGACTAGTACGAGTAAATTTTCTTTTCCCGGGTCCCGGCTATATTCATTTGTTTTATCTACTGCAGTTCTATTTTTAAATTTCGCTTTTTTTTTACATTAAGAGCCAGTCTCTCCATATTTATATAATTTAATCTAAAAAGTTTGCATACTTATTAAAAAAAAACATTTCAAAGTAATCCTGAACTTTGATGCAGTTTATGAGTCCGTCAGTTTAGATTTCGTACCAACCATTCACATAATATATATCTGTTGCAACCGTTTCAGAAACAGAGCACCAGAAACATAGTTAGTAATAGTAGTAGTGTATTGGGTGGTGTAACATGTGCATGTGGGTGTGTGGTGTGTGCGCAGAGTTGCAGGCGAGCGGGGGCGCGCGCGCGCTCTGGCTGGACGTGTCGACGCACGGGCTCACGTCGTGCGTGCTGCTGGCCGAGCTGCTGGTGTCGCGCACGCCCGTGCGGCTCGCACACATCTACCAGCCGCTCGCGCTCGGCCTGTGGTACGCGCTCTTCTCTCTCCTCTACTACGCAGCCGGCGGCACCGATGCGTGAGTAAACCTTGTATCACTCATTATTATAGTTAGAGCGCTTCTTACTTCCAATACGTATCCGTAGGTACCTACTTATCTAAGTACCGACGATCCATCTCGGCGAAATTATCTCGACTAGGCATAGTAGGTACACTTACCAACCTAAGTCGATACACATTAGCGTGATTTTGAATAGTTTACGTTACGTCAATAATACATACATATAATTATATTATCTAGTAGGTATGGCGAGTAGAGTCAGTAAAGAATTTAAAGTGTGTAGCGACTTTTGATGCTGATTATACAACAACAACATACAAGGCTGCCGCAAAAAATAGGATTTAGTAAATTATGACGGGCTACAGAAGTCTGCTAGTAGGTAAACGGTTCACTGTTACCTGTAGTGAGCCCGTGATGCAAACAAGCCAGTACTAGTGCGTGAGTCGCAATGAGGAAAGTAAGAATATAACGGCTTTAGTTTGCGTTACAGATGATATTAGGCAAGGAATGGACAGTGGCAATCTAACGGTGTTATCGTTACTTGACTTTAGTTATGCGTTCAACACCGTGGATTTGCACATCATGCTTGGCATCCTCAGCTCTCTTAACATATCTCCATCGGTAATTGACTGGTTTCAAAGTTACCTGTTTGGTCGCCGGCAACGTATCCGCATTGAAGATACTTATTCCACTTGGTCAAACACGAATGCAGGTGTACCACAGGGTGGCGTGCTATCCCCTTTACTCTTCGCAATATTTATAAATGCTATTTCAAACCAATTAGTTTCATCCTACCACCTTTACGCAGGTGATTTACAAATTTACACGCAAGCTCCCTTTGACAAGCTAGCAGAAGCCTGCAAGACTATTAACTCGGACCTCGAGCGAATTTGTGAATGGACTCGGAAATATGGACTCGTCGTAAACCCCGACAAAACCCAGCTGATTGTTATTGGCAGCCCAAGATTGTTAGCTAAAATTGTCTGGTCTGATCTACCACAAATCAGTTTTAATGGTAAATATCTATCATTTAGCAAAACTGTAAAAAATTTGGGTATACATATGGATGAAACAATGTCTTGGCGACTTCAGATACAAGAAACAAGTCGAAAACTGTTTGCTTCAGCCGCGTCAATACGAAAGTTACGCAATTTCCTTCCAACTGCTACCAAGATTGCGCTTGCCCAGTCTTTGCTTCTGCCGATCCTTGACTACGCTGATGTCAGCTATCTTGACCCTACCGAGGAGCAATTAAACAAACTTGAGCGTCTCCAAAACTTCTGCATACGTTTTATATTTGGTTTAAGCAAATATAATCATATTTCAGAATTCCGCAACAGGCTCAAGTGGCTTCCGATTCGCCTTCGCAGAAATACTCACTATCTTACATTACTGTATAATATCCTGTTTAATCCCAATAGTCCCTCTTATCTTAAAGAACGATCTTTTACTGTCCAAGCTGTGCGCCTGTGGAATGCATTGCCTTTAGACATTCGTAGAGCAAAATCGCTAAGTATATTTAAAGGTTTGTTAAAAACGCACTATCTTTCGTCCATTTGACATCTTTCATGGTATTTATAGTAGATTATTCTGGTTGTCTTTGAAACTGCACCATTTATCGCACATGGCTTATTTACCATCTGTCCATCCTAAGTTTGCCTGGAAGAGATCGCTTTCAGCGATAAGACCGCCATTTGTACATTCTGTTTGTGTTCTGTTTTGTTTTATAATGTGATTTTTGTAAGGTGTACAATAAAGAATAATCTATCTATCTATCTAATAAGGCGAAGCTTGCCTGTGCAAGACGGGAGGGCAGCATGAGGTGATGGCCCTTTCATTCTTCGAGGGACACTATCATTACACTATGAATTTATTTATTGGTTCTCCAACAAAGAATACACATTACATGATAGATGAGATGTTACACAATCTTGTTACCTTGTGTTTCCTCATTGACAGGAGAACACAGCATGCATTTATGTTAAAAACAGGTTGTTACAGCTTGGACGGAAAGGATACATAATGGTATAAAAACATACTTAACATATTAAACTAGGTAAAAAAAAACTTTAAAATATTTTATGCAGGTAAGTAGGTATATATGTAGGTATTTTATCTGAAAGTGTGATATACATTAGCAATCAAAATTTCAAACGAGTCAGGTCAACCCTTGCTATGTAGTAGGGTGTGAAGTAGGTTTTTGAATTTACCAAAAGAATTGGAAAATATGTCTATGTCTGCCGAGGAGCTTGACAACTCGTTGTAATGATGAGTCATTATAACTACAGGCGAATGTTTACCCAAGTTTGTCCGATGTTGCGGAGCCGTAAACAAAGGTCGTAGATATCGCGGGGTTCTAGACGGGACATTGAAAGCTATTTTTCTAGAAGCTTTGGACAGTCGATACCACCGTTTAGCAGTTTATATAAGAAAGACAATTCAGCGATGGTGTGGCTTGATTCTAGCGATGAGAGATTAAAATGATTTAGTCTACTTATATAAGATCTCGAATTTCTCACGCGGAATCTAAAAGCAAGATGTTGAACAAGTCTCTTTTGAACTTTTAAATCCGGTTAACGTGAACTTGATATGATGGACTCCATGCCACGCTGCAGTACTCTAGGTGGCTACGCACATAGCTGTTATACAGGCTGATTTTTAATTGGTTTTGGAGCGAAAGCCATCTTATTACATATCGTTAATAGAACCTAACCAGCTAATAATATTTGAAATATAAGCTAAAAAAATCTTGATAAATTAATTAATTTAATAGTACTAGAACACGAAGTATCACTGCCGCACACTGGCGAAGTACGAGCGGTCGTGTCACACACACACTGGCAGTTATTACCGCCCTCCCACTCCCCGCCATGCGCGCGCGCCACCCTCAGCTGCAGGGCGCCAGCAGGGAGCGGGGGCGGGGCGGCGGCGCGGCGGGGTGCGACCGTGCGGCGTGGGCGCAAGTTGACCTTCAGTCTTAAGAAATTAGGTCAATGGGACAGTCGTTTAACACGCTCCCGTCACTCTGTGTCCGTGTTACGTAATTAAACTACAATCGTGGATCCTTACAATACTGATGTGTTCGCTAGTGGATTGATAGGCCGCAATCTGACCTGACTCCATAGGGTTTTATTAGTGGATCAAGGTTATAAGATTTGTGTACAAAGAAGAAACGGAGTCGCGAGAACGCGAGAAACATGTGTGTGCAAATGTGTAAATTGATTGTGATGTAAGCAGAAGACTGTAAAGCTGCGCGTCCATAGGATCGGAATCGGAGCGGAAGGATTTGTTGCTTTGTATTAATTTCTATGAAACTGCGTGCACTGGATCGGCATTTCTGCGCCTGAGACCGGTATTTGTGCTGATGACGTCATCCGCAGTGAACGCATCATACGGATTCCGAGCGTTTTAAGTTCTGACGTGTTTGTGACGTTAAACTGTATGAAGGTATGAAGAACTTTATAATATAAAACATGAACATTAACATAATCAACTTAGGATAGACAATATATGGGACGAAATTGGGCAAATAAAATCTATTTTCATCTTCTAATAAATCAGAATATAATGTATGATATTCTCCAAAAATTAATCTAATTACAACAATATCCTCGTCACTATCCTCCTGCTTTAAAAATATCTAAATTGCCGATGCTGAATCCGAATGCAGTGGACGCACCCCATCGGCATTTTGTAAATGACGACGCTCCGTCCGCTCCGTACGCTCCGATTCCGATCCAGTGGACGCGCAGCTTAAAGGTAAGTGATTTGCTTTACTCATTGTTGTGAATACCATCGTTGATAACATGTTTTAAACACGCCAGAAATAAGTAAATACCTAAATTTGGCTTTTACTAGTTATTGAAAATGATTATGTACCGACGATTAATACGTAAATAACAATAAGTTCTACTTTTCGTCCACTAGGTTATTATGATTGCGTAAACCCACAGCTTATTTCTGCTGACTTACGAAGGAATAGGTAGGTACAGCTATTTAGTTACATGTGTTTATTATTTTAATTATTAGGCATGTGCTTAAAATTAATGAAGTTGTCATCGTAATTAATTTGTGTTTTTAAGTACGTAAATTAGGTATCACTATCCATCCGTACTTCTTATGCTGGGGCCTGCCTCACTACCGGCTAACGTCAATGTCTGCTAGCGCGATAAGTATTGCGATATTTTTTTATAGTAGATGACTAAAACGTCAACGTGAATGCCCATCATTGGCGATAAAAACGCCAAACGCTAATGTTAATGCCGTTGTTAAATTATCGCGTTAAATCGTGGCTACACCTAAGGTTAACGTACATTATCGCAATAATTAATGGCATTTCTCGTTAGTACTCGTATAGCCCCAGTAGAAGTGCTTTGCTGACTGATACGTGTTTTATGTGTAGGTAGTTACCTACTGTTACACGCGCTGTACGGTACCTAAAACAGCTGTTGACCTCGCCGCGCGACGTCAACAGCTGTTTTTAGGTACCTACAGCGCGCCGACGAGTCGATCGACGATCGAGTCGCGCATTACTACGTATTTTCTAGAGTTATGGACGTTTATAACTTTTTTATTTTACGTGGTAGGTAAATTTTGATTTTGATTTTGAATATGAATAGCAGACATTTTTTCCAACGTGAGGTTTTTTTTTCCTAAACCAATAAAAAATCAGCGTGTATAGAAGTAAGCAGGTTGAAGAGTTTCTAAATTCCTTCGAAGATCGTAGCACGAATCCTAATGCGCGATTAGCGGCATTTAGCATTGTGTCGATGTGGTCTACAAAAGTTAGTCGATTGTCAATATGAATGCCCAGGTCTCTGATAACCGATACCTCTTTAATTATGTTTCCCTGAATACTGTAATTGGATTGGGTCGGTCTGATCTTCTTGGTAAATTTTGTGTAGTAGCACTTATTTTGGTTAAGGTACATTTTATTGCGCACACACCATTGGCTCAAGTTGTCAATGTCGCTTTGCCTAACATCTTCACAATTAGAAATAATGCGCATCAATTTGAGATCGTCTGCGAAAAGATATGGTGTAGAGTAATTAAAAATATTCGATATGTCGTTGATAAATATAATGAAAAATAATGGTCCCAAGTTGGATCCTTGAGGTATTCCTGAGGTCGCAATATACGGCTCAGATTTGTCACCGTCCACGACGACAGTAGAATGTCTTTTGGTGAGATAGGACTTACACCATTTTAACATGAATACAGTAGTGATACCTAAGGATTGAAGTTTCAGCAATAGTATATCATAGTTAACTTTGTCAAACGCCTTTGAGAAATCAGTATATATTGCATCAACTTGCAATCCTTGATCAACCGCAGATGATAAGTCAGGGATATATGTGACAAGATTAGTATTTGTGGATCTCTTAACCATAAAACCGTGTTGGTTTTTAGAAATATTGTTCCTTACCAGGTTGTAAAGCATTGGATACACGAAAGACTCAAAGACCTTAGACAGAGTACAAAGAACAGAGATGGGGCAGTAATTTGGAATAACCTCGCGTTTACCATTCTTGAAGATTGGCACAATTTTAGCCTGTTTTCATAGATGAATATACAAAATGGTATTAGGTACGTAATCCGGTGGAGCCAGTTCATTGAGTGAAAGGCGCGGCTCTAGCACATGAGTAGATAAACGGAACAGAGACACAGCTTCATACAACAGCGCGAATCGGTTGCACTACTACGATATGTGTGCGTGACCACTGGCCGCTTGTCATGTACGCGGCGAGAGTGGAAAGAACCGGTTTACGTAGGCACAGGCAGTTGACAATCTTAGGGTTATTACGACGCACGTTGTTTGTTTTGTACGTTGCACGTTTTAATATTTTAATATAAAAAAGTGGTGTTTTATAATTAATAATGGTTGTTTATTGTACTGTGTGTATGAATAATACTATATGAAATAATTAAATCATTATAAAGATTTTAACAATGGTAACGTACAATTGGGTTTTTGACGTGACAACGTCTTATAAATTGGTTTGCCGGGTGACACTTCAAGAAACTGCGTTACGCTCCGCTCACGTTATGCGCTCACAATGAGAGCGAGTGAGAGGCACGCGTCCCGCCTAAGAGCGAGAGAGACAGACATAAAAAGTGAAAGGCACGCGTCTTTCATCCTTCTTCCTACCATACGAATGAATATTCACATTAAAATTATTTTACCACTCAAAGTCGTTGTCACGTAAAACTTTCGCACGTATACCGACTTTACAGGCAACCAATTTTTTTTTAATTAGGTATAACTCCTGATAATTTTGTCGCATTTGTTGAATTGCTCGAGCAAAAGTTTCGCGAATATTTCGATCTTGAAATAAATATTGTCAATGTTGGCAACGAAATACTTAACAACTCATTAGTTGTGAAATTGTGTAAAAGCAATTAATGTTTACAAAACCAATGACTATCAGAAAGTGATCAGCCATCGATAGGGATTACAAAAAACAGGTGCATGCGATTTTCGACCTTATTGACGTAACTCAGAATTTATAATTTTAATAACGTATCAATGTCAGGAAGCAAGAAAATACAAAAAAAAAAGTCTGTCAGGAATTGTCAATAAGGTCGAAAATCGCATGCACCTGTTTTTTGTAAGCCCTATCGATGGTTGATCATTTTATAGTCATTTGTTTTGTAGACGTTCATTTGTCTTACATAATTTATTTTTAAACTTATTTTAGATACCTATCCCCGTGGTAAAACTAGTGGCCATAATAGCTAAAGGAGATTCCTATGTTTATTAGCAAAATAGATCATATTAATTATTACCAGAAAATATTCAACACCTATCCCCGTGGTAAAACTAGTGGCCATAATAGCTAAAGGAGATTCCTGTGTTTATTAGCAAAATAGATCATATTACCAGAAAATATTCAACACTATTAGTAGTGGTATCGTTGGGAATGTCAAATAAATCACGTCGTCACGTCGTGTCCTTACTCCTTGGTAACAAATGTATATTTTTATTCCGTGCTTTTAAAAGTTTCAGGTGCATGCCTTTTTTGGTTCCACTCGCTATTTTATTTACAACTGTACTTCTGCCGTATAGAGAATCCTTCGAGTCCAAGAATCTGCCCAATCCACGAATCTGTCGAGTTGGGAATCTGCCAAATCACGAATCTGTCCAATCCAGAATCTGTCGTATACCGAACAAGCGATTTGTCTTAACCTATTGTGACAACCCTACTAAAATAGGTAACAAATTTACAAGCTCTTAAGAAGCTGTCTCTCTGTTCGGTTTATTTACTCATGTGGTTCTAGCACTGGCGGATTGGATTTAGAGGAGTTGATTTAGAAGTGTGTGTTGATAATTTCAGTGCGGGCAATCAGTACATCTACGAGGTGCTGGACTGGCGGCAGGGGGCGCGCGCGGCGGCGGTGGTGGCGGGGGCGGTGGTCGCGTTGTTCGCGCTCTACGCCGCTCTGTGGGGGGCGGCGCGCGCGCGTGACACACTCTCCGCGCGCTACGTGCGTCATGTGCGCGACGTGCGCGACCCCTCCGCCCCCACGCCCGCCACACACGCCGCGCACGTCGTGTGACCTCACTGACTCGCGGTACTTGCTACATATTGCTAAGTAGATCAATGGTTTGTTCGGGTACCATTACATACGCTAGGTATAGGTACTTATTAATTAAGTAAATACAATGTATGAGTACTTACGGACTTAAACTTAAGATAACACTGGTTTTGTCATACGTGTGGCTGTGGCGGAGCCAGGATATTGGATGGAAAGAGTTTGAACCTGGTGAAGAAAGGTTATAAGGATGCAGGGATACAATAGGAGGGATATGGCTTCGGAAGAAAACTGTTGCTGATTGGAGAGGGCGCTGGAGAACCCCCTAAACCCCGCCCTTAACACGACATTTTAGGCAATGCAATTTTAATCAGAAGTCGACAGTAAGTGGTGAGCACCCGTACCAGCGCTCAGTCGGCTCAGTACACAGTGCCTCTACCTTCGTTCAGCCGCCGGCGAAGCTCGTGTCACCTCTATCGTTAGGGATTATTCGACGCACTCAGGGCCGAGCCATCCCTATGTGCCCGCCAGGTTACGCGTTAATTATTAAAATAATCTTTGAAAAAGGTCCACAAAAAGGCGCTTTATAGATTTCGCACACAGGCGCTTCATAGATTTCGCACACAGACGCTGGATTGGGCTGGCGCGGCCCTGGACGCACTGACTACAAGTCGGTCTCTGATCGAATCGAGGCGAGACGCGCGTCGACTGAAAACTGATTACGTAGGTACACACCAAGTTTAAATATTAATTTCACGTTTGACACAGAAGCAGAGATCATGTCCGCATCACGGAGCGTGCTCACGGCTCGCGTCCCATTACAGATAGATACCTGCCTACTGATTATTATTTTGCGACGTACCTAATGACGTACGGCGGTTGACTGAACCATTAAGATTAATAAATTTACACGAGAGTTATCAAATTATGTAAATTTTGTATAATACACGCACTGGCAATAGGTATAAATAATAAAGGAATGGTCGTGTTTGGTGCTAACACACACTATACACTGCAGACACATCAGTAGGTACCTTTTAGAAAATGTACCTATTTAACTTAATAAGAAACGCAGATGTGTGTGTTTAGGTCATGTTTAGGTACTGATAATAAAACGTTTCGTCACTGGAAATCATTTATAGTTCTTGTTGCAACCATCATCCGCACATACAACAACACAGGCGCGGTCGCAGCCTGAAATTTTGGAGGGGGTCACTCAACACACTAATAAAAAATAGGTAGGTATCTGGATCGCCATTTATAGCGTAAATACTTATTATTACTTATGATTTTAGATTTTGGGGGGGGTCATGTCCCCTGTGACCCCCCCCTTCGGACCGCGCCTGCAACAACATTTTGTTTTATTTATCAAAGGACATTGCTCGGTTAGTCCATTTCAAAAATAAAATGTAAATAAAAATATTTGACAATAATTGAATGTGTTTGTTATTGAACAGAAGTCTGTCGTCATCATCGCCGTGCTAGCGTCAATCCCAGTTGCATCCAACACTCACCTTAGAACCAGGGTCAGCTTACAAGTGTAAGCAGATTTAGCAGAGCGACTCCCATCTGACCTCCGTAACCCAAAGGGCATTATTACAAGGTTTATATCATACGTAACTTCACGCCTTTTATCCCCGAAGGCAGAGGTGTATTACACCGCACACTTCGTCAGTCATGTTTCAGTCCCAATTGGGACTGAAACATAACTAACTAATAGGGAGCCCATTGCCATGGACCAGGCACATTATTAAGCGAATACGCACATACCTAGTGTGTGTGCCCGGGATAGCTGCGGATCGGACCCGAGACCATCGTCTCGGCAGTCCCCTATGTACCTACACCACTGGGCTATCGTTGCTATGGTTTATATCAGTATCAGTTTATTCAAACGTACTGACTCCATATTAGTATGACGAGTGCTGAAGGTTTTAATAACAGCTAGGACCAGTGGGACAAACAGCCTATCGTACTCTCCGAGGTGGTGAGCGATAATAGTAAACAAAATGACTTTTCGAAGATATCTGCCAATTAAGAACATAACTTCGAGCGGCATGGACTGCCACTCAATACCCGCTCCCCCTGCACGAGGCTGCTCGGCAATCTGTTCCTGTCTCTCCTCGGCTACACTGCCACGTGGACTACTGTCTATGTAAGTACACAAATTAGAATGTCAACCTAAACTCGGCATTAGTGATAGGTAAGTCAACAAGTAACAATAATGACTAACTGCCGGTAATAAGATATATGGCGTACAGGAAACACCAAAATTACTGTAGGCACACTGCAGATGTCTTTGGATACCAGCCTCTACGTCTTTTATAGAAAAATATGAAATACTTTGTCCAGAACAACATTGCTTTTAGAAAGGCAAATCTACTTCACTAGCCGCTTTTAAAATAAGCGATAAAATTAGTAGGTATAAGTGTGAGGCGTATGGAATACGTGGAGCTTCTCTTTTGTGGATAACTATTGACACGACAGAATGCAACGTGTGGAAATAAACAATGTCAATTCCAATAATAAGAAGGTCATCGCGCAGTCGCAGACAAAAGTTAATCATGTAGGTGTACCTCAGGGTGGTATTTTGGGTCCATTACTTCTCTTGTCGTATACATAATTACATATAAATGATCTGCCTACAATCATAAAGTACCGACTCACTAATATTACTCATCATCCTCCTAGCGTTATCCCAGTTTCAACCCGGGGCCTCCGCTTACTAGTGTAACCGGATTTGGCTGAATATTAGCTTATCCACAGAGCGACCAGCTGCCTGTCTGACCTACGCAACCCGAAGAGCTAGCGCTATTCTATGGTTTAGACTAGTGTCAGTTTATTTAGAGGTACTGACGCCCTATAACGAATGTGAAAGATCTTCATGACAGCCGGGACCGACGGCTTAACACGCTCTCCGGTTTCGGGACAAGCGATAATTAACAATTCAATATGCACATAACAGAGGCATTGGTGCGCGCCGTGAATTCGAACCCGATACCTTCTAGGTACATGGCAGTCTGTTGATATCTCCACTAGGCTATCGCTAACAGTTGTTGTATAATGCATTTAAAATAGCATTCAAGTACATGCATAATTATGTAGCGTCAAATCTCAGATACGGCGTCACAATTTGAGGAAACTGTATAACAAGCCGAAGAGTACCTACTGTATAACAAAAGTTGTTAGGCACTCCTTCAACAGTTGTCGCTACTTACTACTTAGGTATACCTACTACTTAACCTTTATGTATATTTTTGAAATATTTTTTGTTGGTAATAATGGTTGGCAACCAAAAATATAATGTACTTATTATTCCAGAAGTGTAATGTATTTCGGTAACATTATAAGTGTCCATTTGATATAATATGTAGTTAATTACCTAATATTATCTGGATGCATAGCCAATGGCTAGGATATTGTACCTAATGTAAATAAATGACTTAATATATTCGTATGGCATGTTATTCAAATAAGACCCTATCGTTACCACATTTATAAAAATAAAAACAATATTATTAATTACTAGCTGTCGCCTGCGGCTCCGCCCGCGTGGATATCGGTTAGCGCGATAAAACTACTTACCCTATGTCCTTCCTTGGGTCTTTGAAATAATAAATATTGATCCCTCAACAGAATATCCTCATGATACTGGTCAAGTAAGTATTGCTAAGCAGTCAAGTCTGTATATGGTATAGTGCAGCGGGGCTCTTATAGTTCCTCATCAGATGTTTCAGATCTTCGATTATTATAAGTCAACAGAAAATGCTCATCAATCTAAACAACTTTTGCTAAGACGTCAAGTCTGTATATGTTATAGTGTAGCTAACATCAGATGTTCGAGATCTTCAAATTTTAATATCTCATAAGAAAATGCTCCTCAGGCGTAATGTTTTTTGCTACACCGCATTTATTTTACGTCTTGTAGTTTAGCTGGGCTGTTGTGGTTCTACATCAGGTCTTCAATTTTCCAAAATCAATTATAGCCTATATGTTGCCCAGACCTAATAACAATACAACAAAAAAAGTTTCATTGAAATCCATCAAGTAGATTCGGAGATTAGCGTGTACAAACAAACAAATAGACAGACAGCTTATTTTTTTAGATTCTTGCTCCGTTACTGATTCTAAGCCTAACTGTATAATTTTTTTGTAAATATATTCAATGAACACATTTTTTTACTGCCTTATTACATGTATAGATTATATAGCCTTCGTGTCCGAACACGAGGTGTGATTCGAAGCTGTAGGTGAGTGTTCAAGTTATGTTTTAAGCAACAGTCAGTCCTCTTTAATAACTCGGAGTAACGACAGAGTTCCTCAAGGCGGCACACTTTCAGCAGTGCGCTTTGTAAGAGTGACTCACCTTGGTGATCGTGACATGTCAGCACCAGCACTAGCACCACCAACGTTCGTCGAAGCTCTCCGTACACTCTACTGTAAGGCAGACGGGACGCCTCTAGCGTCAACCACCCCTCACTATAGAGTAGTAACCTTAAAACCGTCAAACGGGCAGCATCATACACCACGTGCCCTCTATTACGTTTGTAATAAGTAATCCAACTTTATAGATCGAATACACAAAACAACAAACATGAATAAGGTAATAATTAAAACTAAAATAATTAAAACGAAAATAATTACAAAACATTTATTAGATAGTAATATAGCAAAATCTACATTTTAACACAAAGCAACCGATTAAAACTATGATTAATATAACAAACTAAATAATTGATATGTGTGATTATCTAATGTAAATTTGACTTACGGCGAGCGGCGCGCGCGCGCCTAAACGACGTGCGCTACACCGCTAAACAAAACCAGTAGCAATAACCAAAATAAAATCGTTTATAAAAATAATTTCGACATACATCCAAGTTCAAGTATACAATTTCAATAAAACGATTATCATGATCGTAATTTGGACAACAGTCTCAAAAAATAAGCAATCTCACGTGTACCTTGTATATCCAAAAATAGAGCTCCTATATGTACACTAGCGTACAGCACATCTGCGCACTCCCGCACCCCGCACCCCGCACCGTAGTGTACTGTAGACACGTGGGTGCGAGGTGCCTCCGTCGACAGTATCATTATCACAAAGGTTCACTTGTATCTTGTATCCTAGAGTCGTACTCAGCTTACATCTAGAAGGCATGTTCAGAGATCATATCTTACATAACAGTACAGTGAGCAAGTACGTCCAACGTTCGCACGCACACACGCACGCTCGCACACACACACACGCTCGTGTGTACGTGTGTACCGACGCGCGACGGTGCCGAGGCGTCTCAGCGAAGTAGAACGTCAACAATCGCTTTAGCAAGATACGTACGATTCCTATCGCTAAGTGATGTATTATACTCCTAACATTAAACGTTATGTTTAAACTATTGCGCGCATGCGCTGCGGCGACGCTCGTGGTTTGACCACCGCGCCATCATCACTGAGTTCACAAACTTTCAAATAATTTCCTAAGTATTATTGCATCGAAAATGTAGTTAGACAATATTAGTGTTAAAGGACCTAATTTAATTTAACAAATACACAATAACAGTAATTAGTCGTCATAACATTTTAGTATTGCACCCTTAAGACTAAAAATTCATGTTTCGTATATACCGCTAGCGGCACATTCACTAATAATAATTGAGATCATCGAATTTGTTGACAATTATACACCATCAGTCTTTGCATCACAAGGTGCACTATCGAGTGGACACAGTGCGAGTCAATAACAAGGTAAATAGGTGGAGGTAATGGCAAAGAACTGAGTCAGCACAACTCCGATGAAATACTACTGACGTGTTGTAGTGTGACTACCAGCGACCATCAGTCGTGTAGTGTGTAGTGTGTGTGTGTAGTGTGTAGTGCGGGGTCTAGGCGAGGTCCTCGCTCATGAGCAGCACGCGGAACGACGACTCGTCCACGGCCGCGTCCTCGTACATGAGCGCCTCCTGCACACACATACCAAATACTAATCCGGTTCCCATATCTAGAGGTTGTTAAACTAGACCTTAGGCTTGATATATTAATACTGTTACAAAAGAAACATTTAAAGACATCAATAGTTTATCTACCTATGTAGGTATTTACATTTGGAATGCCCTTCTTGTATTTGCATTATCAAATAGTAGATTGGCGCGAAAATTATTCCGCGCCAATCCGTGTTAAATATTTTTTCCTATTAAAATCTATCAACTTTGCGGCTACGTATAAAATGTTGAGGTACGTGTTCTAAACCCTACATGTGTCTATGTTTTTTTATGTACTTAATATACGGATCGCCTGGTGGTAAGCAAGAGTGTTGCGGCCCTCTGATCATCATCATCTTCTTGCCCTGGTCCCAATTTATTTGGGGTCGGCGCAGTACGTCCTTCGCTTCCATTCTTTTCTGTCGCCCGTCATCTGATCATTTACCCCTTTCTCTTTCATATCCATCCTCACACAGTCCATCCATCTTTTCCTTGGCCTCCCTCTGCCTTTCCATCCCTCTACCTTCATATTCATCACTTGCTTACCTACATACATGATATCATCTCTTCGCATAATATGTCCATACCAAGCCAAACGACTTCCTTTCACTTTCTCGTCTATAGGCGCCACTTTCAGACTAACTCTCACGTATTCATTCCTAATCTTATCCATTCTCGTTACTCCACACATCCATCGCAACATTCTCATCTCTGCCACATGCAATCGTTTTTCATCTATCTTCTTAGTAGCCCAACACTCAGCTCCATACAATACGACAGGCCTTATAACCGCCTTATATATGCGTTCCTTGAATTTCAAAGGCATTTTAAGATAGCATATTGTGCCCGAGACATGTCGCCATTTCATCCATCCCGAGTTGATCCTTTGCCGAACATCTTGATCAATTTCGCCGTCGTGTTGTAGAAGTGAACCGAGGTAGCGAAAGTCGGAGCATACTGGTAGGGGTATACCGCCGAGTGTAACCGGGATTGGGCTAGAGAGGCCGCCAAAGTCACAGAACATGTATTCGGTTTTGGTTCTGCTTATCCTAAGGCCTACGATCAGCTTGTTCTGCACCTCCTGTCCACTTTCTGCTACCAGGACGACGTCGTCGGCAAATAGCATGCACCAGGGTGCCTCTTCCTGTATGTCCGATGATAGGGCATCCATAATCAACAAGAAGAGGTAAGGACTAAGAGCCGACCCTTGGTGCAAGCCTACAGCCACATCGAATCTGGTTGTGATTCCAGCTGCGGACCGGACTTGCGTGTGGCATTCAGCATACATAGCTTGGATCAACTTCAGGTACTTTTCAGGCACTCCTTTCTTCTTGAGGGCCCACCACAAGACTTTACGCGGTACCCGGTCATATGCCTTTTCGAGGTCAACGAATACCATATGCAGAGTTTTATACGCCTCCCTGTTTTTTTTACAAATTTGACGAAGTGCAAAAATGGCATCCACCATACCTCGACCAGGCATAAAACCGAATTGGTTACGTGAAATCTCACTCTCTGCTCGCAAACTTCGCTAAATTACTCTCTCCCATACTTTCATACTATTTATTAGGCATTAACTTTATTACCCGATAAATGTTGCATTCTTGGATATCTCCCTTATTTTAAAAAATGGCCACTAGGTAACTGCTGCACCATTCCTTGGGTACTGTCTCCTCATGCAACATCTTATTGAAGAATAAAGTCAGCCACACCCATCCATCCTCCCCTAACACCTTCCATGCTTCTTCTGGTATTCCATCTGGTCCTAATGCTTTCCCATTCTTCATTCCACTCACAGCCCGTTTTACCTCATCCTTACTTATTACATTCACTAGTCCCATATTCTTCGCCTTGTTCTCAAGCTTTTTCTCCAATCATTCTCTTCATTCATTAACTTTTCAAAATTCCTATCCAAAAAGTCCTCCATATTTCTTTAATCCTATCATCATCCGTAAGAACCACTCCTGTTTCGTCTTTCATACACTTGATACAGGATACATCCCTCACCTTTCTCTCTCTAGCCTTAGCCAGTCGGTATAAATACTTTTGGCCCTCGGGTTTCTTAAGTAATCCGTATAATTATGTCGTTAAGGGCTTTTGCTCTAGCTAAGGCAACGGCTTTTTTATTAGCTCTTTTCTTACATTCATCATACTTCTTTTTCTTACTCTCTTTCACCGAGTCATTACCTTCTTTCATCAGCTGCCATTCTTTAAAACTTGCTTTCTTTTCCTTGAGCACACTCTATACTTCCTCTGTCCACCACCATGTATCCTTATCTTTCATACATTTTCCTTTCGATTTTCCTAAAACTCTAAAAACATCAAACATCTCCTCCCAACACTCATTCACGCTGCAATCCTTCATATCGCCCATCTCAAGCATTTTATCTACCACTCTATCTCTGAACTCTACTGCACATTCATTCTTCGCTAACATACGCCATTTTACTTTTGGGGGCAGTTGCTCCTTGGTTCTTTTCGAGCTCAGCCGAATTTTTAATTCGACCACCAGGAGTCTGTGCTGTGAGACTAAGTCTTCTCCCGGTACCACTTTACAGTCTTTGACCCAGTTAATACGTTTACGCCTTAGCAGAAAATAATCAATCTGAGTCATATGGTGGCCACTGTTGTAGGTAATCAGGTGTTGCTCTTTTTTTTTGTTGTTGCGGCCCTCTGGCATGGGTAGGAAAAGGAATAGGAGGAGTGGGTCGAGCGAGAAACAGAAGGGGATGGGACCTCCGACACTCTCCCTCACCGAACAAAACGCAAAAGTATAGATATTTACGTCAATTTCCTGTGAGAGGGTAGTACATAGTTTCTATTTACGGCGCATTGTGTTCTGGGGGCGGCGCCACGGTAATGTGATCCATACAGAAGGTATTACAAGTAGATACAAAGGTTGTGTATGGTGGGTGTTGGTGTTACCTGCATGAGGTCGATGGAGGGATGCGCGTCGATGAGCGGCAGGTCGGGCTCCTCGCCCAGCGCCGCGCCGCCGCCCCCCATGCTCCTGCACACACACACACACATGTACACACGTATATACACACGTGACGTCACTCGCACCTACACCAGCTACTCACTGGCTGTCGTCGTCGAGCGGCGCGTTGCTGTGCAGGAACAGGTCGCTGCGCACCGAGTACTCGCCGCCCTCCCCCTCACCCACCGCGCCCCCCGCACCACCCTCCACACCCTCTACACCCTCCGCGCACTCCGCCTGCAACACACCACACATTACTCCACTACGTTGGCCCTACAGGACATAAAGAACGAATATTTAAAGAACCTTACAGAGGTATCGACCATCTCGCCATAAGCTCCAAATGGCGCTCGTCGCTGCTCGATGTCCGCAACCGTCGTGGCGCCGACATCGATAGCGATCACCATCTAGTAGTGGCCGAGATACGGCTCAAAATAGCTATAGCTCGGACTGCAAGCGCGACAATGAGATAGGAAAACGATTTGAGGTCTACAAACGCGCTGTCACCCCAATTGCGGTATATCTGATCAGCCGAGGAGCTACCCAACGAATGGAACAAAGACCTCCTCATCAACGTGCCTAAGAAAGGAGGCCTAAGAAAGGAGACCAAAGCGAATGCGGCAACTGGAGCGCCATTACCTTGCTCTCGATCCCGTCTCAGGCGCTATGTAAAATCATCCTAGACAGGTTATGGAGGGCCGTTGAACCACTTCTTCGCAAATAGCAGGCTGATTTCCGGCCCAACCCAGATATAATACTTAATAATATCCTAGTTAATATATCCTCAGTGGCGTAGGAAGGGGAGGGCGGCGGGGGCGGACCGCCCCGGGTATCCATCCAAAAAAGAGGTGACAACCAAAACTCAACTTTAAGAACAATGTACAAAAATATAAAACAACATAGGCACTAGCACGAGTTAGCCCGGAATTGTTAGGTATCGACAAAAAAAATAACGGTCATCCGCCAACTGCCGCCCCGGGTGTCACCCAAGCTAGCTACGCCACTGATTATCCTAGTTTATGGAAGGTGTCTCGCGTTACACCGATACCCAAGGATGGCTCCAGGAATCTCCATCCTCGGTCCATAATTAACTACTTGATTCCTGGAGAGCTGAAAGCTCTGCTATAGAGCAGAGCTTTCAGCTCTCGGCAAGGTATTTGAGTTCATCTTAAATAGTCATATCACCAGACAGATCAAATAGCAACTGAGCGAGAGCCAGCACGGGTTTGGAGTGGGCAAATCGAATACTACTAATTTGATCAACTTTGTTGATTATTGTGTTGCGACAATGGATTGTAAAAGGCAAGTTGACGTGACATATTTCGATTTTAATAAAGCTTTTGAGCGGGTCCAGAATGATCTCTTGTTAAAAAGTTTGCAAAAGTTATCCGCTTTTGGTTTCGGTCCTAAACTTCTCGACTTATTCGCTTGCTATTTTACTAATTGTACTCAATATGTGAAACTTGGTAGGTACCGCTCTGACTCGTATGTCATTCGTTCTGGTGTCAGTCAGGGTAGTGTCTTGGGCCCTACTCTGTTTCTGATCATGGTGAATGACTTGCCGAGACTTGATGACCTGAAGTTATTCTTGGGAATCGGAAGCACGGCTGACTGTGGCGCGCTCCAGCGCGATATCGATAGGCTTGGGCAGAACATAACCGTTTGGAATTTAATGTTAGTAAGTACAAGATAGTAACATTTACTCGTTCTCGCTCGCCACTCACATATAATTACAATATTTCTGGTGACCAGTTGGAGCGAGTCACCCAAATACGAGACTTAGGTGTAACTCTAGATACATGTTCATTTAATGCACATATCTCTATAATTTGTATGCAGGGTTTAAAAGCATTGGGATTTGTGATGAGGCAGTCTATCCCTTTTCAGAGCAGGTGTGCTACCGTTTTGCTGTACTTGTTCGCAGTATTCTGGAATATAATTCGATAATCTGGGATCCACATGAGGAGACGTACATCACAATGGTTGAACGGGTACAACGCAAATTTGCTCGGTTTTTATTCAAATAGTTATATGGGTTCTATCCTTATTTATATCCGTCTCTTTTCGTGTCTGGTATGGTAGGCCTCGACACTCTAGTACTACGTCGTAAAATAAATGTAAATTAGTGTTACATTATTTCTTATTGTTTCACAACCAAATTGATGACTCTAATACGTTGTCTCGTTGTTCGATCTCAGCACCGAACCAACATACGCATCGCAGTTACGAGCCTGCACCTACTGAGGCACTCACACTGCTCAATAGTATTATTGGTAAATATCCGGATGTGGACATATTTGTCACCAAATTGTATATGTTCTTAATTACATGTAAAATGCTTATTGCAAATGACTATAGATGAATATTAGAAAATAAGTTAATATATTATTATGTACCCACCTAAATACAATGGCTCACTACACGTTTTGGGCAACTGTAAGTGTAGTGAGCAGTTGTACTAAATAAATAAATAAATACAGTGCCCATTATCCTCGAACAGGCATCAGAATTGCAGAGGGAAATGTATTTGAACATTGTGGATTTCGAAAAAGCCTTCGATACGCTGAGGTGGACTTGTATTTGGGACCGGCTACGTGATATTGGTGTCTCCGAGAAGATTACAAACCTGATGAAGACTATCAACGAGAAGGGCTCTTGCAGAGTGACTCACGACGGTCTCGTTTCGGAGGACATACCAGTTCACGCGGGTGTGCGCCAAGGGTGTCTCCTTACACCTCTCCTCTTCCTTGTCGTCTTCGATGACGTCATGCAGAAAGCTACTCACAGCAAGCAGCGTCTTCGATGACCTGGACTACGCTGATAACCTATGTCTGCTGAGTGACACACGTGCCGCCATGCAAGCCAAGCTGGACGACCTACGACGAGAATCAATGGAGAGGAGACTGAAAATCAACACCAGGAAGACACAGGAAATGAGATGCGACGCAACAAGCTCTTTGCCGTTGCTCATCGGCACAGACTGTGGATAGGGTCCACAAAAAATATCTCGGTAACGTAGTGTCAGAAACTGGAGGGACCGAGGAGGACATAACCTTCAAAATCGCCGTCGTCGCCTCCGTCCTGAATGGCAATCGCGGAAATTTACAACGAGATTTAAGCTCAAGATATTCTGGTCCAACGTTAAAACTGTGTTGCTATACGGATGCGAGACGTGGAAGGTCACACGCTCCGAGGGGACCCTGAACATCGAGACGAAGCGAAGAGCGAAAACGTGGACATTCGAAACAGACCTGGCGGCGGACAATCGTCGCAGAGGCGAAAAACATAGGCAACACCTGGAGCGAGATAAAGCGAAAAGCTCAAACGATGATGAACGGGATGACGGAGCACTGTGAATGCCTTCTGCCCTATCTAGGGGACATAGGATCTTAAATCAAGTCAAGTAAGTTAAGATTTGTGAGAATAATATCTTATTTTTGCTCTCCTGAAAACCTTAGTTTTATCCCTTATGTTATTTCATATTTACGGTATCTATATACATAGCGCGATCGAGCACCTACCGGGCTCGCACAGGTAAAGCTATAACTCGGGTGGAAAGAGGTCGCGATTGGTAAAGCTCGAGGTGTGACTGACCTGCGCGTCGTCCTCCAGCACGTAGGTGGCGGTTGCAGCGGTGAGGGAGGTGAGGGAGGCGAGGGGGGCGACGCGCGCCAGCGGCCACGTGCAGTGCGTGCGCGCCGCACACGCGCCGCCGCCCGCACCCTCCCCCGCGCCCGCACTACCACCGCCCGGGCCCGCGCCCGCGCCATCCACACTCACCTGTACAACAACACCCACTCATGTTATCTACTCACTACACTTCATGTAGGTAACCGACTGGAGCGCATGTTGGACGCGTCTACATAAATAAATTTAATAGTCGAGGAGCGCTCCGACCTGCCGCTAGGTCCGCACTACGCACTACGCACTACACACTACACACTACGCACCAGGTACACGCTGTCGGCGGCGGGGGGCGCGGCCGCCTCGTCCTTGCGGTGCAGCTTCTTCATGTGCATGTACAGCGTGCTCATGTTCGTGAACGTCTGCTCGCACCCTGCAAACCACATTCCTACATAAATTATCTTACCAATTTATAACATTCATAAGCGTAACATTCACAATGTTACGCTTATGAAAAAATATTTAATTTTCTTTTTTTATTGGTTCACTAAACCGGGCTGAGTGATATCCTATGTTATTTCAAGTGTTATACTTGAAATAACATAGGATATCACTTAGAAATACAAGTAATAGTGTATGACCTTCTTGAAGTGAACACAACATGCTTTATAAAAATAGACTTAAGTTTAGTACATCACAATCTTATACATAAAATAATATAGAGAGAAATACGTACTTCATAAGATGGGCTCCATGCCTGGCAGCAATATTCAAGGATTGATCTCACATAACAGTTATACAGAAGAACAGGAACTTCATAATCCTTAAAGAATTTAGTTTGCCGTATGACAAATCCGGCTAAACGTGCACTTTTACATGTAATACTATCTATTTGTTCACGGAGGTCTAATTTGCTATCAACTACAACCCCCAGGTTTCTTATGTTCGACACCTCAGTTATTGGAGTATTGGCGATATAAGTAGCAGACATGGGATTTCGTTTACGTGTAAATTTAATATGAAAACATTTGGAGGTATCTACCGTCATTCCGTTTAATGAGCACCAATTATTTATTGCGTTAATGTCATCTTGAAGAGAGCAAACATCATTGTGGTTAGATACAATTCTGTATATTTTAAGATCATCTGCGAACATTTGATATTTAGATGCTATGGCAGAACATAGGTCATTTACATAGATTAGAAAGAAAAGAGGCCCCAAGTGGGGTCTCTGGGGCACCCCAGATGGCACTGTTCTAGCTACAGACTTGTAGCCCCTTATTTTACCGAGCTGTGATCTATTGTTGAGATAAGATTCACACCATCTAAGTAGAGAACCACATATTCCCGCATGAGCCATTTTCTGGATAAGTAGACCGTGATCAACCACGTCGAAAGCCTTTGAAAAATCTGTATAAATAGCATGCACTTCTGTTTTATCTTCTATTGCTTCGTAAATGGGGTTGCATAGGGTTCCCACCAAGAGCTTAGGGTCCCAAGCCACCCCCCCGTGGGATCTCCACCTTGTCGTGGTGGGGGGGCTCAGTAACCGTGGATTGGTCACCCGCGGTGAAGCTAAGAGGGATCCAGGAGGGGACGCTCCGCGTGGGCTTGGAGGGGCCTGCGCAGGACGCGTCCAACGGTGCGGGTGCGAGGGACAGGTCTGTCTGTCCCTCGTAGTCGGGCGCGGTCGCGGGGGGAGAGGCGTGTCGGTGTTGCGTTGCCGCGCGCCCTATCTCCCGCGACCAAATGGGGGCGCACCATCGTTGCGTCGTGGTGGGGCCGCAGAGGAAGAGGAGATGCGGTGTTGCGTTGCCGTCCTCCCTATCCTCTGCGGCCGCTAGGTGTTTTGGTGGCGGAGGCCAACACCTTCATCCGCCGCCAAGGGGGTTTCGTTCGGGGCCCGCCTAACCATCTGGCGGGCCAATACCCGTCGGGGGGTAGCGAGGAATGCTTCGGTGAAACCCTACCCTCCGACACACGGGTACATGGAGGAAGTCGAGGTGGTTTTTAGTGGAAACACCACATACTCCGGCTCTTATTTCCCCCAAGAGTCGGAGATCCGAAGGGATTTTCCACCTCGTAAAACAAAAAAAAAAAAAAAAAAAAAAGGGTCCCAAGCCAACCTCACCTGCAAGTGGTGCACCTGCCGATAAACGGACGAGGCTCTGGCAAACAAAATGTCCCAATAAGCGGCAATAGGCTCGCCACCTATTACGTGGGATCAAACCACTGGCGAAAAGTGGGCGTTTAATATGCCTCTGCCTACCCCTTCGGGGAAACAGGCGTGAGTCTATGTATGTATGTATGCTTCGTAAATATTCGTGACATAATCTAAAAGGTTCGAAGTGGTTGACCTGCCAGGCAGAAATCCGTGCTGGTTAATATTGAAAAATTGTTTCAAATGAAATTGTATTCTACTCTGAATCGGCGTGGTCGCGCAGGTGCTCGCGGCGCAGGAAGGCGCGGTAAGTATACCTATGTACCAGCGTGCGGGCAGTACGTACCAGCGTGCGGGCAGTACGTACCAGCGTGCGGGCAGTACGTACCAGCGTGCGGGCAGTACGTACCAGCGTGCGGGCAGTACGTACCAGCGTACGGGCAGTACGTACCAGCATGCGGGCAGTACGTACCAGCGTGCGGGCAGTACGTACCAGCGTGCGGGCAGTACGTACCAGCGTGCGGGCAGTACGTACCAGCGTGCGGGCAGTACGTACCAGCGTGCGGGCAGTACGTACCAGCGTGCGGGCAGTACGTACCAGCGTGCGGGCAGTACGTACCAGCGTGCGGGCAGTACGTACCAGCGTGCGGGCAGCGGTGCGTGGGGCGCGCGTGCGGCGCGTGGTGGCGCGCGGCGTGGTCACGCAGGTGCTCGCGGCGCAGGAAGGCGCGGCCGCACGCGGCGCACGCATGGCGCCTCTCGTCCGTGTGGCGCCGCGCGTGACGCACCAACTTGCTCGCCGAGCGGAACGCCCAACCGCAGTCCTGCCGACACACACACACACACTGTAGCGCGGGGCACGGTAGAGAGGCAGGAGGACACGCGGCTCGGCACTCACGGGGTAGCTGCAGAGGTAGGGGCGGTCGCCGGTGTGCGCGCGCGCGTGCTCGCGCAGGCGGCACGGCAGGCGGAACACGCGGCCGCAGCCCGGCCACGCGCACGCCAGTCCACCGCGCGCGCACACCGACTGCGCGTGCGCGCGCAGCCCCGACGCCCAGAAGAAGCGGCGGCCGCACACCTCGCACCTGCGGACACGCGCGCTCGTACAGTGCTACAGTGCTACAGTGGTACAGTGGTACAGTGGTGGGTGGGACACGTGGTACGGGGCGGTACCTGTGCGGCGCGTCATCGGGCTCGTGGTCGGCGTCGAGGTGGCGCAGCAGGTCGCGGCGCGCGGGGAACGTGCGCGGGCAGCGCGGCCGCACGGGGCACGCTAGCGCGCCGCGCGCCCCCCGCGCCCCGCCCGCACCCCCCGCACCCGCCGCACCCCCCGCGCGCCCGTGCGACAGCTTGTGCTTGTTCAGTCGCTCCTCGGTCCAGAACCCCTTGCTGCAGTTCGGCTCGTCGCACTGCAATTATTATTATTTACTACATTATAATCGCAATATTTACACTCATCTTGTGAATCTAGTGAACATTACACACATATTTACTTAAAATAGATTTACATAGTCTGTTGTGGCTGTTGTATTCCCAACATTTAATACTATAGTTGTATGTAGTAAAACCACAGTTGTTCTGTTGTCGAGTGTTTATTGTTTACACACTAAAAGTATTACATATTGTACTCAATATTGTACCCCTACGCTGCATATAAAAACTAGGGTAAATATGTATGTATGTACGTGCTCATACATAGTCTATGTAGTAAATATTTCTTCAATTATATTGAATGTTCATAATTTCAACGCGAAAACGGGTTATTTCATTTATTTATTCTTTCATTTATTTATTCACAAACAATAAGTACAATTGTGTTTGAATGTTCACATAAAATATACATTAAATAGAACAGAATAAAAATAAAATGACAAAAAGTTAACTATTACTATCAAAAAAATAAAAGTTAATCAATGTCAATAAAAGAAGTCAGAAACAAAAAATTATTAATACAAAATAAATAATCGCAAAAAAAATATCAAAAGAAACCATAGCACAACAACACAATTAAATTTCAAGTATAGTACATAAAAAAAAATCACAATAACAATAATTGAAAATAAATAAATAAAAACATCATAATAATACAATAAATAAAATTACAATTTAATTACTTATGTTGGAGTCTATGAATTCTGATACCGAGTAGTAGCTGTGCTCTAACAAGAAGGCCTCTTTTAAAAGTAGGTACTGGTATTATAGATGAGGGTTTTTAATTCTGTTGTTAAACAGTTAAATAGTTTTATCATTTGATACTGAACACAATGTTGTACAATGTTTAAATTAGGTTTTATTGTTTGTTTTAAATGTTTTCTTGTGCTTTCTCTCACTAACCTTTCGTCCTCGGTTTCATACTCATTGATGTATTTTGACAAATAGCTCAAACTTGTTAATATACAGGGTGGCGCTACCATAGGGGCACTTTTTGAACAGAGGCATAGCGTACAACATTCTGAAGCCTTGTACCAAAAATCAATTAAATCGGGGCAGTAGTTTAGCCACAATATCGATTTTAAGTACCGCAATTTTTGCACATGCTTTGAATTCCACACAGCTGATACAAAACGGTCAACGACCCTACATTGCGCGCCGCGACTCACTACGATGCGGGCGCCGACTTGACGCCGCGCGAGGATTCCCGCATATCTTCGAGGACGCGCGAATGTTTTTTGTCAGGTTCAAGCATTTATGCACTTTATTGTAAAAAAAATATAGTTTATTTTCAAGTGCGTTAATAAAATTCTCTCCGCTGCGCTCCGTTTTATCGGCGCTGAGCCTAACTTCGGATGACGTCGAGGCGTCGCGTCGGAGCGAGTCGGGGCGTGCAATGTAGGGTCGTTGACCGTTTTGTATCAGCTGTGTGGAATTCAAAGCATGTGCAAAAATTGCGGAACTTAAAATCGATATTGTGGCTAGACTACTGCACCGATTTAATTGATTTTTAGTACAAGGCTTCAGAATGTTGTACGCTATGCCTCTGTTCAAAAAGTGCCCCTATGGTAGCGCCACCCTGTATATAAACAAGGCACTGTTAGTAAAGAA
The DNA here is from genome assembly GCA_944739405.2 of Euclidia mi. Lineage (NCBI taxonomy): Eukaryota > Metazoa > Arthropoda > Insecta > Lepidoptera > Erebidae > Euclidia > Euclidia mi. The sequence goes on from OX123189.2 coordinate 173,230, forward strand.
AGACTTTGAAAGTGTTGCCTACACGATTCTCTTTGGGAAATTCAGCTCATAGTTCTGATTGCCCTTTTTTGTAGTAAGTATAAATGCATTGTCCCTATTGTATCTGTAACTATTTCCCCAAAGTTGTATACTGCATCTTAATCTTGACTCCACTAAAGCGTGATATACACTTTTTAAAGTATCTATATTAACTTCATCTCTTAAGCTCCGTATGGCATAGCAAGCCGAAGAGATAGTTGCGTCAATTGCATTCATTTCTTCTTTCCAATTAAATAAATAATCTATTTGCACACCTAGAAATTTCACTGTATTTACAAGAGCTATTTTGTCTCCGTTTAAAATTATACTCAGGTAATCTTCGCGGCTGACTGTAGATTTAAATAGAACAATGTTTGTCTTTTTGGTATTTATAATAAGTCTATTAGCGGCAAACCAATTGTAGAATAGTTCGATATTTAAATTTAAGGAAGAATTTGCACTTATTACGGCGTTTGTGTCATCAGCAAAAACAACAAGATTAACGTTAGGCTTACATTTACTCAAGTAATTTAATAAGTCGTTGTAAAAAGTATAAATAAAATTGGTCCAAGAATAGATCCTTGCGGGACACCTGCTGAGACGTTTTGAATACTAGATCGGTATACCCTTTGGCAATGGGTTTTGTCTAGTTTCTTAATTTCAACAAACTTTTCTGTTACTCAAATATGATTTTAATAATTGTCTCGTATACCGTAACACTCCATTTTTATAAGTAACAGCACATGATCCACCGTATCAAAAGCGGAACTCAAGTCCAAAAAGATTCCAGCTACCTTCAATTTACTATTAATCTTTTGTAATATATCTTATGTCTATAATTTACACACAGGAACCGTTTCATTTTGCTAGAGATTTTTATGCCTTTCGTTATCCATGTTCTAATTCAAATTCAAATTCAAAATCGTTTATTCATTTGGGTCACAATGTGACGCTTATGAACGTCAAAATAATAAATTTATAAAATAATTACTTAAAGACTCTACATTTACATTTACTGCCACGTTCGCAAAGCAATAGGTAGAACCATGAGAAAGAACGGGCAATAAAACTCACGGTCACTCTTTTTCTTCGCCAGGTTTTGCATAATACATCTGGGTCATCATCCATGGGTCCTATGTATTGTGCATCATTATGCTGTTCACAGCAGCATAGCACCACTTAGTGACCATTGAGTACACACTACACATTGTGTAAGTATATCGCTGGTGCAGTTGCTCTACTTACACATGTATTTCAGGAATCGTTTACTAATCAGCGGTCGGCAGCGGCCCGCGAGGGTCCTACTTGCGGCCCGTGAATGGTTTGTAAAAAAAAACTTATAAATCGAACTAAAGCGCTCTATGGCTGAGACAAGTGATGCGAATTTAATGCAACACACCTACAAATTCACTTAACCATTCTACAAAAACATCTGGAATTAGTTTAGGCGTACCCTCCGAGGCTGGAACACTCTTTTCGTACAGGGGCGATTGGGCAAATTCGAGAGTCGAAGATACTGGGCAAGAGTTATCTGACACAACTGACTACCCCGAATAGTGATACCATCACTGCAAAAATCTATATGTGTCACATGCCCCGATACCTACACCAGACACTTGCGAGCTTAGAGCTGATCTTTCAAGCTAAGTTTTTCCAGGCAGAGTAGTAGCGTTCCCATATGTAAGCCGCTTAGCAAACTGCGATTGTCAACACGCCTTCCCCACGTTGTGACTATGCGCCAAAACCTCCCATGGAAGGAAGCCAAGGAAAACGGACACTATTTTACTCTTTACTATTCCAAGTCACGACATCGGCCTTGGTCACGGCAGGGTAGGGGGTGCTAAGAATCCCCGGGCTACGGACAGCTGCCAACACGAATTGACCCTGGCTATGTACAATGGACGAAGTTTACGACTTGACGAATGCCTCCCCATTCTTTAGGTAGAATATCAGAAGTCCCAAGAAAGGGGGTGGACACGATAACCCATCTATTCTACTTCAGGGAAGGGGGCCAACGAACCCCAGGTGGCGTAGGGTTTCTCGTTAACCAAGCCGTCCGTGACAACGTGACTGAGATCTGCAGCGTCTCGGCCCAGGTACTGAAACTGACCGAAATATATCTCTTGAGGTGGTACAGGTATATCCGCCGACATAAAGTAAGGGAGGAAATACATTTACGCCGGAGACCTACGTCCAGCAGTGGACTGCAACAGGCTGATGTGTCTGTGATTGAGGCTCTCGCTTTTGTAGATGGCGAAAAAGCTTCGACTCCATCGAAACCTAGGCTGCTATGTAGTTATTATTCCAGCGCTTCCATGTGGATTGAAAATATGTGGAGGTGATAAGAGAACCGAATGGCCACGATTTCTATTCAAGCCCTGAACAACTAAACGAGACCCATACAACAGCTTCAAAAGGTAGGATGGGGTGACACTATATCCCTGAAACTCTTCACCAACGCTAGAGGAGATCTTCAATTCGCTGGAGTGGGCACAAATGTATTGACATTTATGCTCATTCCATCCCAATCCAGCAAATTCTCCGACCATTGGGTCGGCATGTCAGGCGCCTCTGCTTTGCTAATGATACAGTAAAAATGTAATTGCAGTAAAAACTATAACTTGTAAAAATGGTCTCTAGTTATTGCCAAAAGTGCGGCCCACCTTTACTTTATTTTGCCTCCTTGCGGCCCTTACCTACCAAAAGGTTGCCGACTGCTACTTTACTTCATCATCATCATCATATCAGCCGTAAGACGTCCACTGCTGGACATAGGCCTCCCCCAAGGCTCTCCACATAGACCGATCCTGAGCCACCCGCATCCATCCGCTGCCCGCGACCCCAACAAGATCGTCAGTCCACCTTGCGGGAGGCCTACCTCTGCTACGACGTCCTGTACGTGGCCGCCACTCCAGAACCTTTCTGCTTCAACTTTACTTAATTAAAATAAAACCCATATTTACCTTAAATTTGACAGCCTTATTTGAAATAAGCTCGACGGATACAGTTCGAGTTGGCATCGAGGAACAAATTACTTCATGTAGTTGTTTAGAAGGCTGGGGCACAGCAGTTGGTATAGCAGAAGGCACTACATCTATCATGAAATCAGAGCTGTGTTCACTGATGACAGGCTGGGGCACATTATCTGTAAGTTTATACATGTATAGACTACACACTCATTTTATCAAACTCAACAACTACATAGCAGGCTACTTACAATTACTTATCATGATATCCACAGGGTTATCTAAAAAGGACCACTTTGGTTTACTTTGTGTGGTTTTCTGTTCATCCGTCATCACATCACTGTGAGACAGATTGTTCTGTAACAATATTACAACAGAACATCAATCATTATTGCTTGGACACAAACCATTAAGATGATGTTGATGTCATGTGCGCCATACCTGTCCTGTACCTCCACCATTTATAAATGATTCTATATTGAGTGAATTTTGTTCAAGGCTTTTATCAACACCTGAAAATAATATTTTCATTAGTGATTCGTCATATAAAATAATATTGAAATAATATCATAATATCACATGGTGCTAAGTCTACTAGAGGACTTGTTCACAGTTAGTAACAAGTTTAGTTTAATTATAGCATACAATATTTTAACTGGTCATATTTGGGTATACTAACTAATATTCAGCCAAATCCGGTTAGATTAGTAAGCGGACCCCAGATTGAAACTGGGATATCGATAAGAGGATGATTTGCTTAAACTAATCATATAATATTATACCTCGTGAAAAATTAATATAATAGTATAACGGTACTACTGCTTAAACCGGATTTTATTGTATGGTGTTTACAAATGATAATAGTTAATAATGTACTTACTACTGATGTGTATAACATTGTTAGAGACAGTGTAATTAATTACGTTGCCATCAATATCAGTCTCCTGAGATTTAATAACATTACTTCCTTCATCATTATTATTTGCTAAAGTCAATTTATAAACAGATGTTGTGATAGTTTGCTTATTGTGTTCCGGGGTGGTGGGTGCCTCGTGTGTGTGTGGTGCACTTGTGTCCTCCACAACGGTGCTGACCACTACTGGTTTAGAACCAACAGATTCTTTAGCACCAGTGTTGTTTTGTGTTTTCGGCACCGATGCTTTTGGCTTCCTTCTGAGAATGTTAGGTTTCTGAAATGTTTTCTTGGCAACATTTTTTTCTTGTGAAACAAACATAGTTTTTATAAAATTTTCTTCATTGGAAGACAGCTAAAAAACAAAGTTGACATGTTACTGTAGTGATTACAAAGGCTTCTTGCTGATTGAGTGCATCCTGAGGATGCACTCAATCAGCAAGAAGCCTTTGTAGTCATTCTATACAATAAAAACAAAATAGTTTTATTTTAATAATTTTGACTTTTACATCTTAATTTCCAGTCCCCTTGCACAACCTTAATCTACACTCAACCCTCCCTGGTTACCTAAATACATTGTAGCAGAAACACTGCCTCACTGCCCTCACTTCAGTCATATTTCGTGTTACTGTTTCTATATCACTATAATTGTCCTGTATGAGTCGAGAGAGTATTGCTGTTTAGTAGTAGAACCATGCCAATTGCTTCACAGCATAACAACATCTAGGTACATATTATATTTTATTAACAAAGCATAACATTGCATGAATGACGAAGTTCTTTTCAAAGTCAAGTTTACAACGCTCGAGTAAAATATCACTAACGCTATAGCTGTTCATGTTATGGCCAGAAGAGAGCATCATGACATATTATGATGCATTCTCCACTAAATATAGAAAGTATTCACATAAGGCTACAGGGCCACACAAGACTACATGGCTACATTGAAATAATATCAATCACAGCAATAGTTTGAGACAATTTAACGAAATGTTGACTTTACATTACAGAAACATTTCCAATTGGCTCAATACAGAAACACATCAGACAGAAGTATGGCATAAGTGCTGGAAAAATCTACTTTTTGGCGATCCACTTACAACATCACGATACACTTTTATAATTTAACACTCACTTCACAAGATTACTTCAAAATATTGAAATAAAATACAAAAAATTAACTCTGCCATTGACATAAAATCGCCATCCGCCCGCCGTCCAATAAATATGTCATTGATGACAGTTTTCCTTGTCAGTGGCAAAAACTTATGGCAATTGCCACAGATAAAGTAAATAATAATAAGAAGCAAGTTAGAACCATAGGTTAGAACAGTAAGTTGTCGCTTACTCACAGCTTGCTATCGTCGCGACGGTAATAAAGTAAATAATAATAAGAAGCAAGTTAGAACCATAGATTAGAACAGTAAGTTGTCGCTTACTCACAGCTTGCTATCGTCGCGACGGTAGCAAGCTGTGAGTAAGCGCGTCGTCAAGAGCTCAGTTATTGATATTGATCTTGACGAGCGTGAAGAGGGTTATCACCTTGGTTAAGACCCACTTTTTTATAATTTAAAAACAAAAAGCCATTTAAAATGAATAAAATATTATAATATTTATATTTTATGTGCATAGGGTTCCCACCAAGAACTTAGGGTCCCAAGCCAACCTCACCTGCAAGTGGTGCACCTGCCGATCAACGGACGGGGCTCTGGCAAACAAAATATCCCGATAAGCGGCAATAGGCTCGCCACGTCGCCACCTATTACGTGGGATCAAAACACTGGCGAAAAGTGGGCGTTTAATATGCCTCTGCCTACCTCTTCGGGGAAACAGGCGTGAGTCTATGTATGTATGTAAAATATTATAACTCGTAGATTTATAAAATATTATAAATCTCTTCTCGTTTTATTTATTGGTATTTTTAGAGTCATTCCTTTTCAAACATTGGGTGTCTATAAGGAACATTATCACAGCTGTGAAAAATCGACAAGTAAATAAGTTTCCTATGGCTGAACATTTGTTGGAGTCTCAGATCAAGTTTGGACTAAACCACTGGATAGACCTACATCAACCACAGGTTTTGTCCAGTTACGTCTTATGAAAATAAACTTTGCCACTGGCAACACGTGGTCTAGTGACAGTGGTGTCAAAGAAATATAAATAACCTTTCTCTGAGTGGTGTCAAAGAAATATAACCTTAAGGGGCGGAACATATCTGACGGAAGATCCGTCGCGTAATCGCGTTTTATCCGTCGCGTAACGCCAATACATACAAATGTATAGAAAAACATTCAACCTTTCACACCTGACCGAAGATCCGTTAGTACGTCGAGCGTACTGACGGATTATCCGTCGACGTCGCGCGCACCACGCACCACGTGAATTTTGACCATTGAGTAAGGAATATACATGGAGAGGGCAAATAGTATCTACATTTAGAAAAATTACATTATATACATATATTATTATATTTTTTTTTTATAGACTCACGCCTGTATCCCCGGAGGGGTAGGCAGAGGTGTAATATTACACCCACATTTCACCATGATTTTTTTTATACACATATATACGAAATCGACATAAAGCCACCAAACATAGGGTCGTCTCATTTTGTCTTAGGGATATCTCTGACAGAAAAAAGAGATAGCCCTAGTTTACTGAATAAGTTAATCATGACGATATTTTATTACAAATGTCATTCGTGCCACTGTCGCCATATTTTTTGCCAAGGTTTGTGGTACATCTGCTGTGAAATCGTTGTATATCGAACATAATAATTTTATTTTTGTGCATAAATATGTCTAAAAACCAGATGAATCAGTGCTTCAGGCTGTGTGTTTTATTACCGTATGTATGGTGCCATTCATGTCCGGTACTTTCTCAGCGACACAGTATCGATATTGGCTTTCAGAGAATATTTTGTTACATGTTTGATTCAAGGGTCGTCCTTCGCTTTGCCATGTTCGCCCACATTTGCATTATGAAATAAACTAATCTGGCAAAAGATTTGAACTGACTAAAGTAACTTACTACAAAAATGTATTATTTTCCTCTGACCGGCTCCATATCTATACCGATTATATTCTGGAGTACAACCCATTTTATATTCATAATAATAATAATAATATTTTTTTATTTGCATAAAATGTAGGTACATAAGTTGAAATATATAATAGGAGCCATATACTTCTTAAATCTTAATTAAAATCCAAAATAATTATATTAACATTAGATATAAATAACTATTAAATTGTAAATTATTTCTTAACCTATTATTACAATTTACACTCATTTTTTACGGCTTCAAAGTATTCTTTTATTGAGTAGAAGGATTTCTCAATGAGCCAGTCTTTAAATTTCTTATAAAATTTGTGTGTAGGTATTTGTTTAAAACTACTAGGTAACGCATTAAAAATGCGTCCACACATTACAATACTACTGTTTAAATACATAGCCGTTCTGGGTACCTTTTGCATTACAATTCTTTCTGGATGTCTGGTGTTACGAGGGTACAAGTCTCTTGCTTTTTTAAAGAAGTTAGGATGTTGCATAACAAATTTAGCTGACTCCAGTATATACATACAGGGTAGAGTGAGTATGCGAGACCGTTTGAAAAGCGGCTTGCAGGACTCCCATGGTGGTATGGCATGAATGGCGCGAACACATTTCTTTTGTGCCAGTGTAGAGTTGCCCCACAATATGAGACCGTAGTTTAGTACCGAGGATACGTAGCCGTGATATGCCGCTAGCACAGTATGTTCAGTGGAAGTTTTCCGTAGTTTGTAAAGGACATACACGAATCTATTTATTTTACTGCATACATTTTCTACGTGCAGCTTCCAATTTAGATTTTTGTCCAAATGAAATCCTAGGAAAGTTGTGCTTTTGACCTCATTAATTTCCTGATCCTTATAGTTTACTTTTATATTTTTATGTGGATATCCATAGGTGCTAAATTGAATAAATTTTGTTTTATTTAAATTTACTTGCAAATTATTATTTTCGAGCCATATTATTATATTATTAATTGTATTACTAATGTCAGATGAAAATTTATTAATGTCAGCATTTTTATCACATGTCATAATTAAAGAAAAATCGTCAGCGAATAATATACATGAGTTGGAAGTGATGTTAGGTAGGTCATTTATATAAAGTAAGAATAATAAAGGCCCGAGAACACTGCCTTGGGGAACAGCAAATTTATTAGTGAGAAAGTGAGATTTGTATATTTGTAGTTCTTTTTTACCATTTATTTGTTGTATTACTACTGATTGCTTTCTGCCTATTAAATATGTTTCAAGCCAACTAAGAGCTGGGCCTCTAATACCATATCGTTCAAGTTTTTGCAATAGAAGGTCATGGGACACCAGGTCGAATGCCCAACATTTCGTAGCTATGCACGCTAATTTCGTAGGTATGCACGCTAAATTCGTAGGTATTGGACATGCCATATCCATGTCATTCCCAGATCAGTGATTTTGAGTGACGCGTAGGAGAGTAAGATTCCAGGGCCGCCAGACCTTACTTATTTTTTCAGAAACGAAATGTGTAGAATAATGTAGTGTTAGTATGTGCTATGAGTGTACGCATACTTGCTAGCCTGGATCGTGGGCCAATTTTTAAATATGAGGATCTAAAGTTCTACGGGAATTACTGCCGTCGTAATGAGTCTGGCAGAATTATTTATGATTTTAATTATATTTTCTAAAAAATATCTAAAAACCAGCACTGCGAATTTAAGAAAAGTTAGTAACATTAAGCACGTCATACCTAAAAGCTAGGGTCCATCATGCCATTATTATTAATATTTTATTGGCATGATGACTTTTGCTATGGGACTCCATGTACGTAAAGGTGGATACAGACTTTGCGAGGCATGCGCTACGAACGGCGCACAACGAATGCCTCTGTTTGAGGCGTGCGTGTTGAAAAACTATACCAACATATGCTCGGGTCGAGCCATCGCGTACGAAGCAAACGCCTCGTTTGTCTGTCTTCATGTTTGCTGCGAGGCATGTGCTACGCACAGACGCGCGCGTGCGAGCCGCGCGTGTGCGCCGGCTCATTGCGAGTAGTGCGTTGCGTTTGGACGGTTGTGTCCGCATCGCTGTGATGTTTGCACGCATTATGAACGAAAAATTTGAATTATACGAAAATAACCGATTATCCAAAACATCATTATTATCATAATAAAAACAAAAGAGAAGACATATGGTATTAAATTGCGAATGAAGTATTGTAACCGTCGCTGAGCTGAAAAAAAATTATCTTCTAGGATCTTATAGAAGGAAAAATCTCTAGAAAATAAAATATATTATAAAAGCAGCAGCGGATACGCGCACGCGATGCAAAGGTGCCATCTTGACTGCTGCTGTGTGGGTTGGATCGGCCCGAGCATGCGCTGCGCGCTGTTTGGCCCGAACAAACGCAGTTTCATTTTCGCAGTCGAGGCGTACGTGGATATTGTACGCGGCGCACACCTCGAACGTGCATGCGCGGCACCGTCCACAACTAATGTATTGCTCGCACTGAGGCACTTTGATCTTGTAGCATTTGCCGACATTCGTTGGCTCGCCCTCGCACGTGCGTAGCACATGCCTCGCCACGAATATAAAGGTACACACCTTGCGAGGCATGCGCTGTGCGCCGTGCGCAGCGTATGCCTCGCAAAGTCTGTATACGGCTTAAAGTTCCCCGCGACACAGGATTTATTCCTAGTGCGGAAGTTGTCTTATTAAACAAAAAAAAATAGAATATAAAACATGAAGAACACGATTTGTAACCAAAATCCTCTTTTACCAAAGATTCTACATTTACAGTTAATGCGACGTCGAGGCGTAGAATTTAGAACCATGAGAAAGAACAGGCAATAAATCTTACGGCTACGCCTTTTAATTTCCAAACTTTAAATATTAAAATACCTACATAGAAAACATTTTGTGTCATGCGCTGCAAGTACAAATGATATAGAAGGGGTTACACCCCTTCTATATCATTTGTATAAATTTTCATAAAAACCGTAACCAAATCGTATCATCGTCTTTTAATTTTGAACCTCCATACCTATGCAGGAAATATATTCAAATAACGCTTGTTGGCTACTATAAAAATCTCTTAAGTCCGACATATTTTTAATAGTCAAACTCGAATTACAATATAAATAACTACCGGACTTCAGTGACTACATAACATCAGGGAACACGAAAAATTATTAGGTAAAAGAATATGACAGTAAAATATTGAGCTGCCCTGAGTACGGCCCTGCACGAACAAACTTATATGTGTGCATAATAGCAACGCTTTTAGCAAATGTGTGCAGATACGCTCGACGCATTTTCCGTCAGATGTGTACCGACTCATTTGACGGAATTTACGCGACCGAAGATACGTTCGACGGATCTTCCGTCAGATATGTTTGTAAGTCCAACCTCTCTGAGTGGTGTGGTGACCATAGAGATTATCTCTATGGTGGCAGTGACAATACTATAAATGATTTTTATTATTTTTTTTTTTTTTTTGTAATTATTAGTATTGTCACTGTGACAGATCTGTCTGGGTCTAAGCATGAAGCAAGTCTATAAGTCGTATTTTTTATTAGACGAAGCCATGAAGGTATAGATAAACATGGAGGCCACAGCTAGAACAAAGCCTTGAGTCAAATACCTACATTTCTCTATCTCACTCTCTGTGGTCTGACCTCTCATTTTAGCGTGGATTTAGTATTGCTATCTTCTTATTAAAATCTCCGAGTAAGCTCTTAAAAAGAGCCGACATATTAAGCAAATCAGAAGTTTACACGGTCAATTAATGTGTATTTAAATCAAGAGTTGAAATCCAATCACTTGTTAAAACTCCCAATATTGTAGGTCTCGAACGCTTATAATCATGGTTGGCGAGACAGTGAATTATAATCCCATTTCCTAAGGATTTGGTAATGTGGCAACATTGGCCACCATATGTCAAGTAAATCTTGTCAATATGGCAGTGGTTGGTTGAAAAGAGATGGTATGACCACAGTGAGCGAGATAGCGATACATCATTTGAGCTTCAAGTAGGTATTCGGAGTGCGGTCTCCATGTTTATCTATAACTTCATGGACGAAGCTAACTGACGTTTACTGTGTTGTCAGTTTATGATGAAATAAAAATAGTGTTGTGACAAAGTGAATGATTGAAAAAACTCTTGAATGAATGAAATTGCCTCGATTGTCTAGTGAATAGTATATAATAGTTAGTGTGCCGAACGGCCGATATCGGGTACGGTGTTCGAGTTTTCGAAGACTATGTTCCTATAGTATTTACCTATACTGAATACCGAGTGTTTTAAATATTAAGGAAAACATTGCGAGGATACTTGTAAGACTGTCCTATTTTCAATACATCATGTAGTTGAAACTATAGATGTATAAAATATAACAATTTATAGGTAGGTTGTGAAAATAAAAACATCGCTTACTACATAATTTGCTTTTATTCATCATCAGATAAAAAAACATCACTATCGCTTGCGATGACATTAATTATAAATCTGTTTGAAACATTGTCGATGATGTGGTCGAGACCATACATTTTGTCTTCTTCTTTAATTATATGAGACACGCAGCTACTCCATTTTTCAGGAGTGATATGTTGAAGTCCTACTTCAAAAAGTTTTGTTTCTTCTGTCATTTAGAAGGTTTTGTTATTTCTTGCAACATATCCTTTAGCCTGCACCCATACCAACTCAATGGAATTGAGCTCACAGTGATATGGAGGCAAACAATTATCCCATGCTGCGCTGCCATCTCGTTCACAACATACATATGTACGAAACAATATAGCAACAAATAAACACAACAATTACCACAAACACAACGTAACGGAAAACTTAACAAAAACAATAAGTAAATACTAAACAGCGTGAGCGCAGAAAAAACATTCTTGCTATCAGACCAGAGGTTAGAAGCCGAATGAATAACAAACAAAATGGCGACTGACGCGCGCCGCGCTTTGTAATAAGCCGTCAATTCATTAATTCCCATCAAGTTTCTCATGCATGCTCTTCTGTTAAGGCTACTTCTGACCTATCCTGTTTTAAGGATGTCTCCAATCTGATCAGAGAACGTCCACCTAGGTCTTCCCCTTCGTCCTGTCCCATTCACACGTGCCTTATAGATCTTCTTTGTCAGTATTTCGCCATCCATCCTCTCCATGTGCCCAAACCATCTTAACATGCCATTCTCGATGCTTGTCACTACATCTTCTTTTACCCCACACCACTCTCTTATCACACAATTCTTTACTCTGTCGGTCAAAGATACGCCACACATACCTACTTCTCAGTACTCTCATTGCCGTCAATAAACTGATGTAACTACTTACATAACTATTAGTAGCGTATATCAGAGCACTTTTATTGTAAAATAGAAATAATATTATTTTATAGTTTGAAATGATTAACTATTCACACTCATTGTTCGTTCATCTGATTGAACGAGAACTAAACGCATCACTATTGCTTTAAATATGACAACATTATTTTACAAAGTGACATTAGCTACTGTCAGTTGGCTTCGTCTAATTAAAAATATGACATTAGCTACTGTCAGTTGGCTTCGTCTAATTAAAAATATAGTGATCTGTGGTCTAAACAAGCCAGTGATGCAAAAGTTCCCGATTTATCCGGAGATCTACCGATTTCGGCCCTTCCCTCCCGATGTCCCGATTTAGCCACCGTTTCTCCCGAATTTCTAAGGCAAAGGTAATAATGAAAAGGCAACACCAAAACCCTACTGACATTAAGTACTACCTGCTACATCATCCTAGACCTGCTAACATTAAGTAACTGCACGGGGATTCCTCAAAATGTCACAATTCACACACGGCTTTTTGAAACAGCAGGATACGCAAATCACATTACATCGAAATGCCTTAAAATAGAGTTCATTATTGTTTTATGGATGTCTGAGGGGTTTCCCAAATCAAAATTCAGTTTCGAGTTGTTTTGGCAAAAGTACGATGATCATTTTAATGTTTATAATCGTTTCGTTTGTTCGTTAGTGCACTTGTTTTGTCAATTTGTTGTGAATTGTTGACGTTGTGCTTTTCAATAGGTACTTACAATGTCAGACTCCGATGATTATGAAAGCCCAAGTACCTACTAGTTCTGGTCTTGTGGAGCTAAACGAAAATGATACTCACAAAATTATAAGGAATAATAGGAGTCCCGACCAGAATGACCTAATTGGTTAAAAAAAGCATAAAAGGAAAAAACCACGCTCATTGCCAAAGTTGTAATAAATATATTTAATATTTCTTCTGGTTTCGACGCTGTTAAAAAACATGCCGCTTCGCAACTCCACATTAAAAGCAGCAAATGCTTTACGGAGCAGCCTAAAATTACTTTTTAATAAATAAATGACTGTTGATTTGTGTAAACCACTATTGTTTTAATTTGATAAAAAAATCTCCCGATTTCTTCCGATTTTCAGCTGGAAAATTTACCGACTTTTAAATGTTCACTTTTGCAACACTGAAACAAGCAAGACATAACCTCAAAATGTGCGATTTAATAATCGAAGATATTTGAATTTCTCCTTAGGTCCTTACAAGTTTTAGAGGCTGCAGCTAATTCCTACGATAATCGTTTTATACTGCACATTTAGCGATGTATTCTAGCAATACGGTATCTAAAGTTTTAAAAAGGCACTAAGTTTACTGCAACAATATTTACCATGAAACTGTTTGATATATTAGCGGATATAGAAGACTTAAACGAACCAGCATGTATGGATAAAATTCTTATGTTTCTGGATGAAATAAAACTGGAAGATGATTTATTTATGGAGGTATAACTAACAATTCTTTGAAACAATTTAAAAATATATGGTAATATTTTTAAAAATATTACATTTATATGAGATAGTGGCATAGTGACATAATAGGTTAAAGCTTGGCAAACTTAAAAGCTGTGGAGTTATACAGTATGACTAGAAGAAATATATGAGCTAGTATAGTGTATGTTTTTTTTTATTTTATATATTACTAGACGACGCCCGCGGTTACACTCGCGTGATTTAAGGCTACTGCTCCGCTCTCGTCGCTCGAATGAATTTTTCAAATCGGACCTGTAGTTCCTGAGATTAGCGCGTTCAACCAAACACACAAACTCTTCAGCTTTATATATTAGTATAAGACTAGTAGAAGAGAGGTAGTAGAGCCCTGCTGATTTCACCATGAATAGGCTCGCTTGACTAGGGAAGAACTACTGTCTCACAGAATTACAGTATCTACTTTGTTGTATTTCATTCAGTGAGAAATAGTGCCTAAGTCTCCATTCCCATTTTCTGCTCCTTTGTCCCACTTCTCCATGTATTCCTTTACCTAAATGGTGTCAATGCACATGATTCCTCCATTGTTGCTTGTGTTCATGAGCCATAATAATCACTTACAGGTGGTAATCAGGTGATCCATCCGCTCATTTGCACAATATTACACTAAAAAAAATTGGGATCTATTACTAGAATGTACTGATGCAATCTTCAACATAAGAAAACATTACATAATATAATCATACTCATCTCGATAAGGATTAAGTACATATTTGACAGTAAAACTCTGAAATACACACTATGTGCAGTTCTGAAAATATTTTATTTAATATTAGCAATATACTAGCTACTACTATACTATATAGCAGTATACTGGACTTGCCGGCATGAATGACTGAGTTTTAATAGTGGAAAAAGGCCTGTCCCAGCAGTAGGAGATATAAACGAGGCTGATGATGGTTAAAAATACACAAACAAAGTATTAAGAACATCCAATCACCTGAGTAGGTCACCTATAACATAATACCCAGTATGGGGAAGTGGTACTTTGTATTTTTATTCCAACACTACATAGAGGATCTATCATGTTTAAGAACACATTTATTTAACAATTTGTATTTTTGCAGATCTTGCTGAAAAGTGTGGCTAATGAAATAATTACATGGCAACAACCTTGGTACCAACAATCCAACTCCTACACACGGCCTCTAAAGGTAAATGATGAACAACATGAAGAATTACCTAGGACTGACACAATTTGCAAAGCGGAAAATGATATAATACTTCAGAATTGGCAACAATTTGTAGAGGTAAATACATATTTTGAACTAATTAGGGACCAATCTATCATATATGCAGTATTTGTGCCTAGTGTTATAAATTTAAACACTAGGCACAAATACTGCATCTCAATACTCAAAGGGCCAAAGCTGATGCCACTACAATTATAGACTCATTGGAGTCATCAGACTTATTTACTGGATTATTTGCCATAAACTGATGGCAACAAACAAGTAATGATATAATTTTGGATCATGTTTTGCTGTAAATTAAACAGTATCATCCTAATGTAATGTTATCTTGGTTGTATTTATATCTTACTTATCTTATTTATATCCTGTCCCTCTGATATGGCGAGAGGGATGATGGCTGGCACATGCGTCATACTCGTGAACGGGTGCTACTTGCGATGACTGGTCGATGGCGGTCTTATGGGCTGGTATAATTTTTTATTTATATTTAACTTCATCATTTCCATCATGGTTCTGAACATTTGCGCGGATTGCCTGCATTGTTAGGTGCATAATGTAAGTGGATGCTCCTGTTTCACCATGTCTATGTTCAGGAGGCTAACTAAATGAACATCAAAATTTAACTTGATTATGCTTGAGTATCATTTAAAGTAAATATATACAAGTAACATAGAAGGTATAACAGTTGCATCACCATTCAAAAGTTTAATTGTTATTTATTATTAAAAACCTGGCGATGAAAAAGAGTGACCATGAGTTTTATTGCCCGTTCTTTCTCATGGTTCTACGCCCTTGCTTTGCGAATGTGGCAGTAAATGTAAATGTAGAAGCATACAGTAATAATGTTTAAATTTGACGTTCATAAGTGTCACTTTGTGATCTAAATGAATACAGGATTTTGAGTTTGAGTTTATCTTATCTTACTTGATAAATATTAAACTTTCTATATACCTTCTGATATTAACATACAGGGATAACTATTTTATATGATGAAGACTAGGGTCTTACAATTGCTATCAAAGATGTAATAGGAACCTTGAAGAACATGCTCTCTGTCTCTGAGGAAGGGTACATGACTGTAACAACAACCCAATAGAACCTTCTACACCCCTATATACCACCCCACTTATATTAAAAGAGCCTAGCCAACTGCGCTAAATATACAAGTACTATCTGCTGCGTTTTGACTGTTAACTAACCAGTACCATAGGGCAACTCTTTCATCATAACTTTCAGACCTTCGTAATGATCATCCTCTTGCCCTGGTCCAATTTTTTTTTACAATCAGAGCGGCGTAATATCTTCTTAGCTTCCTCGCGCGGCAGAGGTGTGTGAGATATGAAACAATCTCTCTGTCGCGCGCATCTTCACATAATCCATTCACCGTTTGCTTTGCCTCACTCTCCTTTTCGTACCTCTCATATTCATCACTTGTTTAAACTACATATGTATATAGAAAACGTCTATGGGCGCCACTTTCAAACTGCCTCTAACGTACCTACTTATTCATTTCTAATGTTGACCATTCTCGTGATTCCACACATCGTGCCACATTCTCATCTCTGTTACATGCAATCCTTCTCATTCATCTTCTTAGTAGCTCAGCACTCAGCTCCATATAGTACGGCATTTAGGATCGCGTATTGTTTCCGAGACCTGTCTCCATTGCACCCATCGTGCGTTGATTCGTTGCCTAACATCCAGATGAATAAGGCCGTTATTTTGCAGGCAAGAACTGTGCTAGCTAAAATCGAAGCATACCTACTAGTATGCTGGGTTACCACCGAGCGTAACCGTAAATATCGTCAGTCACAGAAGATGTAGTATGTTTTGGTTGTGCTTATTCTAAGGTCAACATTCTTCAGCCTCTGCCACATCTCCTCCAGCTTGCTCTGCACCTCTTGCCCTCTCTTTGGTACCACAACAATGTCATCGGCAAATATCATGTGACAGGGTGTATCATCCTGAATTCCTGATGATCGATGTTATAGCATCTGTAATTACTAGGTAAACTTAGGGGCTTAAAGCGGACCCTTGGTACAGACCTACATGAATTTGGCGAATTATTTCCAGCTGCGTATCAATTACAACCAAACTTGGTACGGAACATCAGGTACTTTTTAGCACTCCTTTCTGCCTTTTCAAGGTCCAAAATACTATAAATATGCTTTTTTTTTCAGGAATATAATGTACCAGATAAATTGATATGTTTAGCTCGATGGAAAAACAAAGACAGAAGTAGATTACCAAACACACCAGAAGAACACGCCAGAAGATTTGTGGTCTCTTATTTGGCTCGTGGGCTGGAGAGGACGCTGTTCCAAGTATTCAGGCATATTCAGACACATTTCGGCGGGGCAGTGAAGGGCCACTATTCTCCTGATGAAGAGAAAGTGATGCAGGTGTGCTTCACGCATCACCCCAACCACGCAGTTACGTTGTTGTCGGCGGTGCTGGGCCGCGAGCCCCGCGGCATATACAAAAGACTGCACGAATTATATAATGGTCAGTTTACGTAAGCCTTAATATAATATTACGACGCATTATTTATTTTTCTATAAAACATTATTTAATTTGTTACACGCATGGTATTTAAAAGACTTGACTGATCTATTTATCATAGTCATACACAGTATGGGTTGGCGTTCGTCGATGTCACGTACAGCCCCATCGAATGGGACGTTGGTTTACCGTGCGACTTTTTGCAAATGTGACATTCTGCGTTTAAGCCGTTTGGGTCTCCAGTAATTCCCAGTCGGGCTAGCCATCTATTATGTCGAGTTGACATAGCATTAAAATTGATCAAAGTTCAATCAAATCTAAACGAAATATTTTACCAGAAAGCAGTGTAGTTTGATTTTAGCTTATTACCACTTATAGTCTATCTGCTATCTGCAATGGAGGACTGAGTATAATAATACACAAGTAAATAATTGTTTTCAGGCAAGCCAGAGAAGAAGAAGATTAAATGGAATTTGCAACTCGCAACGAAATTTGTAACACTACTTATGAAGTATACGGGGCTACCTCTAGAAAAGCTGAAGGGCAAGAGATTCGACAAAGAAGTGTGGCTGCGGCTCGCAGAAGACTTCCAGCATCATTATGTGCACTTGCAGCTGTTTTGGTACGGCAGCCTACACGTGCAGCTGTTTGTGAAGCACAGCATCAAAATGAACAAATTGAGGAGCATCGTGTTTAAAACGTATGTCTTGTGTATAACTAAAATATCAGAATCATCAATCATCATATGACTATGTGTGACATAAAATACATGTTCAATATGTTCATATTATTGGTCAGTGCAATAAAAATATGTATATATTTATAATAAGTTGGTATAATATAAAGCTTTATATATTTCCAGGATAAAAAGTACGCCATCGTATCAAATTTGGAGCGACATTCGATGGAAAGATATAGCGAGTCAATTTCCGGAAGGATACACGCATTTGTTTCTGTACCGGGCGTGCGGGCACCTCGTACGCAAGCGGCACAACTATCAGAAGGATCCCCTGCCCGAGGTGATGGAGTATGCGCTCGCGAGACTCAAGAAGTGCCGCAAGAGACGTTTACGAACCTTGCGACTCAATGAAAATAGTGAATTGGAACATGTAATATACCATAAATCTGACAATAATTGAAACCGAATATGCATTTTTATTTTCGTGAAGTGATGTGCAACATAAACACAACACCCGCGTTAAGATTTTTTTTTCTCGCTGTAACGCCTACAACTACTTATTTATTAAAAATTGGGCAAGTGTGAGTCGGACTCGCGCACGAAGGGTTCCGTACCATCATCTATAAAAGAAAATCACGTTCATTGTATGTATACTTACTTAAATACTTTATAAGTTTCTACCTGTTTATTAAGATCGAGTAACAAATTGCTTAAAAATTACGTTTGTTGTATGGGAGCCCCCTTTATTATTTACTTTTTTTAAATTTATATATTTATTTTGAAAGGTACTTATTATACAACTACATATTCTGTGAAAATTTAAAGCGTCTACCTGTTACAGTTAGTAATTTTGAGCAAAAAATAGGAAAAAAAAAAACACGTTTTTTGTATGGGACCCCCCCTTAATATTTTTTTTTTTTTTTTTTAGTACCGTGAAACATGCCAAGATTGCCCACTTTTTTCAAATAATTAATGATTTTGTGTGAATTTTCTATGGGGACGTTAGTATTTTCTTTTACCATCTGCAATTCTAAGGTCATGTGCAAGTATTTCTGTGGCAAATTTTATTAGTCTTCCAATATTAATTCAGTATTTGTGACATTTTGATGGCGGGCAAAGTAATCTGGAATTTTTGCCAACATTACCCACGTTGATTTTAGACGCAAATACGGCTTCTAACTAGATGACATAAAATCCAATACACGAATATTGGCAATGATGGCGTTTACTTAAGAAATTAAAGCGATACCATAAAAGGTTTCCTACCAAAGTGGCTGGGCAAAGTTATCATGACTTATTTGCTCATTTTCATACAAACCACATTTTGCCTTACAAAAGTGCTAGGGTTGGCACATTTAAGTAAAATTATCGTCAATCTCTTCTTAGGTAAAGGTAACAAAAATAAACAAAAACATAGTAATCCTTCATTTATTTTAATTAATACAATTTTAATCAACCATGTTTAGAAAATTTTTATGTATATGTAATGTACCCAATGTAAATTAAATAACTGAAATCAAATAATGCGCACAAAGAGCTAATTTCACACACAATCGTCTGACAGATTAGTCTCATCAAAGTTGACAATATTTTCTGCTGGTATGTCTTTTAATGTTGTGCTTAAATTTTTAAAGTATCCAGCTATTTCTTCAGGTCCCTTTTCTGCTCTTGCCTTTGAAATATTTTGAGGGGTTCTTAACTTCTTAGACTCAATTCACCGGAATGACGCGCTAAAAAGCCCTGAACCCATGCATCACCAGGAATCTGATTCTTGAACTTATTATCCCGGGATTTTTATTTAGGTATTTGTGAACTAAAAGCTTCAGGTCCATTTTAGTAAGTGGGGAGCCAAAATCGCTAGGAACTTGCACTACTCTCACAATTTGATTCTCTTCTGCAACTGATAAAGCGGTAGGATGCCCAACTGACTTAGAATGTTTGTGTTGTATTTTATACGTCTAGGGATACCTAATTGTTGTTCAGCATCTCGTGAAGAAATTTGGCCTGATTCTACTGATTCACATGCAAGTTTTAACATTTCTTCAGTGTAGTTTTTATACATTCTAGATCCAATTTGATTTATGCTATTTTTCTGAAAAAAACCATATAAGAATGTATGTCATTAAATGTATTAGAATAGGTATTAGCAGAGATCCGAATAGGTAGACTATATTTACCTAAACTTCGAGAAAGTTTAGACAAAGTATGTAACATGTGGATAATACCCTCGTTCCGAATTAAAACTGTTAATTTTTAGGTATATATCCACTTGTAATTTGAGATTAAGGCCAATTTACTCTGGGTACCTATACCGATCTCTGGTAATAACTGATATCTTCTTTGAAAAATAATTTAATCTTAATTATAGTAATAAAAGCACGTTTCGTATATTAACACAATGTAATATAGATGACAATGGATTTAAGAGGCGCATAAGTGAAGTTTAATAAATAAATATGAGGGTTTATATGAAGTATCTAATCCTATCTTTACTACTTCTGAGATTATTTTTGTATATTTTCTTCTACTTATATTTACATAATATTGTCTTATAGATATACTTTCTTTTGAAATAAATCAAACACTGCGTACAAAGTTAAATGTTGATTAAAAGTAACCTTAGAAACTAAATGTGGATTAGTAAAAAAACTATCGTTTTACATTTTTATATTCTGAACATTTAAATAACAGGTCAGAAATTGAGTATCATGAACAGCAATAACATTTAAGAACAACAAAAAAACTTAAATCCCTAAGTAATTATGTAAAAATCATTTTAAAATTTTATTGTCCTCAAACGTTTATAACATTGTTCTTAACCCTCAACGAACAAAGAAAAATCACAACCGACATCCACACGGGCGGAGCCATGGGAAAAAGTAAGTCTTTTCCAAAATATCAAAACGCGACAACCCTAAGTACTTTTCGATGACGGGCAATGTTGGCCAGCAAAGGTTTGAACAATTTAGGGTAACATTACCCATCGTAATACTTTTGAATTGGTAAGGTTTAGAATACTGCAACTATAATTAAAATACGCTACGATGGTTAATCTATAGCATACAGTAAAATAACTTACCTGTGGCTTATCCATGACGCACAATTCACAAACACTTTCACAACAAAATTGGCCCACAAAAACAGGTACCTCATTTAACAAGTCCTGACAGGAAACTGAACGAACTTGGGAGTTACTGGGATACACAGTGTTGCCATAAATATAACCTATTTTCCTATTAATTGATAATGTTGCGATCAAGCTATAACTTTTTTCCATATTAACCGTTTTCTTTAAAAAAATATTTTTGGGCAATGTTATCCTGGTTTGCAAAGTTGGCTAGTTTCACGGTATTTGTTGTTATAGCGGCTACCGAAATACATAATTTGTGAAAATTTCAGCTTTCTAGCTATCATGGTTTATGAGATACAGCCTGGTGACAAACAGACGGACAGACAGACAGACAGCGGAGGCTTAGTAATAGGGTTCCGTTTTTTACCTTTTAGGTACGGAACCCTAAAAACTAGCCGATTCCTGCGGTTTCACCCTCGTCGTTTTCTGTATCTTGACGACATCGCTACCTAGCGGTTCAAATTATAGCCTATCAGTGGCGGATCTACGGGGGGGCTAATTCGAACAGGTTGGAAAATTGCTGGGAGAGGCCGCCATTATCAAGATTTGCCCAGATTCGAACAAAACGTAGATCCGGTACTGTAGCTTATTATGTTAGGTACCCTTGAAAGTCCTCTATCTCATCCATCTCCCAGGAAAAATTCCATTAAAATCTGTTCAGGAATGATAAAGATTACCCCGGATAAATTGAAAAACGGACAGACAATTTTTTTTATTGTAACCTGATGTTTATGACTTGGTATCATGCACTTCGTGTACCTACTAAGTAGGTACATGCACTTGAAAAAACATACTTATTTTTAAATGACAGGCGGTCTGCCTGTCTTTCATTTTATTTATAGGTATGTATGATGAGAAATTCCTTTCTGATGACTCATGGGAAAACAATAGACGACACGATCAATAATTTATATTGGATACTTTTACGACACCCAACCCGATTATGGCACCTATAGAATGAAAGCAAAACCCGAGCTCCAAAATCTCTATTTTCATAAGGAGACAAATCATAAAAAGTAATTTGTGTTCGTAACAAAACAAAACAAGTGTAGCCTTTCCTTAAATCTTTCCTTCGCCAAAATCAGTAAAATCCCTTAATATATTTACTCCATTGATCCCTGTTTCTGCAACTCTGGCAGTTATGAATTTTCTTTCACACGACATAGTTAAGTATTATTTAAATAGCTCTCATAGAGATATCTCATTCTTCTTCATAAAACAAGAAGGTTGTGATAGCTATTAATAATGAGAAGGAGGTTTTGCATTGAAAATAGCGTCATTGAGTCCTATTTTTATTTGGAACAACTACTACTGATACCGTTTACATTCTATTCGAGAGGTTAATCTAACTATGCGTCTGTTCATCTCATTTGTATCAATAGTTATTTATACAAAGTTATATTACGATGAATAAAGACTGCTACGCAGACTCTCTTCAAACCCACGACGTGCACCACATGCAATGCATAAACCAATTATATTAGATTCCATTTCAAACAATAGTCCTACACGTGCTGCGTGTGCGTCCATAGCTGTACTTAATAGTGAAGAAGAAGAAAATGCATTTATTTTTACAACATACACAACAGTTAAATATTACATAAACATGAGACACTACAAAATAACACAAGCAGGTACCTATGCTATAAAAAAATACCTAGTGCAATGGTGGAGGCTCTGCTGCACGTGTCCCATCATATTTTAGATTAAAATTCTCTACGGGCCTCTACTCTACACGTTGGACCCATATCCCCGTGTAAGCCTCCCAAAGGACTGGGTATTCTTCTAACGTCATTGTAAGAAGAATAACCGTGAAAAGGAGAGACATAATATGTAGTTTATTAGCACCAAAAAGGGTACCTACAGAGCAGTATACATCTTTTTTTTTTTAATAATTAAAATAGGTCAAACAGATCTTAAGTATACAATATGAGCAATGTCCCCCGAGCTAGGAAATTCTTGTGTTACGGGGGACATCCCTCTATCCTGTGTAATGTACTGTTACAAAAAAAATTAAGTACACTTATTATACAGACTAGTTGCAAGTGCACCGTATCCAGCTGAGAGACAAAGTTGAATAGGTATGTGTAAATTTGACAATAATTTGATTAAACACGAAAGTTTTAATTCATCCATTATAAACAAGCGGCAATGGTATGGTCGAAATGTTCGCAAACCTATAATATAAGTAAATAAAACATCAGAAAGCACCAGATGATTCAGACTAAATAAATTACGTTGGGATAAAAGGTGTGTTTAAAAAAGATTGGCAATGTTATTTCGGGTTATCTACAAAAAGAACGAAAATATTATCAAGGTGGTTTCAGGGGGAATGCCTGACCATAGACTAGAATACAAAGTTTGACATTTTGACTGGACATATTATGATGGCACCACACGCTTGTACGAGCCACTCGACGAGTGTTGACAACTGCCGGTCCTTTTTACAAGTTCACACTCATCAAGCTCAGAAGGGAAAGTAAGTAAGTAATATCCTCAGATGGAACGAGATACGTCATCCTAAATAAGCAATTGAAGCCATGTTTATAAAACTTACATGTGTTAGTGAATAGTGTCATCACACATCATTTATAAAAGGTCTAAATTGTAGAAAATTATCATAAAGAATGCAATAAAAATAACAAACGTAGAATTTTACTAAAAAATATATTTATTTTATACATTTTGATGATAAAATTAAAAAAAAAAAAGTTTTATATACTATCGTTAACATAGTTGGTACCATTTTCATGTACCTATGTGTGGTTATCACTCTAAATCAAATAAAAATCGTCATTAGAAAAGCGTGTAACAAGCTCAAATTATACACATTATAAAACTATGCAGAACATGCCAATGCGAAATTTATGTTTCGCGAGTAAGTTTACGCCAGTAGCGCAATAGGCGGGAATAAAACACACTATCGTTAAAAATATTTTACTAGTTCATTGGATACATAAAACCATAAGAGTTGAGCTACATCTATCAGCACCGCATCGCACTTTCCTATGCTTCTATCACATTCTGTCACTTAGGACCGTCATTTACTAGAGCGAGAAAGTGCATGTATCAGGTCCGAGTAAGTTTAAATAATTTTGCAAAGATAACAAGTGGACAATGATTTGAACACATTAAAATAGTTAAATAAACAAATAAAACTGTTCTAAATCTTGTATTTAAAGAGCTTGCCTACCAATTTAGTAAATTAATTACTGGCAACATTCTCCAGTCGCTACTTTGTTTTTTTTTATGGTTTCGGCAATAACCTCAAAATATTTTATAATGACATAACATATAGGTATTACAAAAGTGCTGTTAACTAAATACTTACTTGTGCAACGATTTTCTTTCAGTTTTATTTTCACTTTTGAATTGTTTTTGCTTAGTTGAACTACACACGACGACATATTTTTTGTTAAACTTATTGTTTGTTTACTAGTGTACTGCGTTTGTGTGCGTGGCTAGTGTATTTACAGCAAATGATTTGCCCCGCGCAACTGGTTTGCTGCTGTTTTTGGCTTCAAACGTAATGTAGGGCGTGCTCTGTCTGTTCGTTTTGTTCGTCTATGGTAATATCATAAAAAATCAATTTACTAAAACTCCAAAAAACACTTACTTAACAGTCTTTGTCCACAGCCTTTCACAGCCAACTGCTGGACTTAAGCCCTCCACAATAATTTATCTCACAGTACCATTGTGAGTGAATAAGATAAAAAATGTACGTTGCCCATACTCATAGGTATAGCAATAAATACCAGGGTTGTTATACAGGGTGGAAAAAGACCCTTAACGAAAACTGAAGTCCCAATTACAATTTTCTTTTACCTCAGCACCATACCTGGGCGATTACTGGTTTAGGAGATATTGAGGCTCAAAGTACCGATTCTTTTTCTAATTATTATTAACTATTGCTAAGTCGTGTTTTGTATGACAAATTTATACTATCTTTAAAAAAAAAACATAAATTGTCAATATTTCCCTGAAATAAACTGCTTTAAAGTTTACTAAACGTAATGCAGTACGCGCAAAGGTAACAGCTGGGTTCACCCGAAGTCATTGCCATCGTCCGGGCGTCCACGATGTAGGTATTGTACGGGCTGGGTGTAGACGCGCGCGGGTTACACAATGTAAACCGCGCTTATAAAACGTGTCTATTTTTTTTAAGCATAGAAAAATATATTTCGTTTCGCAGGTATTATTTTTGCGTAGTATGACTTGGCATGATGTGCAGAACGAGTAGACTTCGACTGGGACAGCAGAGCGTTAGTTAGTTAGTTAGTTGGACAGGTGTTTTCCGCACTTAGCCACTTAATTGGGCCATTGTGCGTTAGCAGTGACACAGTTGTCGCCTGCTACTCATACCATGCAAGCTCCTTCCAGAAGGCCACGAGTTGACCAGTATTGCGTATGGCTTCGCTCATGGTTCTGGGGTTGTTCAGGAACTTCGTCCGTTGGTCGCTCACGCTGGTACAATGTAGGATCACATGAGCGGGTATTTCTTGGGTCCCCATGCAGCCCCTACATAGTGGGCTGTCCGTGACGCCGATGTTGTAGAGATGCTTGTTTAGTGGACAGTGGCCGGTTATTATGCCAGTCAGATGCTTGAGTGTTTTCCTGTTGGAGTGCAACAGTTTTTGCGAGAGTCGTTTATCTAATTGGGGAAAGGCATCTTTAGATTGCCTACACTCTTTTAACTCTGCCCACTCTTTTTCGTGTTGTTGTAGGGTTCTCTCGCGTAACCATGTTCTTAGTTGGTTGAAAGGTATCGGAACAATTGGTTCGGGTCCCAGAGTTGTTGTGTCCGATCCTTCCTTGCCAGTTGGTCTGCTGCGTCATTGCCCGTGGAGTCACTGTGTCCTCGTATCCACTGGAGCGTGACCCGATTCCTCGCTGCAGTTTTCTGTAGCTCTTGGTGGCACTCCATAATTAGGCTGCTATTAAAGCAGTTGCCATCGAGTGCTTGTAGTACGTAGACAGCAGAGCGTATTCCAATTATAAAGGGCAAAATCTTCTAAATCTTAATGTTTAGGGAAAAGTCATGGCGAGCGTTGAGCCTACTTCATATCTTACTTTATGACCTCGCCTTCACTCGGTCATAGATAATACTAATATGGATTAAGGAGAGTGAAGTAGACACTCGGCCAACGTGAAGTGTAGGCGTTACAATCAGTGCTGCCAATCGCGGGGAAAATCCTCGATTTGCAGGTAATTGATGGCTAGTGTGGGGAGGGCGCGGGAAATCGTGTAATATTTTTCGGTGAGCTTTAATTACCGTATTTTCGATTATATTTACTACTAAAACCACGATCGGACTTAAAAAAATACAGCTCGACGGCAAATAAACACCGTACTTCACCGGATGAGTTTTAACAATGATCCATGCACCTACATTCAAATTAATGTCAAGGCCTTGCCACACGGCACAATTTTACCACTGATCAAATTTTCAATCGAATTGGCTTTGCCCGTCTACACGACACAATCAAATCACTGATTTTCATTCCGTCCACCCGATTGGTTAAAATCTGGTGGTACCGCCCACCCGATGAACTTGAGTTGGACGACTGGCGTCTAAACGTCACGATTTCATCAAGTGATTTAGTCAAGTTGGACGTAAAATTGTGCCGTGTGGCAAGGCCTTTTCAATTAGTATTGTCAAGGCCGCCCATTGAGCATTTTATTTGTAAACTTCTTCTTCTGCAATGTGACTTGTGAAATAAAGAATTATCTTATCTTATCATGTCTGTATTTTGTATTGAACCTTAGAACCTACTGATTGGCTCATAGGAGTAAATTTTGGTATAGTGCTTTTATACAAAAAAAAAATGGCACAATGAAAAATAAGCGGGGAATTTCAAGGAATTGACACCTCTGACGCGGGAAATCGGGGATTTTTTATTGGCAGCACTGGCATTTGAATTTTGACAGCAACTATTTTGTTAATAGTTGTTTAAAACTTTTATAGTGCACTCCAGTGTTGTCTTTCTAAGAATTTAGCAGAATAATAATGTAAATGTATGTGTAGAACGGTGCTAATAGCCGTAACACACGCTCGAACTTGTCCGGCGGACAAGACCCGTTGGTCCGGCGGACCAAATCCGCTCTCGCTACAGACGACCGGATCGGACAGTTGCTTCACGTAAGCCATATCCGATCCGACCGATCTGCAAACTAGCGGACCGAGGCGGACTCAATCAATAATAATTATGTTCGCCGGACTACTCTACAGACGGGCAGATTTGGTTCGGAGGCGGAGCAAATCCGTGGTCTGTTCGGACCAAGCTCGAGCGTGTGTTAAGGCCATAAAGTTTTTCATTGCAGACTGGCCCTTATCTTCCGATCCCAAGTTCCAAGCGGGTACCTACTAATATAAATAAAATACCTACTAGGCGCACCGTGATTTAAGCAGATGTTTTAACATAATATAATTGCTTATTAAGTTACTATTATAGTGGCTACAAGGGTATAAATTCTTTATTTTGGTTTCATAAGTAGGAAAATTACATATAAACATGAGAAAACCATCGAACAAACCTAGAACACTTCAGGATATTCTAGACAGTGACGATGAATTGACAAGTAAGTACTAAATTCTCCTGAATAATACTAAGTCACAACTGGCCAACCACAAAATTATGAAGTATCGACATTGCCCTAAATAGTCCACACTTGAATATTTTACTGTCAATGAAATTATAGTTTTATATGCAGAGAGAACTGCAAAACCTGTTGAACTATTAATATTTTATGTAGGTAACTAGTTTGTTGTGCTTATATAAGAAATAAATTACTATAACATTGTACCTTTTCTGCTGTTTTGTAATAATTTAAATTAAGTCTGGCTAAAATATTATTAAAAAAACTTAGTTACATATTATGTGTATGAGTATTATGGAATGCTTGAGTTAAGCTTAGAAAACATAAAACTTGACAAGAGTACCTGTTAGATCAATTTTATTATAAAATTGTTTGCTTTAGGTCTTTTTAATTTTCACTAAATATGTGCTTGTAGTCCCATAATAATAGTTTAGTGTAGTCTGCTGTGTCAGTACCTAAAAACAATTTTTATTGTTTGCACTATCATATCAAATTGTGTAATATTTTATTTCAGCTGATTACACTGAGACTCCGTATGTGCCTGCATATAAAAATGACAGCCGATTCCAACATTTGAAGCAAATTGAAAGTAGATGTGATGTAAGCAGCAAAAGTGTTGATAAAAGACTAATATTGAATTCTAAGGATGCTTTCTGTTTTCATTGTATGAAAAGAGTTTCAATAGACACACAAAAATGGTTTATTAAGTTTATGGTGTATAAAGATATACAGTCAAACTACAGATTTTTGAAACCCTGCCTGATTGCTAAATATTACAATTAACTCAAGCCAGCTGCAGCAAGATGTCAGCTTTGCAAGTAGCTACAAAAATATATTTTATATTGGACATTATTATAGTAATAAAAATAAGTAAATTAAGAGGCATAAAAGATGACCAGTTTCGTAACAATATGGATAAGGGATACTTTTAATAATTCTTTAAAATTATGGATAACAAGCAACAAGGGTTGTCATACTGTAGTAACAGGCCTGCAGTTGTTGCTGCTGCACTGTTTGCCAGTGCAATGCAAAATCGTACTAATGAGACAGACTGCACAGTTATGACAGGTAGTAAATAAATTACATATTCAGCAATTATATTTTATTGTTCTTAATTAACCAACAATATAACCATAGCATGAACCCTGAACAAACATGTTAATGTTAGGATGTTATTTATATATTTAACAAGTGTCAGATAATTGACAATTATTTACTGTAAGTATACACATAACATTAGTTCCTTTACACAATTGAGGCAAGAACTAAATTAGGTCTGTATAATAGTGCTTGATTTTTATCTTGTCAAAGGCCGATGTACCTACTGATCAGTGCGAGACATAATAGATTTTGTATTGTCTGGTATTGAAACATAGGCCGTTTCATCATGTCAGCCTAGAGACGTCCACTGCTGTACATAGGCCTTCTTCCAAGGACCTTTATTCTTAAGGTGGATACAGACTTTGCGAGGCATGCGCTACGAACGGCGCACAGCGCATGCCTCGCAAAGTCTGTATACGGCTTTATAATATAATGCATAAGGAAACTGACCATTTATTTTTGAGCTCAAAACTAATGGGACGCTTTTGACATAATTATGGTATATTTACATAGATATCTGTATATATAGGTACCGGATGTCAAAATTAAAATATGAAAACTTGGAATCAGTCTTCTCTTCTAAAAGAAAAAAAAACTCGTGCAAATCGTGTTACTGGCCAAACACATTTAAATTTTCGCGCGGCTTCTAAACATTTTTGTGTCCCGAGCCGTCGCCTCGGTACAACGGGAGGGCTGGCTGAAATACGGGACAGTCCCGTTCAAAACGGGATGTATGGTCAGTTAAGTGCATAAGTAACATAAAGAGAAACTAATTTGTATACATAAAGGCATTAAGTATACACATGTATAATAATTATGTTATGCCCTGTGGTTATCCCTATGCAAAATTACAATGATTGAACTCAGTTCCAATTAGCAAGAGACAAACTTTTGTTGTACATAGGTATATAGCTATTAGGTTTATATTTATTAATATAGTTACCACATACACATATCCATCCCTAATATGTACTTTACCTTGTCCATAAAATATTCAACAACTTATTTTGGAGGAACCGCTGGAAATTGCTAATCTCCTAAACAGTATAATGTTATTTACAAAAAAATACCAATGCCGCTGAAGTTAGACATTACATGACCATATTTATTTGTTTGTTCTTTGTCTCTTGCTAATAGTGAGTAGTATAATGATTTGGATAATTTCTACAAATTGACTGGAAATTATTTTGACAAGCTTTCTAGAAACCCTTGAGAGCATCTAACTGATTGTTGATAGCACTTTTCAAATCCCTTGGCATCACTGTCCTGTAAAAAAAAATATTAATTTTTCACAGGAGTCTATACACGTGTGTATCACACCTGTCAGCAGTAATGGACAGGTGCATTTTCGCAAGTGTATTGTTGCCAGGGCAGACCACCCACCACCATGTTTGTATAACTAACATGATAACTTGACCTGTAACTTTTCATGAAAAAGTTCAGTACCCGTCTTTTTCATCTTATTTATGTATAGTTTTCATTTTATTACTCTTATTTAATCAGGGACTGACATAAGTTAAAATGCATCTTTGACCAATCATACATCCTATATAGTATGGTATAGTAAAGCTATGATATCAAGAGCTAAAATATTGAACAATGATATAAAATATTCACCACTACTTACATAATATGGGTCTCTGATAATCCGTTCACCTTGCGGGTCAAACTCTCCAAAAAGTAAGAGCTTAGCTTTACTTCCTTTAGGGGCTCTTTTGTTCAGATCTCTCATGTTTTGCTCGTCCATTCCAAATATATAATCATAATTATTGAAATCTTCAGAGACAATCTGCAATATGTCAGTTAAATTGGAATTTTTTATGACATGTAATCTGGATATGAATGATGCAAGAGAGATATGTCAGGATTGTCGCAAATGGCGTTCCATAATCTCTGCCTACCCCTCCGGGAAACAGGTGTGAGTCTATGTATACATATATGTAAGTAATCTGTAAAGATCTCAATTTTCCTTAAAATATTGTGCTACCACTGAGTACAATAGATAGCTATGTATTTGTAACATAATATTTTAAACAACAATTATTTGTTATAAAGTCAAACCTGTCTAGCATGGTTGTTGTATGGGACATTATGTTTCTTCATAGTGTCCAAGGCTCTCCAATCAGGTGGATTGCCCACATGCCAGCCCCCTATAGCTGCACTGTCTATCTCCCATTCATCACCTAAGTTCAGGTCATTCACAGTTTTTTGAAAAACTCCTTCAGCTATTGGTGATCGACAAATATTGCCTATGAAACAAACATATTAACATTAGAAATATTAAAAGTTCAGTTTTCAAGCAATCGAAAATCCTAAAATAAAGTTACTTTATAAAGTTTACCAAGGCAGATGAAGAGCGCTTTCTTCTTATCACTCATGATAAATAAATTAGAGAAATATTATTTGGTAATTTGACTCGGAACTTTCTAACACCAGACACGAGGACGTCAGTTTAATATCTTGCTTATGCACTAAATTCTTTCCGTCTTATTACAAAACGCGGTACTAACTCCGATTTGAGCCTGGAGCATGCCCTGGTAACTGACGAACAACTTTTTTTTTTGTGAATAATGCCATCCTATTGCCAATCTAGGGAACTTTTTTGTCAGTGTTGCCATGGTACTCTACACAAATTGTCAAAATTGATATTTTCTTCAATAAATCCAAAGTTTAATAAGAATTTATTTATAAAAAAAAACTTACTTTTATTACCATTATTATTATATTATTTTACTAGTTTGAAACAATTTTGCATGACCACAAATATTTTTTGTTGGCAAACAATGGAAACCGTTACATAAATTAAAAACAAACAATAAATTAAACTAAATGTCAGTAACGTCATTGTGACAAGAAAATTTGCCGGCTGTGTGTTTACATACTTTTTTCTTGTGATTCTTGGTATTTTATTGGTATTTACGTAGAGTTGAGCTTCAGTTCCTACGTATAATATTCAGGAATATCTATTTCAGCATTACCTGTGTTGTTTGTGTAAGTAAGTGTTTGTGACATAGGTACTTAAGATAGGCCCTCCTAAAGGAGTTTGGACCATATATCTAAGTGTAGTGTTCTGCTCATTTTACTGGCAAGAGCTTTTATTATTATGGTACAGCAGACCATGATCAAATGCATCCTATTATACAACAGGCTCGAAATCAATATATTAAAGGAAAGAGCAGAAAAAGAGAAACACGAACTGGTGTAAAAATTAATGTATAGCTAAGTAAATAAATACATTTGATATTATATTTTTGCCTTATTTTTTCCTAACTAAATAAACCTATACAGCAGGACCTCTAATCCGAACCCATTGTAACTGATTTGGCCGATTCAGATTAGGAATTAACATGTTTATTTTCTCTAGTAAAGTGTTTAATTTCTTAATGTAAATAAGTCGAAATGATATTTCGTGAACTTTGAAATTGTATTAAAAGTCAAGTGTTCGTGATATTTCCCATGTAATAACGTTTTTCTTTTGGGAAAACGTTACATGAGAAATATCACGAACATTTGACTTATAATACAATTACGTATGTTACGCAGCGATAGCTAAAAAAAAAATATTTCGTTTAGTTCCTTGAGTGGCATTCAGGTGGCGCTCAACGTTAAGATCTGATAAAATTGACAGTTGCCAGTCTATCTCCAGTTATAATATATATTAGTCTATGGCCTGGAGTATCAAGTCTCGGGTTGTTACCGTACTAAAGTTAGAATCATACTTATATCTTGACTTTATTACAAAACATAAATTAAGTTAATTAAGCGAGGATGAACTAGTACCATACATGTACCATAGGTACTTACAAAGAGTATACAAATACTACGTAAGAAGAGGCGGATGTGCCATAGATCATGCGAGACTTTCAGCTTTGTATGAAACGTGCAGGGAGAACTCGTACCAACATAAAGATACTAATTGACATCGTTTTTATGTTGTCAGCATTGTCATATTTGTCAATATAGGGATGTACCCTCTAGTGATTAACGAAATATCGATATCGATAATATTCGGTAAGAAATAATTATAATTATGTTTCGACTAGAATCATACTTTTCCCACACAAATAAAAGATGTATTTAATATTTATGTGTTTATTCAAAGAAATTAGCCTATTCTATAAATCTATTCTAGATTAGCGAAGAAAAATACGCAGAACTAAAATATATATGTATGTTCATGTAATGGAAAGGTTTTCAACATTTCTTCAGTAATAAGATTTAAAGAAATGTCTATAGATACAAGGCATAGCTGTTTTTCTGACTTGAGTTTCCTTTTTTTTTAAGTCTTTCGGCTTAATATGCTTGCCACACACATAGTTCAACTGATGTAATTTTTCAATGGGCACATAAATCAAGTCTTGGTTTCCAGTTGCAGCTACCCATTTTTAAATCTAAAAAGAAAAAAAAAGAGTAGAATTTTTAGTCCTTGTGCCAATTTCTAATAACGGATTATCGATAACTGACAGGCAGCACTATTGTTTACCTCCAAAGTACTAGCATATGAAACTTTAGAATATTTCCTTATTTTTTATGTTTCATTGAAATATATCACATTATATAACATTATAAATATTCATTGATCTTTATCTAGGGACATTTTGCCATAAATACCTACCCTTTTTTCATTGCCTGACCGGCATGTTGTTGTATGCCACATTTCGCACGTTATTTTACTTGTTTTCATTACGCTCCTTTCAGTGCTAATCAAATAAATATAATAACACTAACACTAGAAGTGTAAAATCACATTTATTTGGTATACACAAAGCACTTTTACAGTATGCTTTTTACGTTTTATAAACAAACTACATAACGCGGCAAAGTTCAATCTGGATAATAATGTGACAGTTGTGACATTTGACACTATTGTCAGCCAAGGCGGTGATGTACGTATAACCCGTCTAACTTTGAAAGAATACTGTTCCAAGGGTACATAGTGAAGGATGCTATCTTCACGTTTTATACATATAATAGTAGCCATTAAAAAGACAGCACGTTTCATACATTCGGTTTTTTCTTAGGAACTTGCGCCAGGCTGGGTACTTACTACTAAGATTAAATAACATCCAGAGATTATAAACAGAGTTGTTCATTCATTCGGTCATAGCGTTCCGTTTTACGCCTATTTCATTTCGTATGTTATGGAATAGCAAGAAATATTTTACGTGTTTTATCGATATGATTAATAAAAATATGTCATATTTCTTTATTTTTATCATTATTAAAAAATTAACAACGTTAAAGATATTAAAACGCTTGTGATTTCACATTAAATGTAATAAAAGCTGGCACTAACTCTACAAAGAATTGAAACGTTCAAATGTCATCGACGACGCGCGTAATATGATTTTGTTTAGATTTGGTTTAGATTTAAACAAACTTAACAAAGATATTTATTGTAAGTATAAAATACTTTTATACTAACAATACATTTCTTTGTTAGCCAGCTTTATTAAATATGTTCATGAAAGCTATTCAGTATCTTTTCCACGCTTTGTGATACAGTCAAGCAACAAGTTACAGTGAGTGTTTTCTGCTGGAATAAAAATGGACCATCCGAAGAAAAAAAGGGGTGAGAACTAGAATGTTGAAGAGAAAGTTAGTATTTTTTTACCTTTGCATTGCAATAAAGCCCATTTGTATTTTCTATAACATAATTCATTAACTTTCATTACAGAATATATTGCGACACTTGATGGCGGCATCCGCGCATATAATTGAAAATAAGTGCAACAAAAGCAACACCAATTTATTGAAAGCTAAAGAATGGCACAATATTCAAAATAAGTAAGTAGAAAATTAATAAATTAGGTAGGTATAACTTATCTTGTGTAATCTTTAACATCATATCATGTTCTTAAATTTTTAGGTTTAATGAACTCACTGGTAAGCATAGAAAAGAAAGTGAGATAAAACTAGCATGGAAAAGGATGAAGTTAGCGGCCAAAGCGAATCTGTCTGCACATAGGAGGCAGCAGAATCAAACGGGAGGTGGTGAAAAGCCACCATCACCTTCTCAGGAAGACCAGGAAATAGTGGCGATTGCACCTCATGATTTCGTCATTGAATTTAATGACTACGACAGTGATGCAGTGCAGGTAAAGAATTCATAAATTTACGTGTCTTTGCTGGTATCCAAAAATAATCAAAATTGATACTGTATCTTGTTTTAGTTAAGTACAATCCCACTTACACAGGATGTTGCCATGCCTGGACCTAGCAGCAAAATCCCGTCGCCTACACCAATTATTATTGTAGATATT
Source organism: Euclidia mi (assembly GCA_944739405.2). NCBI lineage: Eukaryota > Metazoa > Arthropoda > Insecta > Lepidoptera > Erebidae > Euclidia > Euclidia mi. The sequence goes on from OX123189.2 coordinate 208,463, forward strand.
GCAGAATCTCAATCAGAGCACATTGTAGAACCAGGTTAGTACAATAAAAGTCAAATGAACATAGTTGTATTTATAGAAACTTTCTTTATTGCTTATCAAATGATATTATACAATAAAATATAATTATTACTTACAGTGGTGACTGATACAGCAAATGAACCAGAAAGGAAAAAGACTCAAAAAGGCATAGAAAAAAGGTAAATATAAACTGTTACCAAATGCAATGCCAAGGCAGCGATAGCCTAGTAGAGGGTTAGACAAGTAAGCGGACCCCGAGCTCCAAGTCTTAGATGAAACCGGGAAACCGCTAGGATGATGATAAACTGTTACCAAAAAACAGGTTCTAAGGAGACCCCGGACTGACATTTTTTTACTTTATGCACTTTAATTTCTTTATAAATAATTCTATACTCTGTTATTGTCTACTATTATTTAAAATATTTAATCACACTTTACAGAAAAGAAACTAAGGACTTACTTATTGAGAGCAATGTTAACTACAAGAAAAGGAACCTAGAGATGTTGGAGATTGAACATTCATATAACATAGAAATAGCAAAATTGAAAATTAGAAATCTCAACATGGAAATAGAAATATTAGAATGTCAGAGAAAAGAGAGTAATTTAAGTGAAAAATAGTGCCCTCTGATAAACGGTCATTAACACATTATATAAATAAGACTAATTTCAAAGTCTGCTTCTGTTTTTATTTTAATGTATAAATTTATTAGTTATAAATTATAATTTTAAGTAGGTATGTAAATAAAAATATACAGCAGTATTTTTAAAAATGATTTTCAATGAATAATCTTCTCCTTACATTTCCACGAACATTATCAATGATATTGAGTGGCATTCTTCGTACCTCACTATAGCTGGCTCCCTCAATATTATCATCGTCAGCAGGAAATATTCCTTCTCTCATATCTATCGCAATATTGTGGAGCACTGCACATGCAACAACAGTGTTTTTCACCGTTTCAATGTTGCCAAACATGCCTCTTAATAAGCAGCGGAAGCGTTGCTTCCACAGACCAAAACATCTCTCCACAGTATTCCTAGTCTGTATATGTGCTCTATTATACCTCTCTTCCTGTTGTGATATGGGGTTCAACACTGGTGTAAACAAGTATGGGGTACATGGATAACCATTATCACCAAGTAATATTCCTGAGAATGCACCGGCTTCAAATCTTTGCTTAAGTCTACATTCACGAAATATTCTTGAATCATGGACACTGCCCCGCCATCGAGTCACTATATCCATTATTCTAAGGTCAGCGTCACAAACCACCTAAAAATATATGTTTATTGGTAAGAGTATATTTTCTAGATACAACTTTGATTATCTAAAAATATTGTATCAACATACCTGTACATTAATTGAAGAGAAGCCTTTTCTATTAATATATAACTGCCCATCATCTGTGTTGACCTTCTTGACCCTTATATGTGTACAATCAATTGCTCCTATTACGGTTGGGAAATCAGCAATGCTTCGAAATTTCCTTATAGTTTCCTCTTGTTGCATAAGGGTAGCAGGCATTCGAATAAATCTACTAGACTGCCGTGCTAATGCTTTTGCGACCCTTTTGCAAATGTTGCTCACTACTGGCTGAGATACGCCATGTAAGTCAGCTGTATCATCTTGGATCTATGTACAGAAGAAATACAATACATTATTATGTGTTTATGTACAAATTACATCTTACTTTTTAGAGCATTGGGTACTACTTACTTCATGGCGAGCCCAACTTCGTAATGCACACATCACTTGGATTTCAGTCGAAATGGGATCTCCACGAGGATCGTGAGATATATCTTGCTGTAATAATTCGACAATTTTTTTGCCGAAATCCTTTGTAAATCTATATTTATACCGAAAATCTTCTTCACTTAATTCCTCAATAGGGTTCAGTCGAACCCGTTGTTTCATAGGTCTGCGAATCGACTCAATTAATTCCATATCTTCCAAATCCATTAAATCGATTGCATTTATAGCGTTCACATCCATTATAATTCTATTTAACGTTATTTATTGAGTTATAAATTAAAAAATACACCAAGCTAACCTCAAAATTGAGAACAGTTTTGACGTTTATGATGTTAGTACCATAGTTAAACTAGGGGTGTAGCAGGATTATCTTTTAGTACCATAGACAGTCCGGTATTAAGCGATAGTCCTCGTTTTGTAATAACATTTTTACTTAGTACCTGGATTAAGCCTAGTACTATATTTAGTCTTCGTTTTGTAATAAGACGGTTTAAGTTCAAGTTGCGCACTTCTGCTAATCTGCTTCATGCTGCAAAGCACTGCAAAGTGCAAAGTGAAACGTGACCGTGAGCACAGAACGTGAGTGTATCTGTGTATCAGACCACTATCAGACTATCAGTGTATAGGCTTGTTGAAAAAGTATCGATATATCGATATTTTCTATGAAATATATCGATATTTTTTGCCGATATATTTTAATTCGATATATCGATAAATCGATACAATATTTGCAATATCGGAAATTGTATAAAAACGATATATTTTTTATTTATGTAACTACTTCGTCGGTCTCGCGGCATAAATGTGCGCGTGGGATTGGGAGGTCTCGGGTTCGATTCCCTGGTCGGGCAAAGTGTTATCGGGTTTTGTTGTGTTAGGAAATTCTCAGTAGCAGCGCGGAGTCTGGTAATGTGCCCGGTAGTGCAATAGGCTTACATGGGACCTAAAAATTCATGGTGAAATGTGGGTGTAATATTAGACCTCTGCCTACCCCTTCGAGAATACAAGCGTTAGTCTAAAAAAATAAATAAAAATTATCTAACTGAAGTCGCTAGAATCCAAAAGCAAAAAGAAACTTTATTGTTTGTAAAAAGAGTACTGTTGATTTCATGGCAGAATTCAGGTCGCTAGTCGAACGGCGTCGTCTTATTCAGTATCTAGGTTTTTAATTGAGCAGCTGATTAAGCTAGTTGTCTGTGACAAATACCAATATCTACATATACGTTTATAAAATAAAGTATCTATAATTCACGTGGGTAGAGCCGCGTCCGAATATTTTATGTATTGACTAGGTAGTAGGTACTTTTGGTATTGACTAGGCCTGAACTAAATACTTTAATATAAAACAGCCAATTGTTTTAAAAATTCACCGATATATCTATGTATCGATATTTTTGTCTGGAGATATCGACACCGATATTTTTATGAATATCGATACATCGAAATATCGATATTTTTGTTCACTTCCGACATCCCTATCAGTGTAACTTATTTGACATGACGATGACGTGACTCGGGTGACACTTGTGACAACTTTAATCAGGGCCGTGAAAGTTCCATACATGGATAAATTTCATATAATCAGCGCCATCTACCGATGAGGGCAAGAACTAAAGAAAAAGCGACAACTGAACGGTCATTTACTCATTTCGCCAACAATGATAAGATCTGCGTGGCGCAGTGGGAGCGTGCGTAAATTAGATGTCCGTGGATCGAATCCACGCTTACCAAGAATTACATTTTGTGATTTTTATTTATTTTTACTTTTTTTTTTTTTAATGGCAATCTGTCGACAACTTTTCGACAATTTCTGCCAGTGTCGTGTAATGACTAGGAACACTTATGGGCAACGACGCATTAGGCAGTATTGATATACCATACTAATTATTGTGGTGTTAGATTCGAGCCTGAAACAAAAGACGATCACAGTTACAGATGTTAGTTAATACAATAATTGATATACAATAAGACAAACAATTAAAATTCTAATACATATTATAGTTTTATTGTGTTAATAGAGATAAATTTAATAAAAGCACAAATTATTATAGGATTTGGAAAGAAGGATAAGAGGTGGCGTACATTAACTGGGTACTGAATATTTAATTTGGATACAAGTTGTTCTAATGGGAAGGCTTTTTTTAATGGGCAATTAAGAAATATATGGTCCAGGGTACCCTCATCTAGGCCACATTCACACAAAGAATTGTCACGAACTCTGATCTTATGTAGGAAAACAGGGGAGCAGCACTGGCCAAGGCGGATTCTGCAAATAACGGAGGTTACGAATTTAGGAGTCTTTTTGAATTTATAAAACCAAGGCTTAATTGGAATGTCAGGTTGGATTGAGGCATACAAAGAGCCCTATGTTTTACTTGACTCAGACCACAAAGACTGAAAGGAGTTGTGCAAATCTACCTTGCATGTATGCAGTAAGTCATAAACTTGGATGGAATAGTATTTAAGATCAACCAAGCTACTATTAACAGCCTCTTTGGCATACTCATCTGCACATTCATTGCCAGTAATGCCAGAATGACCAGGAATCCATACCAGTACAACCTCTATATCCTTCTCAACACATGAATGCAAGCAGTTCCTAATTGCCATGATAATAGGGCTATGAATGTTATTCCTGAAAAGATTTTTAATGATAGCCTCCAGGGCACTTTTACAGTCTGTAAAAATTACAGCCTTAGAAATGACATCATGAGAAAGGATAAATAAACATGCTTCAAGAATGCCTATACACTCGCCAGTAAACACAGAAGATTCAGGGGGACATTGAAACTGGAGGATAATTTTTGAGTTTTCATAGAATACTGAAATGCCTGTTTTACCATCTGGAGACAACTTTGAGGCATCCGTGAAAAATTTATGATATTCGCTCCAATGAGCTTCAACCAGGGTAGAAAATTGAGCATTGACTTGATGAGAATCTTTATTCAGGGCAGTGATGAAATAATTTGGATAGTAAATTAAGGCTTTATATGGAGAATAATAGAGAGGAATTTTGGACCACTGTTGAATATTAACAGCTTCTTGTTTTAGCCGGATCTTTCTATAGGAGTTTAAAAATAAGGGGGGATCCTTGTGTCTCCAGTAATCACTCTGGTCCAGAAGATTATCTAAGTGGGCAAGTTTGGGAAGAATATTGTGGTTGTTTATAAAAAATCTTTTAAAAACAAATTTGTCTGCAAGTAATTGCCTGCGCAGGTAAGGGGGGGATCACCACTCTCTACTTGAAGACCATTAATTGGTGTGGATCTCATGCAGCCTAAAACCACAGTCAAATAATCCACTGTGCTAAAACTATGCGTAGACTCTTCGACTGAATGGAGTCTAGTTTATCCATTGCAACTTTACTGCAGGGTTCCAGCACAAATGTACCATAATCTAATAGACTTCTGATAGTTGCATTGTAAATGAGTTTAAGGGTGAAAGGATGCGCTCCCCACCAAACACCCGCAAGTGCACGAAGCATGTTTAGATTTTTCTCTAATTTGGTTACAACATAATTAATATGAGAAGCGCCAGATAGTTTTGAGTCTAAGATAATACCTAAAAATTTGACATTCTCCTCGAACTTTATGGGAGAACCTTCAATCTCGAGATGAAGCCTTGGAAGTATTCTCTTACGAGAGAAGACTACAGCCGAGCTTTTAGCAGGTGAAAGGCAGAGTCCATGGGAGTTGAGCCAATGGTTTAGGGAGTTGAGGGATATCTGCATGGATTCCTGAGCATCCGCAATTGACGCTTTCTGTAAATATAAACATATGTCATCGGCGTATTGAAGTATTTGACAGTCGATGTTGAGAGACCTATGTAAATCTGACGTGTAAATACTATATAGTAGAGGGCTCAATACCGAACCTTGTGGAAGACCGCGCCAAACAGTTCTCGGTCCAATATTATCTCCTGAACACTGTAACTTGACTTTACGGTCTGAAAGGAGGTTGCAGATACAATTTAGCATTCTTGGCGGTATACTCAGCTGACGTAGCTTACTTCTGAGTACAGCAAGAAGGACATTGTCGTAAGCTGCTGAAATATCCAAAAAGACCGCAAGCACCGATTCATTCTTGCTAAATGCAATTCGAATATCTGTCATCAGGATGCTGATACTATCCATGGTACTAGAACCCCTACGAAAACCATATTGAGAATCAGCTAGGAGGCCTTGGTTTTCAACATACCACTCTAGTCTGTTTTTAATAAGATGCTCGAAAATTTTACAAAGCACGGGCGACAGCGCGACTGGCCGGAAATGGTCTGGGGAGTTAGGAGATTTACCGGGTTTTAAAATGGGAATGATCAGCTGTGTCTTCCATATGTCCGGAATATAACTAAGAGTGAAGCAGGTATTAATTAAGTTTAAAAGGAATTCGCGGCTCTGAGGGCTAACCCTTTTATAAAATGAGTAAGGGAAACCATCGACTCCAGGGGCGGAATCACGAACATACTTGAGGACGGCATCCAACTCCTGTAAGGTAAAAGGAGCATCTAAAGGGTCATTGGAGGCAGTATCTGTAGACAGCGGGAGTTCATCCTGTAAAGGGACAAAGAAAGGAGCAAGTTTATTAAAGAAGAGAGAAGCCAAATCTGGAGAGATTGGAGAATATTTCACAGGGGAGCAGCCGCGACTAAACTTCTTAAAATTCTGCCACACAAAGGTAGAAGGGGTTGTTGGAGAAAGGGATGCACAAAACTTTTTCCAGCCCTCACGTTTTTTCCTTTTAAAAAGGCGTCTGGATCGAGCAACCGTCCGATTATACTCAATCAAATTTTGGAATGTCATGATGTTAACATAAGTTAGTTCAGCAGCATTTCGGGCTTTGATGATTTGAGTACAATCCCGGTCCCACCAGGGGGGAGAGGCTAACTTACCTGTAGCTGCATTCTTATGAGGAATGCTAGCCTCGGCTGCGGAAGAAATACACTCGGAAAATTGCAATAAACAGTCATCGATGTTGGTATTAGGAACACTAGGAATGGAGGGCATTTTGTCCTGCATGAATTGATTATACAAATCCCAGTCAGCATCTGCCAATCTGTATTTCAAAATGGGATTATTGTCTCTCTGGGGTAGGGACCTACTAACTAAAGTAATGCTAATAGGATAGTGGTCACTGCCATAACATAAATTTAGACGCTTCCAGTCCAGCTGGGCAGAAAGATTGGAGGAACATAGAGACAAATCAACACAACTCTTAACTTGACCAATTCTTGGTATGCGTGTTGCCGACCCATCATTCAGGACAAATAATCCTCTGTCATCTATTAAGTCAACCAATTCATTACCTGCACTGTCACAGTGAACAGAGCCCCATAGACTGTGGTGGCAGTTAAAGTCTCCTAGCAGAATAATAGGATTAAAAAGAGCACAGATGTTGTGGAGAAACTGAAAACTTGTAGTATTTGGGGAAGGAATATAAATGGAAATAAAATTGATACCGAGGATGTTAACTCCAACAGCATCAATCTCATTCCCATGACTAGGTAAGGAAAGTGGAGAGGAAGGGAATAAGTTGCTAACAAGGATAGCAGCCCCACCATAACCATCAGGACGGTCATGACGGAATGTGCTGTATCCTGAAAAATTAAAAGTTTGGGTTGGCCGAAGCCAAGTCTCAGCTAAGGCAATAATTGCAGGTTTATAAATATTAATAAGATGGGAAATCTCATGTCTTTTTGGTATGGCGCTCCTGACATTCCATTGTAGGCAATGTAGGGCCATAATTACGGAATTTAATGAGGTTTACAAATTCATTGGCAACGTTGTCCGGTTAACTATTTTTTAAAAGAAAAGAGGAAAGAGAAGAGTATAAATTATTAATTTCTATGGTAACAGGGTCATTAGAAGAAACAGTTAATTGGGAGGGGTTATTGAGAGCACAACCATTGGTGGAAGGATTAAACGAATAATTGTTAAGAATGCTTTCATGAGCTCTGCGGTCATAACCAGGCGAAAGTTGAGTGAAAGTGGTTTTTCTGTAGGAAATAACATTAGGGGATTGGTGAAGAGATTTAAGGCTGGAAGGTAATTGAGTGAAATTATTGAATTTAGGAGACTGAGAAAGAGTAGGGGGAGTGATGAGGAAACAGCAGCATATGACTTATAAGAGGGGTAAAACTTTTTGGAAGCTTCTTCATAAGACAAGCACTCCTCAGCCATACAAAGCTTAATATTCTTCTGTCTTATGAATTCTGGACAATCCTTACTGGTAGTAAAATGTGGACCAGTGCAATACAGACAGACAATGTCCTCCACGGAGCAACCATCACCAAAGTGTTCCTCACCACAGCGGAAACACCGAGGTTTGGAACGACATTTGGATCTGGTATGCCCAAATCTACAACACCCGTAACATTGAATGGTAGGGAATTGGTATAAATCCACCGGAAGGGAGTTGTAACAACAGAAAACACGCTTGGGCAGGGATTGACCATCAAAAGTGATGACTACCGAGGGAGTCGGTTTCCATTCTGCAGATCCTTCAGTTATAACTTTGTGGTTGAGTCGCCTAACCTTAAGAATTGGACAGGGGGATTTTAGGTTCTCAGCAATCTCCTCTTCAGACCACTCATTAGGGACCCCTTTTACCACACCCATTCTTGTTATGTTGTAGCTTGGAATTGAGGTAACATAACCTTTAGCGAGTATCTCAGAGTTATTTAGAAATGCATTTGCATCTTCTGGAGTTTTAAACTCAACAGAGATCTTGTTTCGGCCTACTTTTTTGACTCCATCGGGGAGAATATTTTTAATGTTCAGTTTCAGCAACAGCTGGCCAAACTTCACCGGGTGGATGGTGGTACCAGAGGAAGTATCATCAGACTTAAATAAGGCATGTACTACAAATGGAGCTGAGTCCCTTGTCGAATATCGAGACCGACTGTAGGAAGAAGGGGACGCTAGGGTCTGGTCATTGTTATTTGGTTTTTTTGGAGGGGGAGGGCCATCACTGTCGACAATGCGCTTACGGGCACGGTTTTCAATGTCCTCAAAGGACGATAACGACACGGATAAGCCTGGGGAATACGGGAATAGGTCCTGGGAGGGATTTGTAGTAAGAATTTGTTGGGGTAGGTTGGAGTTATTTTGCGAAGTGCCAGGATCGGGCGGACGACCATGGAATTCAAAATCAACTTCCATGGTCGCGACCTCCCCACATGCCGCAATAAAACGCAAATAAACTTACCAAACAGGTAACAAATAATCACACAACAAAAAAAACAATCACAGACACGAAACTGACACAGAAAATAACACCAAAATTTAGTGATTCAGCCTAAGAAAACAAATTAAACGCTCCACATGTGCTTGCCATAAACACTTACCGGAGAGTCTATATTTTTACTTTTAAATTGCATATTTTACATAATAGTTGTCATTTACTTATTTATTAACACCGAAATTCAACATTTATGTTATTTTGAAAAATGAATCCACTACTAACGCTATCTATACGATAGGAATAAAAATAAAATTGTTTGTACGCTATCTAGCGTAGGGGATGCCTATTGAACTTTTTCCTTAGAGGGAGTTGCGTATCTATACCAGTATATCTGTATAATCTATGACTTTAATCGTATTAACCTCTGGTATTAACCCCATAGAGATATTAGTATCTCTATGATTAACCCACCCAATCTCTTTGTAATAACCCATAGAGACCATAATAACCACCGATCGGGGAATAACATGGATTGGATATACCTACGAAATTAGCGTCTATACCTACGAAACGTTGGGCGAATAAAATGGCTGCCGTTTGGGTCGTACTCCATCATCCTAGCCAGAATATGAGTGAGTCTCAATCACAGATTTAACAAACAAGAACTTTTGTTCTGTAGTCTTAGGTCTCAATCATCTGTTCAACAGTTGCCCCGGCAACGGCGCAAATGGGAAAAATTGTTACTTCTGCCCCGGTGAAGCCGACATCATCGTCCACCGGGGCACATGACACACATTTAGTTGCTTCTGCCCAGGTGAGAAGTGTCACTTTACTTTCCCGTTAAAAGCAGACCGGGCAGATGACAAAAACAAATCCATTGCCCCGGTGCCGAGGCCGAGGCAGGTCCATGAAGTTATAGATAAATATGGAGACCGCACTCCGAATACCTACTTGAAGCTCAAATGATGTATCGCTATCTCGCTCACTGTGGTCATACCATCTCTTTTCAACCAACCACTGCCATATTGACAAGATTTACTTGACATATGGTGGCCAATGTTGCCACATTACCAAATCCTTAGGAAATGGGATTATAATTCACTGTCTCGCCAACCATGATTATAAGCGTTCGAGACCTACAATATTGGGAGTTTTAACAAGTGATTGGATTTCAACTCTTGATTTAAATACACATTAATTGACCGTGTAAACTTCTGATTTGCTTAATATGTCGGCTCTTTTTAAGAGCTTACTCGGAGATTTTAATAAGAACGCTAACGCTAAAATGAGAGGTCAGACCACAGAGAGTGAGATAGAGAAATGTAGGTATTTGACTCAAGGCTTTGTTGCAGCTGTGGCCTCCATGTTTATCTATACCTTCATGGGCAGGTCACGGGGTAGTTGGAACTCACCCCAGAATGGCACCATACATACCGTAATGAAACACACAGCCACACTGAAATACCATAAGGAGATAAGAATAATTTAAATTGATTGATAAATTTTATTTGTTTTTAATTTTTATTTATAAATAAAATTATTTTCTTCAACGTTTCATTGCTAGGAATTCTCGCATTCAGTTGTTGTTCATGTTATCTGTTGGCAAAAACATAATTTAATTATTTAAACTGCCTCATTTTGGGCAGGATGCAGAGGTTTTGGGTTTTATGTAATCAGGGCTAAGTAAAGTAAGTTAGTCAAATATGGCTTTTCCATAAATAGGTACAGACAAAATTGGTGGAATGTTTCATTTATTTTCGTTGACAGACATGAGATATTATCAACAAAATTATAGTTTGTGGAAGTATTATGGAAAAAAATACATACCAACTACATTACCTCAGATCAAGTAAAAATGACTACATTTCTCGCACTTTCAGATCAATAAATGTATTACATGATCTGGGTGATCGCACTAATAAAACCAGTCGTCAGACTGGTTGGCGCAGCGGGAGTGTAAGCGACTGCCACGCCGAAGGTCGCGGGTGCGATTCCCGCTCAAGTCAAACATTTGCGTGCATGAACATGGATGTTTGTCTTGGTCTGGGTGTTTCTATGTAAAATATGTATGTATTTACAAAAAATAAAAGTAAATAAGTATAAAAATGACATTTATCCATTGTCTAGTACCCATAGACGCCCGTAGTACAAGCTCTGCTTATTTTGGGACTAGATGGTGTTGTGTGAATGTGGTAATACAAAACAAAAATCAAAGTGGAAATCAGCTTCAAAGGCTACTTCCACGTTGATTAGTGAGAGTGCAGAAATGCAGCTCATCAATCAATGCAGGTGCCTAACGAAAATTGAAATGATTTGTACTAAACAGGTGTGGGCTGTCCACTGATGAGTAATCAGACTAATCTGTGAAGTCACTGATGAGTAATCAGACTAATCTGTGAAGTGAGGTGAAGTATGAAGAGTGGTTGGCAGCACTGTTGATGACATTAGTAATATTAGTAATTATAGTGACAGTGACATTAGTGACATTTACTTATGTGTTGTACGTGTGTTGTACTTTCTTATTTATTACCTACTTTTAAGATTTGTATGTTAAATAATAATTTTATTGTTGCTATTGATTCTATATTATCGGCTTACCCGTTTTATAATACTATTCAACTCGTATCGTATTAATGTGAATGCGCACTAGAGCTCATCGGAACAAGTGCAAAATTTATATAAACTTCGTTTATATTTCTTACACTTGACAAAAAATTATACAATGAGGAATCAGTATGTCACACTTAATAAAGTGCAAACACATTTAATAACATGGGGTGATCCCTTTGATTGTGATGGACAAGATGTTATTCTATGCATAACTGGAAACCCAGGCATAACAGATTTCTACATAGACTTTGGCTCCGAGTTACATAGAAGTACCGGTTTGCCTGTATGTATAATCGGTAAGTGCCCAAGACTGATTATTCAGTCTAAGTAATCAAAGCTGCATCCAAGACTGCCGCCTTGTAGTGCAAGGTCCGCTTTCTATTCTACACAGATCATCATTGTCTTGCCCTGGTCCCAATTTATTTGGGGTCGGCGCAGTATGTCCTTCGCTTCCATACTTCTCTTTCACCAGTCATCCGATCGTTTACCCCTTTCTCTTTCATATCCATCCTCACATCTACACAGATATTGACAGAATTAAATTTTTCATAGACCCACTGCCATCTGACCTCTGCAACCCTAAGGGCTACATATTCTATGGTTTAAACTTGTATGGTTACATTAAAGGATTCCAATTCCCCCAGCAACTGTCACAGACCTTTATGATAACTAGTGAAACTATGTGTAGGTACAATTTATTGTCATCATTTTTAATCTGGCTAATTTGCATGTAGTCAATACATACATACATACATACATATACTCACGCCTTTTTCCCGTCGGGGTAGGCAGAGACAACAGAACGCCACTTGCTCCTATCCTTACAAACCTCACGCGCTTCCTCTACACTCATTACTCTTTTCATACATGCTCGCCGGTTGCGGGTACTTCGGACCTTTCCGTTTCTTAGGATGTCTCCAATTTGGTCGAAGAATGTCCGCCGAGGTCTGCCGCGATCGACTTGCCCACACACATTTGCCTTATATATCTGATTCGTCATTCTTTCTTCACTCATTCGCTCCACGTGTCCAAACCACCTAAGCATTCCTTTCTCAATCCTTGTCACCACATCTTCTTTCAGTCCACTGCTCTTTCGTATAGTTGCATTCGGAATTCTATCAATCAGTCTTACCCCACACATACTACGCAGTGATCGCATCTCAACTGCGTTAATTCTACTTTCATGCTTTTTCTGCCAAACCCAGCTCTCACTTCCATACATCAACGTGGGGACAAGCACTCCATTGTGAACCGCCAATCGTGCCTCTTTTGGCACCGTCTGACCGTTCATAAACGCCCACAGTGCTCCATTTACACGATTTCCCGCAGTCACTCTCCTTTCAATGTCTCCCTCACATCTTCCGTCCCTTGTAAATATGCTACCCAAATATACAAATTCCTTTACTTGCTCTACAATTTCACCACCAATCGTAATATTACACTCAGTCACACTTTCATCTTTTTCAAACACCATCACTTTCGTCTTTCGTGCATTAACTTTCATACCTTTCGCTTTAAAGCTCTTGTTCATGCAGTCCATCATGTCTTGCAACTCATTCGCCGATGATGCAAAAATGACTTGATCATCGGCATATAAGAGGCACTTAACACGCACTCCTACCATATCGATCCCGCATTCAGTTTCTCTCATATCATTCATGCAGCTATCCATGAATACGTTGAACAACCAGGGCGAGGCTGCACACCCTTGTCTGACACCTTGGGAGATGTCAAACCAGTCCGAATAGGCACCATTGATTCGGACACAGGCTCTAGAACCCCTATACAGGGATTTCAGAGCCCTTATTATAAAGTTGTCTACCCCATACATGGATAACACCTTCCATAATTCCATACTGTAGTCAATACAGTAATTGATAAAATCCATTAACATTAAATCATGTCTAGTAGTAGGTATACAATTATAAATTTTTATAATTATTAAGATGTTGTTTATATACCAAGTACTTGATTAAATGTGTTTACTTGTTGTAGGACAAGCGGGTCATGAAGAAGTTCCAGATGAACATTCCAATGTACTGTCCGGACAAGAGCATTTATTTAACCTAGAAGGTCAACTGCATCATAAGTTAGCACTTATCAATCATTATATAGATAAGAACAGTAGATTACATCTCATTGGTCATTCTATAGGAGCCTGGTTAATTCTAGAATTGTTGAGAGATAATGATAATTTGCTAATGCGATTGTCATCTGTTAACTTATTGTTTCCAACTTTGCAACATATGGCTGAAACAAAAAATGGTAAAATTTTAAACTCATTCATAAGAAAACTGCATTTCTTCTTTATATTCCTCTTTTACATTTCGTGTTTAATACCAGCCGTGATTTTGAATTTTTTGGTACAGATATACTTGAAAGTGAAATGTTTGCCATTACATTACTCAAAGTGTATTAATAAGTTTTTGAAGCCAACTGTTGGAGAAAAGGTTTTATTTTTAGCTTACAATGAAATGGATACAGTGAAAAAGTTGAATACAGCGGCTATGGACAAAATTAAGCACTTGACTAATGTAATATACAGTGATAGAGATGATTGGGCACCACTCTCTTACATGCAGGACCTTCAGGTGTTCCAACCGCATATCCACTTGAATCAAGTTGATGTAGATCATGCATTTGTTCTAAAATCCTCAGAGAAGGTAGCTGACATGGTTTCCAATTTTATCAAAACAAAGATGTAGTTTGCACCTACTTATTTTTTAATATTTGGGATTCAGGCCATATAATATATGTACTTATCAGATATATTAATGATGCATAGCCTAAGAGCTATTTCGCACTAGGGTCCGGTGTAGTGTAGAAATATTTCTTTGGCATGTAACGCACTTCATCCGAAATACGTCATCTGATTTCTATCAAATTTGTGCGCGGTTTTTAGATTTGTATTTAGGTACACGGATTCGGATCAGACGTAGTGCGAACCGCTATAACGGCCCGGCCACAGCTTACAGCGGACGTTTCAATGTACATGGCGCGTTTACTCTGACTCCACATCTGTCGCGGCGCGCGGCCGCGATGGAGTAATGTCCACTTGCTCGACTCTGCTCCAACACAGCTCCTACCCAACACGAGGCGACTGCTCGCAGTCCACGCGGCGACGGCTAGCGGGCACGGGTCTAGTTCATAATATCGACAGTCACTACATCGATGTTTTCTGTATCGAAAACGTTCCATCGACGGACTAATGTATCGACAGTAGGTACCCCAAGTCGATGGTACGCTACATCGAGAGTACCCCAAATCGTTGGTACGTTTCATCGTTAGTTTAATACTCTAAGTCGTTAGTACACTAAAACGACGGTATGTTACATCGACAGTAAACCAATCGATATACCGCTGCATCGACTACCCAAACAAGTAACTCCGATTTAAGGCGAGGTTGCAGTACAGTGCGTAGCTCGACCTCACCCCCCGCAAAAACAAAAACACGGCGGTGGCGTCAGCGAGTGAGCGGGGGGAGGGGAAGGGGGGTTTCGTGTGTGCGTGTGCCACAGCGCAGCATAAAAAAACCGTAGATGTGTTATGCGAACTTCAAAAGTGGCCACAGAACAGTAATATATTTATGAAAACTGGCACATTAAAAACAGGCTAAATGTCTCATTTGGCTTTAGTCGCGTACGCGCTGCGGTCGGAAGCGCTCGCTCTTTTACTCGCGTGTGTGTACGTTACATTTGAAAATGCCGTCGTGTGTAATGAGATTTTGCACAAACTATAGTAGGAAAATGACTAAAAGTTATGGAATCACTTCTCATTCATGGGTATTACAATATTACAACGTTTTATTTACAATTTATAATAAATTCAGTATCACAAATAATAGAGTGAATAAAAAAATTGGCATTTAGCGAGTGTAAAAGAGAAGCAGTATTGTGCGTGTTCAAAGACTAAAAAACAAAGTATCCAGGTGGGACACTCGTAATAATAAGATACTGATGTGTGTTTTTGTCAAGTAATAAAAGTGATTTGAGGCTGAATCAACACAATATATTATTATTATAGAAATACAAAATCATACGTAAGTTACAAACATTGACCGATGATCAAAGTCCATTCACTTGTTCTTGTTTTTCTCCGTTTAGTATTAAACAACTAAGTAGATTGTACTGCACAGTTTTCGCTGCCGACCCACCGTACCCCTGGGAGTATGGTGGGTCTTTCAAAGCTTAGCCGTACTCCCAGATAATATTGTTGTGTAATTAGTTTATTAATTTCAGTTCGTTAATTTCAAGTTCTACTATTTTGTGGAATCATTCCCAGTATAGTAGTAGTATTGAACAATTCTATGATAGAACTGTCCTAATTCTATTAGCACAACTTGATGAGGAGAAAAGAATTAATGGGATAAGTAATAGAAATGTCCCAGTCTAGTTCTATGTATGTATTTACAAGGGTATTCAATAGAACTACTGGAAATGATCCGTAGTGTCACGACATCGCGCTCATATATCCGAATGAATATGTTTTGTAGACGCTCATTTGTTTAATGTGTAAAACAAATTAACGTCTACAAAACAAATGAACGCCTACAAAACAAATGAACGTCTACAAAACAAATGACTTACAGAAAGTGATCAGCTATCGATAGTCATTGCAGAAAACAGGTGCATGCGATTTTCAACCTAATTGACATTAGTCAGAATTTATAATTTTGTTACCCTAATATTGCCAGAAAGCGAGAAAAACAAAAAAGAAAGTTTGTCATGAATTGTCAGTAAGGTCGAAAATCGCATGCACCTGTTTTTTGCAATCACTATCGATAGCAGATCACTTTCTGGTAGTTATTTGTTTTGTAGACGTTCATTTGTTTTGTAGACGTTCAATTGTTTTGTAGACGTTCATTCGTTTAACACATTTTTATACATACATATTTATTCGGATATGTGAACGCGATGTTGTGACACTGCCCTTGTAAAACATACATATAACTAGTGGTAAATTTCCTATAACTGTTTCCCATTAGTTCTATTCTTCTCATCAAGTTGTGCTAATAGAACTAGTGGGAAAAAAGTATCACTAGTTCTATCATAGAACTGTTCAATAGAACTAGTGGGAATGATCCGACAGCGCAAGGATGATGATGATGACGGGTCTTCAACAGTACCACAGATTATACCTATAATATACAAAGCATAATAACCATTAGCAGTAATACCTAAACGTTTTATTCTCTAATTTATCTCCTTGTTGCACTATATCATCGTACAAGCGCTTGTCTTCGCTTGTCTGAAAAATTCAAAAACGTAAGTAGTAAGTCATTATCATATGAGAGATAACACTGTTCAGTTTAATGTCCACGTAGCACGGTGGTATAACACTACGAGCATTTCAGCCAGGAGTACGGTTAAGCTTTAAAAGACCCACCATACCCCCAGGGTATTGCCAGGGCTACGGTGGGTCCGCAGCGCAGAGTTTTTATATTAACGTACTGTTTTAGGTTTCCATTGAATGAAATGAGAAGAATAAAATGTACTTTTTTAATAAATGTTATAAATAAATCACATCGACTTTTTATTTCCCTACCTTAAATGAATTAATCAAATTTACTTTGAGGCGAATTGAATTTACTCAAGATAGACAAAGTGATCATGTCGCATCTGAGTCAAATTATTGTTTGTGAAACGGTCAGCATGATGTCACAATGCGCGTCGGTCCTGAGAGTATATGTTTATTTCGCGCTTGCGATTAGATGTGCTATCTCACTTACACTTCTTATCTAATTCTTAGTGTGTCGTTTTGACATATTTATATTAGTGTGCGTACGCTTTTCGCGATGCGTGCCACTCGTAAGCTCCGTCATGTTACCTTGTCAGTAACCTGTCTACGGTTTTTTACTAGTATGTCTATGGTTTCAACGATTGAGTTTGGAATACGAATTACTTTGTACTTTTGCGAAAACGTACATGCGGGGGTGGAGGGGGATTTTGCGGAGCAACGACGTACGTCCGCCCTCAATCACGCCTAGACAGGCAATGATGAACGGCCGGCGAGCGATATAATGCCAACATTTTGACTATTTTTTTTCTTGGAGAAAAATGATAACGAAATTACGAAATCTGTTTTTACCATTTATTTTAAAATAAAGAGCTGTTTCTATTGATAATACTTTCATATAAATTCATTATGGAATCTCTAAGCAGTACACGTTTAAAATTGTGATTTAGTGCCATGTTTGACATTTTTTTTTATCGAGCCAGTCATTCCAAATCGTGTTTCTATCTTTACGATTTACTAGAAGATATGTTCAACTTTTATACTTTAATTTTTATTCATTAAAAATATCATAGTTCATGGGACTTTCAGACGTTCAAAAATCTTAAAAAGTACTGCAACCTCGCCTTAAGGTCACAGCTGATTAGAACCACCCGGCACCCACTCCGCACCGCCTCTTCGGACGGCGTCGACTCGTTGTCGACAGTTGGTCCACAGGTGGATGCCGCATTATCACCAAAACGTCGCGCGGTCAACCAGCGGACCCCGCGCGGTCAACGAGTGAACGCCGCGTGGTCAACGAGTGGACGTCGCTTGGTCCACGAATTTTCGAGTAGTACCTAATGTAAAATTTTACAAACGTTGAATTGGCACTCATAGCTGTCGCGCTTGATGAAGAAGAAAATGAAAGACGCAACAAAAAAATCATTCACGGGCAGCGCGCGGTCCGCTTCGGACCCGCGCGTTGGCGATGCGCAGTCAACGCGGGGTGAGCATGCGAGCAGCGAGTTGTCACCGAGTGGTCCACCAGCCGTCCGCGCGTGGACGGCTTATATACGACAGAGGCGATCCGGTGACGCTACGGAGTTGATGTAGTGAGCGCATACCTATACAAATCCATATAAAGAATACTAACCGCACGAGGCGAGGCGGTGCGCAGTGGGTGCCGGGTGAGTCTAATGATCTGTGACCTTTACCAGCATGAGTTGGTAAATGTCCGAATTTTTTTATAAAAAAAACACTAAAGTTAAGTTACAGTCTCACCTAACCTTCATTTCTTTTTATCTTGGCAAATTTGTGATTAAAACTTTTAAAAATTCTGTGTTTTTATTTAAATCTGGCTCGGGTCGGATAGTCGATGCAGCGTACTATCGATTTGGTTTACTGTCGATGTAGCATACCGTCGTTTTAGTGTACTAACGATGAAGCGTACCTACCCACGATTTGGAGTAGGTACTGTCGATGTAGCGTACCATCGATTTGGGGTACTGTCGATACATTAGCCCGTCGATGGAACGTTTTCGATACAGCGACCATCGATGTAGTGACTGTCGATATTATGAACGGCTACCAGCGGGCACCCAGCAGTCGCCGCGGCGACAGCTAGCAGTCGCCTAGCTGTCGCCGCGGCGACCGCTTTTGTGTAGGAAATAGGAAATGCGGGCACCATCCACCGCGCGGCGACTGCTAGCAGTCGCCGTGCATACCGCTTGCTTCCTACAACATGCGGTCACCGAGGCGTCGACTACCGAGGTGTCGACTACCGAGATATCAACTACCGAGGCGTCGATTACCGAGGTGTCTGACAGCGGACAGCGTGCTGTCTGCTAATTTATTTATTTATTGTATGGAAGACAAACAGCACGTAAATACAATAATTATACAGTTCTAGCAAATAACTCCTCGCGGTTATTACAACATTATATTTATTATAGGCTCACGACTGTATCTCCGGAGGGCTAGGCAGAGGTGTAATATTACAACCACATTTCGCCATGAATTTTTCATCATCATCAGCCGTTAACAGTCCACTGCTGGACTAGGCCTCTCCTTTGAAAGGAGGAATTGGCCTACTATACCATGCTGGCCAAACGGGTTGGTATAGGGTTTGTATCAAGTTTTCCTTCTCTTGCAGTGTTGTTCTCTGCATAATATGCTCCCTCTGTCGGCTCTTACGACTCCCATGGGATGATATGGGGTGGTGACATTTCGTATTCTTAATCCGTCACCACACGGACATCACATGAATTTTTAGGTTCCACGTAATAGGGGGCGAGCCTATTGCCGTTACCGGGCACATCACCAGACTCTGTACCGCTACTGTGAATTCGGAAAAACCCAGTAACACTTGCCCGAGCCGGGAATCGAACATCGAATCCGGGACGTCCGATCAGCAGTCGCATACGTTATCTACTAGATCACGGAGGCAGATTAATTTAATATATATCATATTTATATGCCAATGTAAAGAATACCTAAAGAGCAATACTTAAAGCCCATATTTGAATGATATTCTTTGGTTGGGTGTGTGGCGAGTCGTTTGTGGGCTAAGAAGCGCAAAAATGCGCGCCGCTGCCGCCGCCATCGTTGTAGGCTGTGGCTCTGAGCCGTAAGTGTATAGTAAATACAAGCCTTTATATTCCTTTCATATTTAGTTTTCTTAAAGGGTGGGGAAAAAGTTTCTTCGCATTTTTTAAGAAAATTCAAAACATTTTTTAACATAGTTTATTTACATTTATAGTATTTTCGCTGTATGATGAAATGCACGACAGTTCTCATTTTACATATTACGCATACTACTTTCAACTTATGAAAATAAATTGGCAAAAAAAACAAATATTTAAAATAAATATCTATTAAAAATTACAAAGTAAATTGATACTAGTATGTCTCTCTCTATTTTTATAATTATTATTAACGGTAAATAAATAATTTAAATAGGTATAATAAAATATAATCCTCAAAATGTCAGATGCATGAAACGAATCCTCTGTCAGTAGAGATTGACACCATTGAATCGACATGAAAACGATTAATAGGAGCGCCCATCTTGTGATCGAATACGTCAGTACGAGCGCCTTGTATGCGGTTTGTGATTCTGCCTGTTTGGCTTGTTATTTTTTATTTTTTTGTTTTGGAAAAACAACAAAAAAGATAGTTTTAAACTCTCAAAGCCATGAGTTAGTGCTTCGTTTGAGGACCTTCTTTGAACGAGAGCGTGCAAACGGGGGCCCGGTAATACCGATCGACAGGGTTTTGTACAGAGTTGCGGCAGCTCTAGACATCGGCAAGCAAGGCTTCAGTTACTCGAATAACCAAAGAAAAATTTGAAGAAACTAGTTTTGAAGACAAGAAGCTGTCCACTCCGAAAAACGTGAGCGTAAAGCTTCAATAACTGACGTAGATAATTCCGATGTGTTGGCAATACGAAATCCATACATTGATAAAATTAAGCAGTCGTAGAAATAACATAATCGACAATATTTACAGACTTGGGATAAGTAAGATTCAGATATGAGGTTTTATTTCGAGTGACAGTGACGAATAATAAAAAAATAAATTTTAAAATTGATGCGTTTTATTTGTGAATGTATTTGCCAAAACACTTTTAATATGAATTTATTTCGAAGATGTAAAATCGGTAACTACGGACGATTGCATGTCGTTTGCCAATTAATTCGATATTTATAAATAATCGCTTAAATTGCCTTATGTTAGGTACATTACAGAGTTGTTATAGTGTAGTATTATACATGTTTTAATTAGCTGGCAACATTTGCTTGAAATATGTAACTAGTTATTAACATTTAATTCAGTGACTACATGATTTATTCATTGAGTATTCTTGTAGTGAATTATTATTAAATATATTTAATTTATTGTTACTAGATAAATTTATTAGTGATTACTTCATTTATTTAGTGTATCAATTTATTCTATATTAGTTGCTGATTTGATTAATGTCTACCCACCATGGCACGTTTGTGAACTCCACGGTGGGCCAACATTAATACCGGCAGTCTGTATCGTGCGCTCGGTGGAGTAACAACTCTAAAGTATTTGTGAATCAAAGTGTAAAGTGAAAAGTGGAAAATAAAACTAAGTGTGATTGCAGCCGTTACGAGTTTCATTTCCTGACCTCAATAGGTCAGAAGTGGGATTCGATAAGCGAAATCTACATTTCCTTGTCACGTCCACAGCTCGGATAAATGTAAGTAACGCATGCAATTTCTTCAGTCGACCATAGAAATGTTCAGGCATCCAAATATTTATTGTGTGATGTAGTTAATTAAAACTACGTTTAACTTGAATAGTTCATAACTAATCGCAGTAACGCCGTGTAAAAAAAAAAAAAAGCAGTGTAATTTATATCTACCCCTGGCAAAGCAGAATATCGTATTTTTTTTCTTTTGGCTTATACCCACGTTTATTTAATTATTACAGTGCAAAGCTTTAAAACCCTGATTGTTAGTTCGTCTCTTTATTCTACTCTTGTCATTAAGCAAGAAAGTTGTACAAACACTTAATAGAAATTAATATAATAGTTATGGGTGCAATATACTGATCATATAATACTACCAGCAACAAATTAGGTAAAAAGAAACAAAAACATATGCACATTTTCGACCGATTTTGATTTTTGACTAGCAAAGGAGATTCACTTTCTATATCCGAACAAGTTAACAAAAATAAAATGTAGAATGCGTGTTTAGTTTTCCTTATATTTTATCTCGCTTTACTAGAAGCATTAATAAAATAGCTTTATTTAACGAACAAAATAAAATATTTTTATTTAAATCTGTGAGATTTCCTACGAATTAAGTACAAGGTATGAAGTTAATGGTTTGTTACGTGTATACTTTAAATCATCCTTCTAATATTATAAATGTCAAAGTACGGATGTTTAGGTGTTTGGATGTTTGTTGTTCAATCACGCAGGGGCGGCAGCTAGTATACTTTAACCGTTAACCACTCATCGCGTAGGTGGTAAATTTCAGCAGATCTTTTATAACAACCTTATATTTAAATATGCGTTTGGAATTATTTGAGTGTGAAGACGTAGGCGTGTATATGTGTGTGTATATATACATACGTGTACGTTGCTGTGTATTTATAATAGCAGGTATTAAGCTTATTTTTTAAAGTTTCAGATCACGCTGTAATGGATGAAATTAATGGGTATACCCGAGGTAAAGGGTCTAATGTGGAGGAAACCCGAGGTAAAGGGTATTGTGCCATCGACACCCGAGGTAAAGGGTCCGATGTGGAGGAAACCCGAGGTAAAGGGTATTGTACCATCGACACCCGAGGTAAAGGGTCCGATGTGGAGGAAACCCGAGGTAAAGGGTATTGTACCATCGACACCCGAGGTAAAGGGTCCGATGTGGAGGAAACCCGAGGTAAAGGGTATTGTACTATCGACACCCGAGGTAAAGGGTCCGATGTGGAGGAAACCCGAGGTAAAGGGTATTGTACCATCGACACCCGAGGTAAAGGGTCCGATGTGGAGGAAACCCGAGGTAAAGGGTATTGTACCATCGACACCCGAGGTAAAGGGTCCGATGTGGAGGAAACCCGAGGTAAAGGGTATTGTACTATCGACACCCGAGGTAAAGGGTCCGATATGAAGGCAACCCGAGGTAAAGGGTATATTGTAATCGACACCCGAGGTAAAGGGGTCGATGTTAACCAAACCCGAGGTAAAGGGTTAAGGGACACCAGTGGTCTAATCAGTCGAGGCGAAGGGCTGGCACATGTATTGGAAGATGATTTTGAAGTATTTCCGGATACAGAAAGAAGTTTAAATCACTCGATGCGAGAGCGCATCCATGAGACTTCGGACGGTAATCAAAGTCTTATATTAGGAACATATCAAGAAATGGACTGTCAGAATCAGCGTGAACAGCACAAAATGAAGAGTCTTGGACAAACGTCACGGTCAAGGAGGAGGAAGCGTCATTATTCTACTTCGTCGGAATCGAGAGACGAGTCGCCATCACCAAAAAGGAAAAGGAGAACAAAGAGAGAGGTATCAGATAGTGGTTTAATGGAGAAATTTCTTAATATCTTAGAAAAGGTTAAGGGCTCTGATAAACCTAAAATGTCATTTGATAAGAATGTAATACCGGAGTTTGACCCTATGTCCAAAGAACAAACTATATTAACATGGTTGACTAAGGTTGAGGAATGTGCGGAGATTTACGGCTGGCAGGAGAAGGAGATCATCCACTACTCCTTGCCAAAATTGACCGGCGTAGCTAAGACATGGTATCAGGGTCTAACTTCGATATTACACTCATGGTCTGAATGGAAAAGAAAACTAATTGACTCTTTTCCGTGCAGAGAGGATTATGCCGAGCTTTTAAGCGAGATGCTAGCTAAGAAAGCAAAATATGGAGAGTCGTTGGAGCATTATTATTACGCGAAAATAAATTTGCTGAACCGATGTAAAATTCAAGGTAGACAAGCCGTTGGCCACCCGAGTTACAAATGCGACAAACCTTTAGTAAGATGTACGATATGTGATCGATTGGGTCATCAAACCGATAACTGTTTTAAAAACCCCAGTGTGACGAAAGGACTAGATAAAAATAAACTCTCCGGTAGCGAACAAATACAAAAACAGGTTTCTGAAGTTACTGTTGAGGATTCAGCTTTAAGTAAGTACGTACTGGAAGTAAAAGTAAATGGGTTGCTGACATCATGCCATGTTGATCTTGGTAGCCAATGTTCTCTAATCAGGATGAGTAATGCCAAGTCTCTTAATCTTCAGATTAGCTCGCGACCAAACTTGCCAACGTTGCGAGGTATAGGTGCCAACTTTGTTTATCCAGTAGGAGTAGTTCAAGCAGCTGTTGAAGTACAGGGAGTGATAGAAACAATAGACTTATACGTTGTAGAAGATTACGTATTGCTCCACCCCGTTTTATTAGGACATTCATTTACTGAAAAACCTGATATACTTATCATAAAAACACCGAATGAGATTCGATTTCAAAGAATGCCACTAGATAAATTTGATATAATTGTAGATACTGACACTGAGATCGCGGGCAATATGCTACAAGCGATAAAGATTCACACTAGTACGCACCTGGACGGTGTCATTTATGTGAACGGCACATTGCGAGGCCCTGATAGTAAAGAGTATTATTTGTTTCCCGGTCAATACGAGGTCAAAAACGGACATGGCGCGATCATAATTTACAATATAACATCATCCCCTGTTCATTTTGCTAAAGGCACTCTTTTAACTAGATCTTTCTTAATGAACCCTACATTACCAACCCAAACACTCAATTCATTTAGCGTTACTTTCGATGATGCAGAAATGAAGACCTCTGTGAATTGTAACCCTCGTCTAGACAAAGATCAACGCCGAAATTTACAAGATTTGCTTGCAAAGTATAATAGTTGCTTTTCTAATGGGCTGCAAGACTTGGGGTATACGCAAGTCACCGAAATGACAATCGAACTTACAGACGCAGACCCAGTGGTGTATCGCCCTTATCGAATGTCATATGCCGAAAGGTCATTGGTGAGAAATATGGTTCAAGAGATGCTGGATGGCGAGATAATTAGAGAGTCATCATCGCCCTATGCAAGTCCAATAGTCAT
Organism: Euclidia mi; assembly: GCA_944739405.2. Lineage (NCBI taxonomy): Eukaryota > Metazoa > Arthropoda > Insecta > Lepidoptera > Erebidae > Euclidia > Euclidia mi. The sequence goes on from OX123189.2 coordinate 233,375, forward strand.
GGGCCAGAAAAAAACAGGTGAGAAACGCTTATGTGTTGACTACCGAGCTCTCAACAGGAAGACTAAGAAAGACCATTACCCTTTGCCTCGTGTGGAAGATCAACTGGATTTACTAGCTGGTAACACGTTATTTACATCCTTAGATCTAGCTTCAGGCTATTATCAAATAGCAATATCCGAAGAGTCACGACCAAAAACTGCCTTTGTGACACCTGATGGGCAGTACGAATATAATCGTATGCCCTTCGGTCTCGTCAATGCGCCATCGGTCTTTCAGCGTACAATAAATAAAATCCTTCTGGAAGCCAAAATCAAATATGCAATTATCTATATGGATGATATCCTCATCCCATCCAAGGATTTTGATGAGGGCATTCAACGACTAGAAGAGGTACTGCAGCTTCTCAGTAAAGGTGGGTTAACATTAAAATTAAGCAAGTGCCACTTTTTCCTCGATTCAATAGAGTTTTTGGGCTTCGATGTAAGCGCCGAAGGTATTCGACCAGGTAGCAGAAAAATAGAAGCAGTCTCCAAGTTTCCAACGCCAAAGAATCAGCATGATGTGCGGCGCTATCTTGGTCTTTCCGGATTTTTCAGAAGATTCATCAAAGGCTATGCTGTCATTACCGCGCCATTAACAGATCTGCTGAAGAAAAATACTGTGTGGATTTGGGGCAGTGAACAAGAAAACGCGTTTGCCAAGGTAAAGGACTTGCTTGTAAGTCGACCTATACTTGCCCTTTATGACCCAAAGGCCCAAACGGAATTGCACACAGACGCCTGCAAGGATGGCTTAGCAGGCATATTGCTTCAATGCAACGGGTTTAATGTACTACAGCCAGTCTCTTACTTCAGCCGTAAAACCACTGTCGATGAACGTAAGATGCACTCTTATGAACTCGAAACGCTGGCAGTTATAGCCTCACTAAACCGTTTTAGAGTTTATTTGGTAGGTATACCGTTTAAGATCCTAACAGATTGCAATGCATTAAGGTCAACACTGGTAAAACGAAATCTTATACCTCGGATAGCACGCTGGTGGGTATTACTTCAAGAGTACGACTGCACTATTGAATATCGGCCTGGAGTTCGGATGGCGCACGCAGATGCTCTCAGCAGGAATCCAGTTGATGATCCGGTAAGTGAACAACATATTTTAGATGTTTTACAGATACAGCGGACTGATCAGGACTGGATCTCCACTGTACAATCCGCTGATGACGAAATCAAATCAATAAGGAACATTTTATTAGACCCCAACACGTTAGAAGCTATTGACGTACATAAAAATTACAAGCTTAAGAATGATCGAGTTTTCCGGGTTGTAGGAGATGATTTGAAATGGGTTGTACCACGAGGAGTACGCTGGCAGATCCTTAAAATGAACCACGACGATATTGGTCATTGTGGGTTTGAAAAAACATTAAATCGTATTAGAGCACATTACTGGTTTAGAAAGATGCGACGATTTGTAAAAAAATATGTTTCTTCTTGCCTTGAATGCGCTCATCACAAAACTCCAGGTGGTAAGCAGGAAGGCGAATTACACCCCATCGAAAAGGTCGGTATACCCTTTCACACCCTTCATGCAGACCATCTGGGACCATTCGTAAAAAGCAAGAAAGGAAATTGTTATCTACTGATAATTGTCGATGGCTTCACAAAATATGTGAGTATTAATCCTGTCAGGAATACCAAATCTATTACGTCAGTAAAGGTAATCAAGCAATATATAAGTTATTTTGGAGTTCCTACCCGCCTGATCACCGATAGAGGCACGAGTTTCACCAGTAAAACATTTCAGGATTTTATAAAATGCTATGGAATAAAGCATATCCTTAATGCTGTCGCAACGCCTAGGGCTAACGGACAAGTCGAGAGGTTCAATAGGACTATCTTGGATGCCTTATCAACTTCTAGCCATGGTGGAGACGACAAATCTTGGGATGATTTCATTTTCGATATCCAAATCGGCATTAATACCACAAAACATAAAACAACTCAGAAAAGCCCTTCGGAACTAGTATTTGGATTTAATATAACCAGTAGGACAGAAGGTAAATTGAACGATATTATTAGAGGGCGCTGTAGTGCCAACTGTCAACATCGCGTCCGTGTTTTTATTGTTCGTAAAAATATATAAACCGTAAAATAAGTAGTAAAAAGTTGTCACAAAGTTGCTATACACCAGAACACATTGCCACAAATTGAAGATCGAAGCAAAGGTCGGCTAATAGTACCAAAAACGGAAGAAAACAATCCAAGTGTACAGTGCCTTTAACAATCGCATTTGTGTGTTTTCCGGTGAAAGGAGCGAGAGGTCTCAATCGCTGGACCCTTATTTTCGTTGGGCTTCGGAGAAGTCAGGATAAAGAGAGGGTATTGGCATTGATATTTCTTTTATAACCTAAACTAATAGTTGAAAAAAACGACGAAACTGCTTTATCGACGCTCCAATTAGTTCCGCTACGCACCGCAAGGAGCACACATTGAACAACACGACGAACCTGATTTATCGACGCTTCGATAAGTTCCGCTACGCGCCGCAAGGAGCACAGCAAAAACACGACGAGCTTTATCGACGCTCCGATTAGTTCCGCTACGCACCGCAAGGAGCACGCAGAGGAAAAACACGACGAACCTGCTTTATCGACGCTCCGTTTAGTTCCGCTACCTACCACCAACAAGGAGCACCAGCAACAAGACTACATTACTACTGCCATCTAGCAGCTACCATTGGAACTGCCTGGTTATCAAGCTTCCTAATACTGAATACCGCATCATAGTGAAATAATCTCGTATCTTAATCGACCAGCCACCTGGTTCTCTGTGAAGAAAAAGAGAGGGCGCTGTTTTGTTTACCATGGATGAAATTAAAATTATGTTTTTAAAAATGCAAGAAGATATGAAACAACAAAAACTAGACATGGATAATATGAAGGAAGAAATAAAAAATGCTATAAATAATAATATAAACGAGAAGTTTAAGCAGCTAGAAAACAAAAACACACTTATAGAACAAAAATTAGAAAATCAAAAAAAAGCCATAGATAATTTTGAAAGATATATGAGAAGGAAAAATCTACTATTTTTCGGAGTACAAGAAACCGAATCAAGTTACCAAGATTTGGAGAACAGCGTACTAAACATAATAAACAATAAATTGAATATCAAATGTGACAGCTCTGGCATAGAATCTGTAAGGAGACTTGGGAAAAAGAGCGAGAAGGTCAGACCCATCATAGTAACATTACACAACATGGGATTAAAAATACAAATACAAAAACACAAAAAATGCTTAAACGGATCTTCGTGCTACATAAAAGAAGACTTTCCGTTAGATATTATCAAAAAGAGAAAGGATCTCCAAATAGAATTAGAAAAGGAAAAGGAACAGGGGAAAAAAGGTTTTATAAAATATGATAAGCTTGTTATTTTTGACCCAAACACCCAAAAGAACCAACAACAAACATTCAACAATAAAAGGAACTTATCAGAATCTCCTGAAACATCAGACACCAACAATAGAAGTGACAAACATAACACAAAGCAACCCACGAAAATAAATAAGAAAAATAACATGAATAATTTCATTATCAAAAAACCTACGCTTCAGAACCTTGTACCGAGTCCAAGCCACGAGCAGAACGCCAATCGCATGAAAACAAATACAGACTAGCAGTCAACGGCCCCTCTCAGTCTTCCAACCCGGCTGGTCCCCGTGGAAGAGTACGACCACAACCCTCCAATCATCACCAGAACAAGAAACAAAAATAATAACTTAAAGATTGCTACATATAATGTTCGATCACTCTCTACTATTGAAAGGTATATAGAATTAACACACGCTATTCAGAATATAAAAATTGATATACTTGGCCTAGCGGAGATAAGAAGAACTGGGTGCAAAATTGAAGAATACAGTAACCACATATTCTGCTACGTGGGCGAAACACCCGGTTTATATGGCGTGGGGTTTCTCATCAAAAAGGAATACAAGAAAAATATTGTGAATTTCTGCGGCTTATCAGAGAGAGTGGCATTACTTCATCTAAAACTACATGATATCGACCTGTCAATTATTCAAGTATACGCTCCGACAAATGACTCAGATGAAGAAACTATAGAGAAGTTTTACCAAACGCTACAAAAGGCTCACGATTTATCGGTGAATTGCCAATATATCTTGGTAATTGGAGATTTCAACGCCAAGATAGGACTACCAAAAACCAACGAAAACCTGATCATGGGAAAGTTCGGATATGGAACAAGAAACAAAAGAGGAGAAAGGCTGATACAATACGCGCTTGAATATAAACTACATATCATGAACACGCACTTTAAAAAGAAAAACAATCGAAGATGGACATGGATATCACCAGACGAAAGAACAAAAAATGAAATCGACTTAATCATGTCTAATGTACCAAAAAATATCAGAAACATAGAAGTCTTAAACAACGTAGAGTTCCCGTCAGACCATCGAATTGTAAGAGCAACATTAACCTTGAAAAACCACAAGAAATGTCGAAAACACTTTCAAGATACTGTAATATCATTGAAAACAGACGAAGAAATAAAAACATACCTTTCTAACCTAGAAACTAGCATTAAGGACTTACAAATTGACAAAGATCACATACAAGATACATACGATAAACTCGAACTCTACATTAAAGATTGTTTAAAACCGCAAACCGTATATAAGAGCAAAGAGCACTGTCATCACTTTTTTAGCGAAACAACCAAACTCATGATCCAAAGACGCACAGAACTTTTAAAAATCAAGAACAAAACAATTGAAACAAAAAAAGAGCTATCATATCTATACAAACAAACCAGTAAAGCAATAAGAAATGATTACAATCAACACAAGAAAAAAATTATGGAAGCTAGCTTAACACAGTTTAGAAGTGCCAAAAGAGCTTACAAACAACTAATCACCCATACTGACTGGATCAAGGGCCTAAAGAATGGACAAAATGAAACAAAATCTAGAAAAGACATTATATCATGCGCTACGAGCTTCTACAAAAATCTGTATGCGACTACAGCTGAAGACACCATACCAGCCACACAAATAGACACCTCAGAAAAAATCGGAAACGAAACAACTATTATACACGATGAAGACGTCCTGAAAAATATTAAAAAGCTTAAGCGGGAGAAGACCCCTGGACCTGACGGCGTAAAGAACGAGGCGCTGATAGCAGGCGCAGAATTACTCACCAGGCCGCTTACAAGTATTTTTAATATAATTTTAAACACCGGGAAAATACCTGAACAATGGCATAAATCAGATATAATACTGTTATATAAAAAAGGAGATCCACGTGACATTGCCAACTATCGCCCGATAAGCTTGCTCTCAAGTGTTTACAAACTATTTACCTCTATCATACACAGCAAAATTAGCCCCCAAATCGACAGTATGCAGCCTGTAGAACAAGCGGGGTTTCGATCTGGATTTTCAACGATGGACCACATCCACACACTGGAACAAGTGATAGAAAAGTATACAGAGTTTAATAAAAACCTTTATATCGGTTTCATAGACTATATGAAAGCATGCGATAGTCTCTATCATAACTCTATATGGCAAGCCCTACAGGACAACAACATAGACCCAGTAATCATTAGAACTCTAAAAAACATCTACCAGAACAGCGTGAGCAGAGTCAAGCTAGAATCCAGAGGTGAGGAGATCAGAATAGCGCGAGGCGTCCGACAGGGAGACCCTTTATCTCCAAAATTATTCATAGCAGTCCTACAATGCATATTTACTAAACTGAACTGGGATTCAGAAGGAATCCAAATTAATAACACGCGTCTGACCCATCTTAGATTCGCGGACGACATCGTAGTTTTCGCTGAAACCTATTGGAAACTAGAAAGAATGATATCACAACTGAACACAGAGAGTAAACCCGTTGGCTTGCATATGAACTTAAACAAAACAAAGATAATGACAAACAGCAAAAAAGGAAAAATTATGTTAGATGGGGTCGAACTAGAGTATGTAGAGCAATACATATACTTAGGCAAACTAGTATCCTTCCGTAAAACAAACAACGAAGAAGAGATCGATAGAAGGATTACGTGCAGCTGGAATAAATACTGGGCACACAAAGAAATACTAAAAGGTACCTACGACCTACATATGAAAAAGACTGTCATGGATACTTGCATCCTGCCTTGCTTGACTTATGGCTCTCCGACTTGGACCTTTACAAACAAAATAAAAAATAAAATAATAACTTGTCAGCGAGCAATGGAGAGAAGTATATTAAGTCTCAGAAAAATTCACAAAGTAAGAAGTCATGAAATAAGAAAAAATACCAAACTTACAGACGCGCTGAACTACGCATTAAAATTAAAATGGCAATGGGCTGGACATGTAGCGAGATACACTGACCACCGATGGACAGTTAAATGTACCCAATGGACCGGCCCACAAGGAAAAAGAAGCGTTGGCAGACCTCGAAAAAGGTGGGCCGACGACCTTATATCGGTGGCGGGACAAGGTTGGTGCTCGTCAGCCCTGGGCCTCAAGTCTGGTATTACAATAGTGCCAAAATGGTCGATCACTGACTTCATAATTGTTGATTTTGACAAGTTTGGTAGTCTACTGTTACAATGGTGTCATAATGATTTTCCGATGGTCAACCACTGACATTCCATTGAAAGACATGGCATAGATTGGTAGTCTCGTACATAATGACAAATCAATGACTGATGTATGCGGTAGTCTGGTAATATTTTGACAGTTCCTTTGATCAGTGACCTACCATCGTAACGCCATCGTGCAATCATTGCTTTTGACGAGTGTTTGCTTGTGAAACATAGTGACAGACAATCAAAAAGTTTAATGTACTACAAAAAAGAGATTATGTTTTCACTGCGAACTAATATTCTCGAGCTAACAAGCCCGTCGTTTAACGAGGATGACTACAAACCCTTTTACGGATATTCCCGAGGCGAAATATGTAAAAACGTTTCATCTTAGAGAGGAAAGGATGCAGTAAGGGAGTTATTTCAAAAACTCATTCCTCTTAAGGCCAGACCGCGTCAAAACGATAGCGTATCGGCAGAAATGAAGGTGAGAAAACTGAAGTTAATATTGATTTATTATTCTATTCCTATAAAGAAGAAATTTATTAATTAATGTTATATTTTTATTGCTGATTCTGGTAGCACTCATTTTACGCATCAGGATCTTACCAGACCTTGATTGGACAGGGTGCCCTCCATGACATTTCGCCAATTACTGTGTCGCAGTCCATTAAAGAAGTTACAGAGGCATTATATAAAATATACCATCAATATATTAAATGGAAAGGAATATCATAGTTCGCCTAGTTCAGTTTGTGGTTTTCCAAATTTGATGTTCAAGTGTCTACTTGAACATCAAATTATACATGTACATTCTGCCTTCTGAAATATACAAGGACATCAAAGCTAAATATTCATATTCCAAACATAATAAACAGGAAATTTAATAATATTTTCAAATATTGTAGCTGTGCTTTTAACCCAACTATGGCAGAGCTCAGATGAACTTAGTTCATCTGAGTGACGGAGCTAAAAGGAAAGTGTAATGTTTTTACCCATTGGGAATGGAAGTGTTAGTAGTAGATAATGATGGCTATAGATAGTGACCAACAGTGGTTTGGTACTTAATTAAATGATAATGTCATACCTATGTGATAGTTTGAAGTATTAGTACAATAAGATCTTCCTGATCTCTTTTTAATATTGCCATACCTACCTGACAGGAACGGTTATGTTAATGATGACTAGATAGTGACCAGGCTTTATTTAATGTTCCTAATTTATCAATATATTCTACCTACATGTTATGGAGTCTTGTTAAGAATTTAAGTACATAATTCAATTAAATAATGTCTGAATTATGATGAAGTGTTTTTAAATTAATTGCATAGTATAGAAGATCTTAGTATAAAAGAATATAATGTAATGAGTGTTGTGTTTATAAATATTTACTTATCTCTCTTACAGATACAAAATTCAAGCAAACCGGCAACTTCTTTATGAGTTTTGTGACCGCTCATATCCATCTGTTTGAGACATACATATATGTGAGGATTCTGCAAAGCCAGTATGAAAAAAGTTGCTTTGCTAGTAGATGCAAAAGTGAAAATTTATGATAGTTAGTATATGAGAATAGTATTCAATTTTTGTGTCTATAATTGGAACCAATAATTCTTAATAAATTCATGTACCTACAGAAATTATTTATCTTTAATAAAACAACATTGTTAATAATAACACATAATTATGAGTTTTATTTTCCTTCTTGATACAGTTACAACACATGAAACACAAATAATATTTTAATTGTAATAGGAATGTATCTATGATCTAACTCAATCTTCAATATTTTATGTTTTGGTTATGCCAATTCTTCTTCGAATATAAACACCTTTAGTAGTTAACTCGCTATCTTTAATTATAGTATTTACTCCTGTCGATATAATCACTTTTCTTTGAGGTGTGAACTGCATAACCTTGCTGTATCATTTCCTTTGGAATTTGTTATCCATAGAGCATTTTCCATTGATATCTTCGTTTTGGCTCTAAGAGAAACATACGAGCTACTCGGTATTTAACAATTCAAGGCAGTGCATTGAGATTATTGAGAAATATAACAAACTAGGACTTTGTTTACAAAAATGTTTGAGTTTTGAACTTTTGACAGTTCTTACGTCAAAACATGATTTGACTTTGACAGCTAAACAGAACAAATATTATTGAGTTGAATGGTTAAATTCATTGTTTTTTTGCCATTTATGAACTTTAATACAACTTTAGAGTGCTTATAACACTAGTAATGAATATTTAAAAAATATATAAATGAAATCTGGCATGAAAAATGATCAAATTTCATGGTAGTTTTTCAAAAATCATTTCTTCTAATGGTTTTTTTTATCTATGGCAATACAACAATGCCATTCTGCCACCATTCAATTACGAGACCACTGATCGATCACTGAGCTATCATGATGAATTACCAGACTACGAACTTTTGTCAAAATGACAATGGGATCGTGTTGGAATGACGAATGTGTTTAAAATAGCAGACTTGAGGCCCAGGCAGGCCGGGCGCACTTCGCATTTTAGGTACAAACTTACAAGTACCTCGGCCGACCACGTCGACGTGGTTGGATTTAGTAGGTTGCCGCGCGCCGCTCACATTAGACGTCACGCAACGAGTGCGACCGCTCCGTATTCTCACGCGCCGTGTTCATACACTGTTCAAATTATATAAACGCCTTTAACAACAAAAATGTCATCACAAGTCTAATGCAAAGTATTGCTTAATTAACTGTGTGTCGAAAGCGACTTGAAAATTTGATTTTATTTATATTACGAGAGCAACTTGAAAATTTGATTTTTTGTTTGTTGAGATATCTCAACGATTATGGTGTCAAATTAAAGATTTAGTTCAAAAACCATTTTATCTGTTTGAATCATGTAAATCGGTCCACGCGTTTAGGAAATAACTAAGAATTTGTATAGTAAAAATGTAAACGACCAGAATTTTTGTGCTTTTGTTCTACTAGCTCCAATAGTGGGATAGGATACTTATAGGATAATTATTTATTATTAGGTACGTGGTCAAGTAGGTAGATAGACGATGAATAAATATAGTAGCAGCGCCAAGTCGACAACCCTAGCGCGCCACTCCGCGCCAGACAGCGACAGCGTTATGTGTTAGAAAAGAACGGGAACTGTTAGGTTAATATCGCATTAGGCACTGAGTGCTTATGCGAGCTGAATTGAACTTTATTGCTTAGTACCAAGAGTCGTAATTTCAATAAATTGGTTTGAAAAGTGAAGCTTCTGTACGTTAGTACTATTAATTATTCTGTGGCCCAGGACAGGGAAGAGTGGAAGCGGTTGGAGGAGGCCTTTACCCTATCAAGGGGTTCCTGTAATTATACAGTTTAGTTTTTAAGTACATAATATAAGTACCTAGTATAAGTAAGAACTACTAGCATTATATAAATTTATTTAAAAAAAAATATTATACTCTGTTAAATTTATTTTACGGTTATGGGAAATAAAAGAGGCTTTATTATTATTATTATTATTAGCGTAACTCTGAACAGGACCCCGGTGGAAGAATTGGAAGGGTTGAGACAAAACGCAGGATGTAAGATACGAGAACAACAGGTAAAAGACTCTATTTATTACAATAAACATAGAAAAGCTCCAACACTGTACAAAGAAGGTGACTTGGTGCGAGTAGAAAGGCAGGTTCCCCATGATGGTAAGTCGCAAAAACTTGCTATTAAATATCAAGGTCCGTATCGCGTAGTAAAAATACTCCCAAATGACAGATTCCTTATTGAGGATACACCTCTGACTCGTAAACATGCCAAAAAGTATGAAAGCGTCGTAGCTATAGATAAAATTAAACCTTGGATGAATTTTAAAAGAAATCTAGATGAATCCATCTGAAAATGAATGTACAAGCGAAAATGAATAGAATTGCACTCAAAATAGTCAATTTGTTAAAATTCTCCAAGTCTAGATGTATTTTATTGTAAGTAATATCCGTACCAGGCGTGAATAAGCTGATAACTCGACTTGCATGTATATTTTTTTAATGCATATTAGGCATTAGGATTGCTTAATTCATAGGGTGAATAAATGACTAAGTCGATAGTTCTGTTTTACCGCACATAACAAACATGTGAATTTTTAAACAACTCGCTTACTAAAGGGTACAATGTGACGTCTTGAGATATTAAAACATACAAATTATAATTATTTACACAACTTAACATGTCATTATAATACTACCAACTATAAAAGAAGAAAATATTGAACAACATGAGATGTTCATTTATTCAAACAACCTCCATAATGCTTTTAATAGCATAAATCAAGTTGTCCAGTTATTACCGCATCGAAATTGCGTTTTATTTTGTGACAAATAATTCTATCATCTATTACATTTTCTAACCATTACTCGTGTGATGACACAAAGTGATATGTTAAATAGAGATAGCTGCAGTTTTGGCGGTTTATCCTTATATCACGTCGTTTTTTGTGTCTCAGTGGCAATACATCCATCAAATCCTTATTTTTTTTAGTTATTGGTAAAGTTTCTTTTGAAACAACTTCTAATTCTATAGCTAGTGTCTACATTGAATGCTCCTTGGAATTTATCTATTTTCCTGTAATTTATGACTCTAACACAGCTTTCATTGTCAAGATTAGTCATAAAACGTATTTCTCCGATAGGCTTCTTGTATTGCAGTCATTTCACGGGTTGCCATAACAAAATTTCACCACTGGCATCCTTATTTTTAATTGTAAAAAGACCTTTCTTCGAACACAATTCTGCAAAATTGAGAAAATTGTCCAATGTCATGGGTACAATGGCAAATCCGTTATCAATATTGCAAGATCTTATTAATTGCATCCAATCCTTAAGATGATTTATTTTAAGCTTGTTTTCTTTTTAGGTCTAGGCATGATCCGAGTCACATTCCATGTGCCTATGTCCGTTAATCAAAACTTATGATTAATTTTCTCTAGGTTTGGATTCACATTGGTACCGCTTTGAAGGCACGCTCTCTTCGAGTCACGCCATCCGCGCCGGTGTCCAGTCTCAGGAGTCAGTGCTCTCGCCTCTCTTGTATTCATTGTTTACCGCTGATATACCGATGCATCGACTAGTGCAGACAGTACTTTTTGCAGACGACACAGCCATCTATATCTCAGGCGCAGACCCTGGCGCAGTCAGTAGGAAGCTCCAATCCGCAGCCAACGCCCTAGGCGCATGGTTCCGGAGATGGCGGATAGAGGTCAATCCCGAGAAGAGTCAGGCGGTGCTTTTCCACCGGAGAGCTCATCGCCTGTACCCTCCGGGTGCGACCCCACAAATAAGGATGTTTGGGTCCCCTATTCCATGGACTAGGGAAGCCAAATATCTAGGTGTGATTCTTGATGATCGACTATCGTTCCGCTCACACATTACGAAGGCTCGCAATAGAGCCTCCTTTGTGCTTGGGCGCTTACATAGCTTAGTCAACGCTAGATCTAAACTATCGCTTAGGAACAAGATTAGGTTATACACATCGTGTATTAGGCCTATAATGACATACGCTAGTGTAGTATTCGCACACACTAGGCCACACAGGATCCATAGGCTACAAACACTTCAGAATAAGTTCATGCGGCGAGCTACGGGCGCACCGTGGTACGTACTCGTACGTAACGAGGAGTTACATGTAGACTTACAACTGCCGACCATCAGGCAATTCATGAAACAGTGCTCCCGTAGCTACTTTGACTCTGCTTCGACACACCCCAACCCTCTATTGGTTGCGGCGTTAAACTATACACCATCTAGGATTTCTAAGATTAGGAGACCTAGGCACGTATTAGACGAACCTGACGACGACACTACACTCGCTCAAATCAGAGCACACACGGCTCGCGAAGCCATACAAATTCGACCGCAGTTCCGTACTCGCCGACGAGGACGGAATACGCGACGCGTTAACGTTAATACCGCGGGACACCTTAGTCCCGCATTGCCGACAGCGCCCCAAGCCGAGGTCCGTGGTAGTCCACCCTTGGGGAGTCAAAACGCTGTCTAGTATACTTTGACGGGTTGGGAGCCTTCTGCGGCTTACCCATAGTCCGCGTAAAGTTGTCAAGGCCATCTGCGGCCAACAACTAGTCCACACACACACAAAAAAAAGCAACAGCGTTATTTTTATTCTGGCCGCCACACATGTCAGAATAAAATGAGACCTCTGTAACTTCAGGTGGCAAATTTTGTAGAAATATGTCACAAACACGAAGCAATTTGATTTACTCCACGAGCACCGATGGTTTCGTCTCAAATGTAACAAACATGTAGCTTTATCATCTCTCAAGTTATGAATAGTAAGATTCGGATTTGCCATTGCACCCATGAAACTGGACAATTTTTCGACAATTTTATCAATTTTGCAGAATTGAGTTCGAAGAAAGGTCCATTAACAATTAAAAAAAAGGATGCTAGTGGTGAAAAAAGTTGTTGGCCACCCGTGAAATGGCTGCAATATAAGGAGCCTCGATAGGCTTCTTATTTCTCCGATGATAAGTACGTTTTAGGGCAAATCTTGACAATGAAAGACGTTTTAGACTCATAGATTACAGGAAAAGAGGTAAATTCAATTTAGAAACTATAGAATTAGAAGTTGTTTCAAAAGACTTTACCAATAAGTAAGGAAAAAAGAAGATTTGATGGATTTATTGCCACTGATAGATCCCATTTAATCACGAATTTTAAAAAGCCATTAAAACTGATGGTCACGTATCCATCATCGATCCTGATTTTGACTCCGAAGACCCTGATAGGTACCTACATACATAATATCGTTATTTCCATAAGACCATAAGAGGTAGGCAGAGACTATACTTATGATTTTTTTACACACGTACTGCCCTTAAAGGTACCTAGGTGAATAACTTGATAACTCATTGGTGAACAACTTGATATGTCTTTTTTTTATTATAAATACATTAAATTCATTAAATAATCTTATGTTAGCTGAAAACTGAAAGCAAATGAATTACTTTCCGATAAAAAAGTTTTCAATAACAAAATCAGAATTTACAGATTAAACTTAAACTTTAAAATCGCTGCCCTGAAAAATATGCATTTTCGACTTGTTAAGTTATTCACGCCTGGTACGGATATAACCATTATGTACATTATGTTATTTAACATATACAAAAGTAAAGTATAGCATCGATTACTAATGCATGGTAATTAATGTATTTTAGTTAATAATAATTAAACTAATAAGCGATGGGACTCGCTTCAAACAGGATGGCCGAACTGTTAGGTACATTACAGAGTTGTTATAGTGTAGTATTATACATGTTTTAATTAGCTGGCAACATTTGCTTGAAATATGTAACTAGTTATTAACATTTAATTCAGTGACTACTTGATTTATTCATTGAGTATTCTTGTAGTGAATTATTATTAAATATATTTAATTTATTGTTACTAGATAAATTTATTAGTGATTCCTTCATTTATTTAGTGTATCAATTTATTCTATATTAGTTGCTGATTTGATTAATGTCTACCCACCATGGCACGTTTGTGAACTCCACGGTGGGCCGACATTAATACCGGCAGTCTGTATCGTGCGCTCGGTGGAGTAACAACTCTAAAGTATTTGTGAATCAAAGTGTAAAGTGAAAAGTGGAAAATAAAACTAAGTGTGATTGCAGCCGTTACGAGTTTCATTTCCTGACCTCAATACTTAGGTTACATCACTATAATAGGGTGGTTTCCAGGGTCAAAATAATTACATTTTATTTAGTCCGTATTTTAGATTATAAAAAATTATTGGACACGTATTTTTTCTTTTTTCGATTAAATAAAAAATAACAAAGATATAGCCCATTAAAGTTACGTGTGACGTCACCTATGCGAAAAAATGCAGCACGGCGTGACGTTATACCATACGTAACTTTAATGAGCTATATCTTGGTCATATTTGGTTTAATTTACAAATAAAAAATACGTATCGCTTATTGTTAAATAATCTAAAGGACGGACTAATATTTTTTTTTTGTCAACTAGCCTATTGTCAGTCATGAACTGTCATGCATATCATTACACAGCGAAAATACTATAAATAAAGTATGTATTAGGTACCATTTTGTTCGATAACTTTTTGCCATCTTGTAGGTAGGGACATGATCCCGTTGCCATGCAAATTTTGGGACTTCTGATCAAAATACCGCGACAAGTGGGTTTGGCAGTCCTCTCGTGATGATAACCTGACACTGCCTAAAGAATTCTGAAGAGACCGAAACAGGTGGAAATCTGAAGGTTTATTTTTTTTTAGTCAGGACTATACGGCGGATGCATTAACACCTCCCAGCCAAACTCTCTTAATTTTTGCTGATTGGCTAAAGATGTGTGAGGTCTAGCATTATCATGATGAAAAACCACACCCCTTCTGTTGATTAATTCCGGCCGCTTTCTCTCAACTTCTTGCTTTAATCTCATCAGTTGTTCGCAGTAGAGTTCAGAATTGATGGTCCTGCCTGGTGGTAACAGCTCATAATGAATAATGCCCTTCCAATCCCACCACACACACAGCATGACCTTGTTGCGAGTTAACCCGGGTTTCGCCACAGTCTGTGAAGCCTTTGACCTTTCTCGCACGTTCTTGTCGTACGTGATCCTCTTTTCATCACCAGTTAACAGCTTCTTCAAAAATGGTTCGGTTTCATTACGTCGTAATAAAGAATCACAAATGAGTACACGGTTCATTAGGTTTCTTTCAGTGAGCTCGTGAGGTACCCAAATATCGAGCTTTCTTCTGTAGGTACCCAGTTTTTTCAAATGCGCCTAAACTGTTTTGTGGTCAATTCCCAGTTCTTCAGCTACGTCGTAACTACTGATATGCCGATCTTGCTCCACTTTTTCAAAAATGGCATCCATTTTATCTGTAATAGGGCGACCAGAGCGACGTGAATCTTTGACATCAAAATTTCCGGATTGAAAACGCTTAAACAAAAACCTATACTCTCACAGACACTGCACTAGGTCCATAAACATCGCAAATTTTTTTCGCGGCTTGCGTTGCATTTTTACCTTTTTTGCAGAAAATTTTTAAAATGTATCGAATTTCTTCATTAGATTCACTCATCTTGACAGTACGAAAAACAAATAAAAATCACACATTTTCCTAATTTGAATTTGGAATTATGTTCTTTAAAATTTCAATGATACCAAAACCCACAGATATGAAAATCCAAAACCATACTATAATGCGAAAAGACTTTTCCTCACACCTAAGAGCGGTTTTAGATTAGCGTATTTTTCTGCGCGTATACGGTCGTTTCAGCACACGCGCGCTACATTACGCGCTTCAAAAAACCAGACTCACGTAAACGGGCGTATTCGCTCGAAACAGTAGTGACGTCTTGTCAGTGTCAACATGGATTCTGACGGCTCGTGGTTATACGAGCTTACAAGCGCGTTAAGGCTCGTACGAGTTGCGCGTGTGCCAATAGGCGCGCCTATACGCGCCTACATGCGCTTCCAAAAACGAGCTTATACGCGCGTATAAAACGCTAATCTGAAACCGCCCTAATATGTACCGGTGCACCGGTGTACCCGTTGTCTGTAATGAAATCTTGCTAGTTAGGTAAATATGACTTAACTTAAATATGACCCGGTTTTTTGTTGAGCTGCAAAGCATGCATGCAAATCTGATTCCACAGAGTTCACCTTTTTCTGAATTTCCGTACGGCTGCGCTGTAATTTCTCGTTCGGGGTCGAATTAACTCTTCTTGATGGGAACGCAAAACTCTTTCGTGTAAGCGGAGTCCGTACCGCCGAGAACTGGGTCCCAACCACCCCGGTGGTCGGCCCCGGCACCGGGGCACATGAGAAAAATTGTTGCATCTGCCCCGGTGGTGGCCCTTAGCCTTAGTTAACCATCTTGATGCTGATTGTCAAGAACGCAGCAGATGGCCTAGAATGGGTGCAAGTCGATATGGAGAATGAGGAAAATATGAATTGTAGGTAAATTCGAGTGAACATGAAGCTTTTCACTTGTAGTACGAACCTTACATGTACACTGTGATTGCAATAATAACGGTACACTGTCCAACGTAAAGCGTCACGGGATTTTGGTTGCTTTACATTTGGATTTACAGCTACCCCTGCTGCCTCCCCTTGCCGTTGCCCTTGCTGATTGTATCATATCAAAGTCTTTAAGTATATTTTAGGTCAAATTCAAATCAACAATTGGTACCAAATCATGTCGCACCCTTAGAACATAAATGACACTATACGAAAATGTTCATTTTACAGTATGCCCGTTTTAAGTTTTTTTAAGTATTGTATGGGTGATATGGAACTAAAAAAATGTAAATAAAACTTCGTGATCGGCTTAAAATAACAGTTTAACTAACGCTGTTTCAGAATCCAGTGGCATAAAATAAAATTATTGATTATTTATCAATGGAGAAGCATTAAAAAAAAGTTTTGCATGGTGTCTGTTATTGGTTCATAGTTGCTTAATGACCTCTAAGTTATTATTTAACCTACATTGTAATGATTGATAAAAAAGATACAAATAAAGCAATATAATTACTGAAATAATAAAGAATACTATTTATTTGGCACACCCTCACAGTTTTAGGTCAAAACTACCACAAATACCTACGCATAATAACGTCATCATCAGTCTTTAACAGTCCACTGCTGGACTAGGCCTCTCCTTTGAAAGGAGGAATTGGCCTACTATACCACGCTGGCCAAACGGGTTGGTATAGGGTTTGTATCAAGTTTTCCTTCTCTAGCAGCGCTGTTCTCTGCATAATATGCTCCCTCTGTCGGCTCTTACGACACCCATGATATGGGGTGGTGACATTCCGTATTTTTAATCCGTCACCACACGGACTACCACGGACACCACACAATATGCATAATAACAATTTAACAAATCTGCCTAAATCTAGAAAAAAGTATAATTTGTGTTTGAATGAAATTCGTAATTTTACCTTAAACAACATTATATTAAAATCTTTTACTTACTTACTAATTAGTTATTAGAGGCATTCCAAATTAAATACTAAGGTTAAACGTCTTTCAAAGTGGGATTGTCGTAAAAGTTACGTACAAATCAGCGTACTTATTAAAGGCTGAATAATCACAAAAGTCCGCAAAAACAACACATCCTTTCTTTGGTGTTGTTTTCATCGAAATAGAAAGGCATTTTTGGCTTTATATTAGAATCAATCTTTTTGTATTGATATCTGGGCTTTATCTCTGCTAAGTTACGAGTTATACCTATATTCTCTTTGTCGCATCTATGAAGCCATGCCCCAACGAAAATAAGTTTTCGTGACTCTTCAGAAATTTTTATCTGAGCATTTCAGCCGACATGCACTTCAACAAGGTTGCATTTTAATCATTTTAGCTGGATAAGCGGTTTTCTTTTTTGAGTTTGAAACATATTTTTTGCGTGCATTTCTTAAAATCTCCACAATATTTTGTAGTAACGTTCTTAAATTTCTGCTTTCGTTTTTTTGTAATGACATCAACTGGCTGAGCTTGAGCTTCTAGTGCAGCATCTTTCGGGCAGAAACCGTCAATATCCCTTGTACCTAAAACATCATTGATTTCGCCTGCCATGGTCATTTGTATCAGAATGCATGATTTTGACGTTATCGCCACGGCTGGAAGAGGCAACATGATCGCCATCATTTGGAGCAAGACCAACTTAGAGATTCGAATCAGCAGGAAGAGGATCAGTTATTTGATGATTATTAGAAACTTAACAACAGTGACAACAGAACGGTCAATTGTATTGGTTCCACAGCTATCTGTCACACCGTAAGCAAGCGGTGAGGTGCATGTGTCGGAAGGTGAATTGGTTGTCTCTAATTTCTCAAATGCTCGTGAGGGGAGTCCCACAGGGATCAATCTTGGGACCTTTACTCTTTAACAACGCTACGTTTATGGTGCGTTTAATCTCTTTCGTACCATTTCATTTTGTATCGTCTCCTTTCGAAAAATGACTCGCTATTTAACAATAATAATAGGTTGTTAATCTTTGTTTCCTGTAAATTACTGCTTCTGAATGAATAGCCTAAATAATAGGGTAATAATTTTGGATATGTGCATTTTAATTAGTTATGGTAATAAAAAGTAATTTACCTCATATGTTACAATTTAGAGATAACATCCATACACACGTAATGATAAAATAGCTGTTGAGACGAAACATACAGTCCATTCCGCGTACATGACGAACCTAAGTACAGAGCACCGAGCACTGGGTGACTGGACACCGGCAGCACAGCCGGATATAAATGAGCACACACAGGTGACGCCGACGATGGGATTTATTATCTGTATTACGACAATGTATCGAATCTTAGGTATTCAATCAGTTCATTACATATTACTCTTGGTGCATTCACATTATCATTTTAAATTTACATGTAAGTATATTAAAAACTAAAACAATATTCGTATCTAATTTTAAGAAACAAATAAAAGTAATTATTCCAAACATGGCTAATGTTACAATAAGTGAGTGTATCGCGATCACGTGTAAACAATTAGTTGAGATAATGGCACTGAGCGGTGAGCTGGAGTCCCGGCGCCTGGAGCTTCAGTGGACGTGCTTGCGTGCGACGAGGCACAACAACGTGACAACGATCAACAACTGTGCGGCCAAGTACAATCACGCGTTGGAGCTACTTGAGGTTAGCCACCATTGGTGCCAGGTGCCAGGCAGACGTATCAGTCTTGATACTTACTATGTTCTATTATATCAACGGGTGTTTATTAAACGTTTGTTATTTTGGGTAGCTTTAAATAAAAAAATGAGTAATAATAATAAAGTACACGAGTGTGAGACAGTGAAACATAAATTGCCAGGGTTGGCGAAATATTTATTGTGTATAAAGATATAAATTAAAATGTGTCATTATAAAGCATCTGTCTTCAGACTTCCATTATTTTGATTGTAAACTATAACAAAATGCTTAATAAAATGGTAATCAATTAATTTACTATAGTTTTGAGAATTGATGGCAGATTACATAGCAGTTAGCGAGATAAAGGAACCAAACTTGTATGTGGCTAAGTTGTATGAGCGAGGTCGGGGCTGCACCGGTGAGGCGACGCGTCGTGCGCTCGGGGTGAGGAGTGACACACTGTGACACGTGATCACATGACACGTGTGACGTCACATCACTGAGTACGTCTCGTCGTCGGTGCGGACCCGACGCTCCTCACGCGGATCTTGCCAGAATTGCCAATACTACAATAAACACTTGTAACACTATTTTATTAATTCTAACATATATATGTATGTAATATTCATTCCAACATATTATATATCTTTCTTAAGTACGAATCAAACAATTTAAGAAACATATTACTAAGAAAATAAAATAATGCATAAAATTAACTAAATAAGTATATTATGTATGCAGAAGAACAGGTATAAGTAACGGTGATATAAAATAAACAGTGTAGTACATTACATAGCGAACTTATTATTGGCCATGTTACTGCTGTCTGCCTGCTAACAGTTGGAGGTGAAGAGTGTGTGCACCGGGCCGGACACTCACATCATGCTCGCGGAAACAGTGGTCACCCATACAACAGCCGACACTAATGCACTCCACACGTTTCGGATCATCAGCGTGGTGATGGAGTAAAAAAATGTTCTCTATAATATATTAACTGTAATATTAATATAATAGTAGGTATCGTATGAGATTGCTTATCCTTTCCAAGATTCAGTTGATGGATATAATAGTGTCCATGAATTAGTGTCCCGGAACATTTGAAGGCTTCGTTTCGCAACACTGCGGAAAAAGTTTATTTAATGTATTAATTATGGTTCATGTGTGGCCACACTAGTGTTCGATAGAGACCGACATCCGCTTCTTATTATATTGTGTTGGACTTGATTGGACTCACGCCGAGTCAATAGAATTAAATTGGTCTTCAACTGATTGAGAACAAGTGTGATGCTCGATCAGATGGTACACGTACTTATTACAAAGCCACTCATTTACGGTAGTACGGTAACACTACACTAGGTGTAGTGCTATGTGCATGTGCTGCTACCTGCGCCGAGTAATAAGCACTTGCACGAATCAAATTAGTCGTGTATAAAATACATCTTTAATTTGTAAATAATAAATAGAGCCTATACGTTACTTCAATGATCAATATGATCATTAATAGGTCGAGCATTTCATAAGTCGATAAAATGTATTCGGTAGTGGATGGAGACATATTTAGTTTGGAACACACGTGTAGCCTTAGAAGTCGATCGACATTGCGTCCAGTCGAACTGATTGCATTGTTTTGGCGACGCGATGTATACGCGCCAGTCAATGGAGTGGTCGAGTGGGGACCGCTCGTACCACTGTGCATGAGTGCACTCAGCGATTCAACACGTCATTACCATACTACAACGTATTCCTCCAGGATGCGTCACATCAAGTGTATTAAATGATTGAACACATAACAGCCCGCATTGTGGCCCGCGCTCAACAGTATCGATTGTAATAGGTATAGTAACGAGTGATGAGTTGATGACGCATAGGTAAAGATTGCAGTTGAAGCAGGTGTGGGAGTAGGTAGTGTCTATTTTGGTTGAGAGGCTGCTTGTGGCGGAGGCGCGGACGGCGGCGGCGGGGGAATGTATTTCGTAACAACAGAACGTTTTTAACAATATGAGCGTCGCGTCGTGTGTGTGCGTGTCTGATCGTGATCAGACGTGGCGACTGTATCGGCGGGTAACCACTGTGGAATCAACTTAGTTGAATCAAGTATATAAACTATTTATTTGTGGAATGTATATAGATATAAACTGATCAATACATATACAATCGATTTAATATATCATTATGGTTATATGTAGTAGTTCTGCATTATTTATTACACAACGGATTGTGATATATCACTATTTATATAAATATGTTAAATTCATAGCTAAAATTATTTACATTTCATGGAAGTCGTATGGATAGGTGGAAATATGCAAAGGTAGCGGAGACCAGACTACACGGCTACTGTGGAATTGTGCGTCGAGTTGCGCGCGGCGCGCGGGCAACTAGAACCGAAACGTGCGCCCGATACTACGGACCCTTCTAGAATATACCTACCTACAAACAAAATTATCTTTAAATACGTTCAAACGATGCAGTTTCTAATTATGCACAACCTCCCAAGTAAAAGATAATATACAATATTCTCGAAAACATTCATATTTTATCATATCGTAACACGAGCATACTTTTTATATTTACCAAACATTATGATACAGTACAATAATAAATTTTGAAACCTTACGCACTAGAGGGATACAAAATTCGCACTAATAATACTCATACATCGAAGGGGACAACGCACACCGTACACAAAACGATCTGTCCTAGCACGTGGTCTCGAGCAGCGGGTCGGGCGCGGCGGCGGGCGCGGGCGCGGGGGCGGAGGCGGAGGCGGGCGGGGCCAGCAGGCGCTGCGACGACGACTTGTAGAGGCGCCGCGGCCGCTCCTCGTCGTCCGACAGCGCGCGTGTGGCCCGCGCCGCGCGCGCCGCCGAGCCGCCTCGCGCGCGCGCCGGCGACACGCGCGGCGACACGCACGTGCAGTGCGCGCCCGCGCCGCGCGCCCCCCCGCACCGCCGCCCAGGCGCCGCGCGCGCACGTGCACACGTCGCCGCACGCCTCGCACGCCACCGGCGACTTCCTCTCCAGCTTGCCGCGCTTGGGCGGCGCCACCTCACGCTTGGGCTCGGCGTCGGCGGCGGCGCGCGCCTCGCCGCCCAGCGACTCGGAGCGCAGCGTGGGGTTGCGCACCCAGGGGTCGAGCGCGGTGCGCGCCCCCCCGCCCGCGCGCGCAGGTCGCGTCAGGTCGGCGTCGCTCATCTTGCGCCACGGGTTGCCGAGCATGGACATGGCGTCGCTGGCGGAGCGGTCGCGCGCGGACAGGCGGCGCGCCTCGGGGCCCGCGAAGGTGTCCTCGAGCGTGCGCAGCGACGCGTCGGGCGACGAGCGCTCGCTGCGCACGAAGCGCACGGGCGCGGCGGCGGGCGTGCGCGGCGCGGCGGCGGGGCGCGCGGGCGAAGGGGCGGGTGAACGCGCGGGCGAAGGGGCGGGCGAGCGCGCCGGCGAGGCGGCGCGCGAGGCGGCGGGTGAGGCGCGCGGGCGCTCGGAGTGCGAGCGCGCGCGCGGCGTGGCGGCGCGCGAGGCGGGCGTGACGTCGCTGAGCGAGCGCAGGTGCGCGCGGCGCCGCACGCCGCCGGGCGAGTCCGCGTCCGTGATGCTGATGCTGATCTGCGCGAGCGCGGGTGGCAGCTTGTCGAGCGCGAGGCTCTCGTTATTGTCCGAGTGGTTAGTGTCCACGAAGGGTTGCGGGCTCACGGAGCCGTTTGCAGAGTTTTTGGCGGGGCCGGCCCGGCTAGGCCCGGCCCCCGCTAGCTAGAGGAGTCTCTCTGTCAACGAACTAGAAGTACCGGAGCTCAGTGTTGATGCGGGATTTTGGTCGTCACCTAGAACGGGACATTTTACAGGTTTCATAATGTAAGAAACGATACGAAATGACAATGAACACTGATATTTTTTAAGTTCTGTAGATTTTCCATGTATGAACTATGGAATAAATAATCTATCCTTTTTGAAACGAAGTTCCTTATCGCGCGTTGCGAAACCCCTTTTCGTCTTAATTTTTCCGTCTAGGCCCCGCTAGACGGTAAAATTAAGACGAAAAGTTGTAACGACACTTTTTGCTATAAGCTATTGTAAGCCGTGCGGCGTGCGCATGTATTTCTCTATCTGTCTCTCTCTCTCTCTTATAGAAAGCAAGCATCATGTTCATGCTTTCTGATCACGAAAATGACATCTATTTGGGAATCCATGATGGCGGACGGGACATTTTAATAAAATTAATATGGGTATCATTTTCGAGGTTTTTATGGATTCTGGTCACGAAAATGACATCTATTTGGGAATCTAAGATGGCGGACGGGACATTTGTAATAACATTTATATGGGTATCATTTTCGGGGTTTTTATGGATTCTGGTCACGAAAATTACATCTATATGGGAATCCAAGATGGCGGATGGGATATTTTTAATAAAATTAATATGGGTATCATTTTCGAGGTTTTTATGGATTCTGGTCACGAAATTGACATCTATTTAGGAATCCAAGATGGCGGACGGGACATTTTTAATAAAATTAATATGGGTATCATTTTCGGGGTTTTTAAGGATTCTCTGGTCACGAAAATGACATCTATTTGGGAATCCAAGGTGGCGGATGGTACATTTTTAATAAAATTAATATGGGTATCATTTTCGGTCTTTTTATGGATTCTGGTCACGAAAATGACACCTATTTGGGAATCCAAGATGGCGGACGGGACATTTTTAATAAAATTAATATGGGTATCATTTTTGGGGGTTTTATGGATTCTGGTCACTAAAATTACATCTATTTGGGAATCCAAGATGGCGGACGGCACATTTTTAATAAAATTAATATGGGTATCATTTTTGGGGTTTTCATGCTTTCTGATCACGAAAATGACATCTATTTGGGGATCCAAGATGGCGGACGGTACATTTATAATAAAACTAATGTGGGTATAATTTTCGGGGCTATCATGCATTAATGACATTTATTTGGGGATCCAAGATGGCGAACGGGAATTTTTTTGTAAAATTAACAATTATTACTATTATTGAGCCTACTGATTAAGTTTATATTACATTATATTTGTTAATAATAAAAAAATATTATTAAAACTTAAAAAAATAAAATTTTATTACAACTCCTTCACTAATTAATCGAAAGGAACTTCGTTCTATCCGGGTGTCCCTTGACACCTCTCAAGCAGTTTTTTTATTAATTATCAGTATACCGATTATACTACGCGGGTTGGGTTTCGTAACGAATCGCCCGAATTTGAGGGTATTGGTGGTGTAGGGTGCTTAAGGGAGTTAGTTTTAATCCCCTAAAAGTAATTTTGGCTGCCGGAGTTGCGTCTAAATATTTTTAAACCATTTTCAAAAATCCTTCATTCAAATATGCAAAACGGAACGTAATTTTAGGTTTTATGTGAAAATAACTAAATAGGTTATGTTAGGTTCTCTTTTGACCCTTAACCCCGAAAATAGGAGAACTGCGAAGCAGGGCTCCGTCAACCTCAGTTTATTAAACTAGTGCAATCAATAAAAGCGATATTTCGGTTTTATGTGAAAAACGTGAAACGAAACGCAACCGCCATCTTGTATGAATGATATTGACAGCGAATGTCAAATTTGTGCGTCATTGCTTTCGATTGCCTAGGGTAAGGTGCGAGGTGCGACTGTAATAAGTAACTAAATACCTACGTTATATAAGGTTCTCTTCTGACCCGTAACCCGAAAATAGGAGCCCTGTGAAGCAGGGCTCCGTCAACTTTAGTTTATTAAACTAGTGTGAAGAATGTGGAAGTTGGCAGTGCCATACACACCGATGTTTGGAGAATTTTTTTTTTTTCAGAGGAAACCAAGTATTTCCGGCAAGTGAAAATGGTTAGGGAGGTTCCGAGACCTACCCTCCTCACCCCCAATCACTCACAACCCCTAAAAACGGCGACGTATTTCGAAACCTTTACCTACTACGCTACTAACCTTGAGGAGTCTGGCCCGTGGCCGGCAGTCTTTGTCAGTTGAGCAATTCTACTGAAACGAAACGTTTCAGCCTCTCTAAGTATTGGTTGAACAGTTCCACGTCGTTGTGGCCTGCGCCCTGAAATAACAACGACCAATTATGAAATGAAAAATTTAATGGAAAAAATTAAAAATTATTTATTTAAGCAATATGTAAGGAAATGCACAATGTACGTAACCCATACAACGTGTACGTACTTCGACCCACAGCGGCTCGACAGCCCTCGGACAGCGCTCGTATATGGCCAGTCCGTGTGAGAAATCTATCACCTCGTCCTCGGTTCCATGTATTACTAGAACTGGAGAGGTCACCTTAGGGATTTTGTCGATACTGTAACAATAATACACCATTAGTTGATGTTATCAGCGTGAACTGATGTCATCCAGGAATTTCATCATTCCCAAACATTTTAGTGCAAAAGGTCAGATTAATACGAGCGATGTCAACTTCGGGACATTTTGAATGGGATATTTATATTTCTAGAAGGAAGTGGATGTAATTATTTAATAATTTCCGGGCAAATTGTCCCCATCGCCTTTGCCATGGGACGTCTCACTCCGTCCGGATATTGGTACAAGCCATGATTTGGAGCGCGGAACCTCCTTCGAGGCAATAATGTCGAACAAGGAGAAGACGTAGAGGAAGAAGAAACGTCACCCTCTCCCAAATTATACTCGTCACCACGTCATAATACTCCCGCGGCCTCCACGCGGTGAAGCCAGCGGACAGCGAGGTAATGAAGCCACTCACGGTCTGGTCAGGAACAGACCGTAGCTTTTAATGCGTAGACCAACCACTAGATTACCTACTAACTCAACTTTGAGTGTGGATGAAGATCCGCTACTAGGGATTGCAACTACTACACAAAAAGCCACAGACAATAATTATAGACGACCAAAATAAAATTAAAGCCTGGCGTCGACTACATTCGAACGGCCTCAAATCGCGCTGAGTCGCATTTTTTTCCGTGTGCGTTCATTACAGCAGACGAATCGAATCGAAGTCAGCAGTCGGCGACTGGCTGCTGTAGGTTGTGCTTGTGTTGTCAATGATGGATAGTTCGGACGAAGAAATGTTCTTGTTTCAAATTCCCGCTATTTCTTCCTCCCATATATTTAGTCTACGCTGCTCGTCATGATAATGAGTATCGTCATGATCATAAAGTTCAATATATTTCTGAACTAGCGAAATTATCAGCTCTTCATTCATTTCGATAACTTTTTATGTAGGTATTTATGCCAAGTAGCAACCGTCTACACTCATCCGCTGACCCGCGTCGACTAAGGCGCGCCGAGTCGAGTCGAAATGAGTCGCCGCAGAAATTCACCTGACGAGCGATGCGCGCGGTAGATTCCATTCGGCGCGCCGCGGCTCGTCGCTAATGAACGCAGGTTCATAGAAATATATAGGAGGCGACTTTCTGCGTTTCGATTCGGCTCGGCGCGGCGAGCCTAGTGGACGCTAGCCTTAAGGCGGACGACAGGGTGGATGACAGCTTAACAGCTAGTATATCTATATGTGCGACAGACTACTTTACAGGTGCATCACGTTGTGCTATATAGCGCGGTCGCGCGCTGCATCCAAATGCGTATTCAGCTTATGTATCGTAGCTACACCACACGCACTGTATCCAGCGCAGACAGGCCTCTATCGAGCGACCACAAAGCATCTTGCGCTCGCCCAAAGCTCTTAAAACGTGTCTGTTATAGTAAACAAAAATGATTTGCTGTATTCGTTCTTATTAGTAGCAGCGACCTATTTTTTTAAATCCCGATAAGTAAATTTTATTCTTAGTTACTACCAATACAAATAGAAAATAATTTTGCCGAATATCATTTGTGTGATCGCAGCAAAATCACTTCATGTCGCAGTCATGTATTATGTATCGTCTCATACCAATCAACAATATATTCTAGCTTATTTTACTTTTAAATAGCATTCTCTACATTTTTATAATGTTTGTAAGTAAGGTGTGCATCATTAAACATAATGGTTTGTGTAATGTACGTATTGATGAGATGCATTGACACGTGACAATATCAAGTTATTGATGTAACAACATTTATTACGAGGCGGCGCTGGCGGTACGCTCGCAGCATGAACACTACCAATACGTCTAGTCTATCATGTACCTGCTGAACGGCCGATGATTATTTGGAACTAGATACGTAAGGCAGTGAAAGTGCCTGCGTACGTAAAAATTAATGCATTGGTGTGTTGAGATCCCTTCCATCGAATAATAAATCATGGATACGAACAGGTCAGCATTGGTCTTCAATGAACAAACATTTTAGTTCGTGTTAGGTTTAATAATTATTATCGCGTATCCGCGTGAAACCGCATGGCTGAAACAAAGACGTGATGTCTTTGTTTCAGCCTTTGGATGCGGAGTCAGGGCCCTGTGATATCAAGCAATAATTACTTGAAGATTTCTAGGGCGTCACTCGCCAAAGAGCAATTATTCCCTACTAGCCACAAAAAATACCTACTATTTGATATGCACAAATCAAATATAGCGCGAAAATTTGATACTTTTGAAAACATAATATTTTATATGCTTGACCTACTTGAGGCAAACTACTACGCCTAAGTATAGCAAACGTAAAAATTGGTATAGTGTGTGTGCTTATGAATCGCGTACTATTTTGTTTACATTCTTTATCTCGATTATCTGGTCGCAGTCTAGTTCCGCCGTCGTACGTTGGCTCTATAATGAAGGCAAACATACAAGTACACTAAGTACTTGCTTCTTTGAATCGCTGTATGTAGATCTATACATTCTACATAGATTCTATCAGCAATCATTTGTATCAGGCAAACTGATGAGGCATTTTTCCACAGCAAGTAAAGGAATACCCGGTTTAGTCAAGAGGGGTGGAGCCTGGAGGACATCGCGTGTTCCTTTAATTAGTGATACCTAATGCGCAGCAGCTGGCAGCCTTCAGCGCATTATTGTGTCCGAATTGATCTGTATAGGATTAGCAGATAATGTGATGCCACACAGCGGCAGGACTACACCGGCGATATTGACGGAACTTTCTGCATACAGCGGCAGGACTACACCGGCGATATTGAAGGAACTTTCTGCATACAGCGGCAGGACTACACCGGCGATATTGAAGGAACTTTCTGCATACAGCGGCAGGACTACACCGGCGATATTGACGGAACTTTCTGCATACAGCGGCAGGACTACACCGGCGATATTGAAGGAACTTTCTGCATACAGCGGCAGGACTACACCGGCGATATTGACGGAACTTTCTGCATACAGCGGCAGGACTACACCGGCGATATTGAAGGAACTTTCTGCATACAGCGGCAGGACTACACCGGCGATATTGAAGGAACTTTCTGCATACAGCGGCAGGACTACACCGGCGATATTGACGGAACTTTCTGCATACAGCGGCAGGACTACACCGGCGATATTGAAGGAACTTTCTGCATACAGCGGCAGGACTACACCGGCGATATTGAAGGAACTTTCTGCAGCTTGCCAGTGTTGGCTTTCAAAGCTACCAAAGTATAATTAACTCTACTGAATTAATACTTGAAATTTGAAAGTAATTAACCCCACCGATACGCGTGATGTGCACTACGTTTGTCTCATACATTGACTGAAGGATAAGTTTAGTAACCTATGTACTATAGAGAGTCACACAACAATAGATATATAGCGTATACACAACAGGCTAGTTGACGAAAAAAATAAGTCCGTCCTTTAGATTATTCAAAAATAAGCGATACGTATTTTTTTATTTGTAAATTAAACCAAAAATTACCAAGATATACATAGCTCATTAAAGTTACGTATAACGTCACGCCGCACAGTGTGAGAATCTCGCAATCTAGGGGGATTTAATTCCAAATTGATTTAAATAAAAGATACAAGTCGAAAAATAATATTGATTGGTATTGAAATAAATAAAAATACTTAAATAATGATACAAAAAAAAAGTTGTATTAAAAAAATGCGATATTAATATCGCATTTTTTTAATAAATAAAGAAAATTTATTAATTAATAAATTTTCTTATTTTAGTCACTAACTCTACTTTCGACCTCATTTATGGTGGGTGCGGAAAGCAATTTTAGGACATCAGGATCTAGAGGACTCCGTTTTCTCTTCATTATAAGCCTTAAGCTGGATATGAAAGGGTCTGATGATATAAGAAGCCTATTAAGTAGGTCGGTGTTGGTGTCTATTCGTGACGTTTTTCTAGTAAAGAATTCCCTATATCTTCGGTTATCTTTGTTTCTAGCCTCTTGTGCCTCAATCGGTAAAATACACGAAGCTATGACATCGCGGCCATGAAATAAAACTTTGTGTACACTAACTGGCATGTTATACCATGAGTATTCCCTAAGATACAGGTTTCTGGTTTCTTCTGTGTAACTATTACAGGAATCTAAATCGACTCTAAAACCAGACCCAAGAGTTTCTAAAATGATATGAAACCTCGTTATTAATTCTAAATTTATTCCGGTAATATTAGCAGTTATTGTAGCACCTCTGAAAAATTGGCGTGCTGTGTTGCCATCATTGGTATTACCAGCTTGCTGAGTCGCTAAATCCACTAATAAACCTAATTCATTTCTGAACCGTGTTTGTATGTATATCTTCCTTGCCTTAATCTTATCTTTATTTTCTTGACCTCTAGCTTGCCACATTTTTATATCAAGTCTGTAGGCGATATGAAGTATACATTCCATAAACTTAATCCAGGAATGCAAAGGAGAAAGCCCGAAAGACAATGCAGCTTGGTCGAGAGGTTTCATCATAATAAGAGATGGATTATTCATCTCTGAAGGCTTTGCTCCACATATATAGCAAGTTTGAGATGAGGACGAAACTTCAGATAGAGCACTACATATTTTGCCGTCTATCATAGTCAGCATAAAAACTGGTTTCAATAAAATCTTAAAGTTATCTAGACTTACTTCGACGGCCGACAACATATCGGTTTGCTGTTGTATCGTGTCAACCTCTTCTTTAATTAATGAAGTAGTCTCTTTTGCAAAATTAAGTCCAATTGGTCGACAGTACCTTGTTAAAGAAGGGGCTGGATTTTGCCATACTATAGTATTATGCTCTTCAACATTCAACCTTAACTGTATAGGTACCATGGATATGCTAAAAAGGTTCTCATCAAATTTATTTTCTGAACAAAATTTTTGTTTGTATGATTTTTGTTGTGCTCCATCACAACCCCACTTAATTAACAGTGACTGTTCCTTTACTCCACTGTGCAAGTCCTTAATTGACCCAAGAACCTCTTTCTGAGATAAACAAAGTCGTTCGATACTGTGGTCAACTAATGATTGCAGGCCACACGTTGCATTTGATTCTGTTACGGTTTTAAGGGAAGGATAACATTTCTTCTTAGCCTCTTTTATTCGGTCACAAGATGGCAATAAGTTTTTAACCAATTTATTTATCCTTTACCGTATTATCTCATATTGATGTGTTGATAAATCAGCATCTACCAATATGCTTAATGCTTCATCGGCCGACACAGTCACTTGAACGCTTTCGCTAATCATTCTACGTACGCTTTTCATGATGGAACCTCTCTTTGGTGAACTATTAGAAAGTTCTTTTACGATATCTGCAGAGTCCTTTTTACCTGCTTTGCGAAGGTTATACTCATGTGAAACCGTTATTTCTTCAGGGCTAGTAGACGCTACTAGATTCTGAACTTAGCTTTTTTTGGTTTTATCACAACATTCTACAAAACTTTTGTGTGGTCTTCCTGGTGAATGGCAAGATGTAAATGGTATTTCATTTAAAACATTTTCTGGTAATGTAATGCATTCATTCAACCAAGTCATATTCTTGCTTAAAAAGCGTTCACGATGTCTACCGCTAGCTGTCCATTTTTCGTTAAATTTGTGACATAACCTCCTTAAAAAGAACTTAATTTCATTTATAGCACCTTCCGAAAATTGAACATGAGGGTAATTACCCATTACAAAAGCAAAAATAGCATCAATTCGCTCCTTTTTTGCATTTGAGGTCCAAATATCAAAAAATTGTTTTTTTGTAATATCGATTCATTCTGAAAACCGAAAAAAAATGTATGACGGTCGCACAAAATCGCAAGTTTTGGCTATTGTTCTCAAAAGTTAAGACTCTAAACTATAAATTAAAACAATAACAGCACCGGGATATTCATATCATTTTTTTTATACACCTTTTTGTTTTGCAAATCGTCTCTAGAAAATGCTTAATTTATCTGTGCTTTCAAATGATGTTATTAGATCAATGTTTAACTATTACTTAAACAAAATACACTCTAACTTACCTTGAAAGATATACACAATACAATAATAAACCAATAAACAAGACTATACGTTAATTTGGTCAGTAATCACAAGTGAAGTTGACACTTTAATATTGTTGTTTGTATTGTAAGGGTTCAACGATTATTATCTACCCATTTCAACACTTTATTTTAATTTTTTTAACATACCTACAAGAATTTCTAATACGTAGCTGTGTTAAATAGGGTCTTAGGTATAAATAGGTTATTACTATATTAACATTTAATAAAAAAAAATTGATTTAAATCCCCCTAGATTGCAAAATTCCCATACTGTGCGCCGTGCTGCATTTTTTCGCACTAGATGACGTCACACGTAACTTTAATGGGCTATATCTTTGTTATTCTTTTATTTAATCGAAAAGAGAAAAAAATACGTATCCAATATTTTTTTATAATCTAAAATACGGACTAAATAAAATGTATTTATTTTGACCCTGGAAACTACCCTATTATGTAGGTAACGTGGACGTTTCAAATTGATCGATGGAGACACCGGCGCGATACCGAAACTGGTCACAATTAAAATGCTTTTTGCATTGTGTCGATATCGTAATTGATATTATCGGCATACATTTGGCACTGATACTAGCGACGATACAGTACAAGGACTACTACGCGATGCCACGGCTACATGTTGGACTTATTCGCACTAATATAACGCAATAAGGCCAACACACCAATTGCAATGTGTCTGTCTAAGGACGCTTGAACATGGCTTCCAATCACTGTCCAATGTGCAAGCAATACTGCGCACATGAAGTTATAAAATACTTATAGTAGCATTTTTGTTAATTGGTTCAATCCCTTCAATGTTTCATTTAATAGCCAAACTTTGATGCTACCAATTAAACAAGTTCCGTCTGTGTGTAACACTGATTAGTGTTTCTGGTGTTTTGTTTCTGGCTAATGGAAGCTAAATGGAGTGTGTAAGTTAAATCCTATTCATAGTCGCATTAGTGTAGCGAGCGTTTACAGGGAACAGTGGCGCACGCTCTTGCTTGACCACCGACCACCAAGTATGGGCGAACACTGCGTCTTAGTCATTTGGTGCGTCTCGCATCGGTCATCGCCTCCACCGATATAGGTACATAAGTTGTTGTCTTTATCTACAGCTACCGAAGTGCCACTGTTAAATCGGTGTCGTTATGTTATCAGCCCTTTTAAAACTATTATTCGGATAATGTCAAATTTTAAAACAGTTATTGTCTGGTGTAAAAGAAGCCTTTTCTAACATTGATTGTCATAATTAGTCATATTGGACGGTTCATGAAGCCATGTAACATAAAAGCATGATACGTCACTCGTAAATCACACAAATGTGTTAAAAAACTAGAGGATTATAAATGCGTTCGGCTCGTAGGCACGTACGGCATTTACCATACAAATGAAGTTTCACGCGGTGCCATGACGCACCGCACCGCACTTGTCACCGCGGCCGTCACCGTCACCACGCACTACTCAGCGGCCCGGAGTCGGCCGCACGGCACGCGCCATTGTCACTACTTATGTACTAAGTAGCACAACTGCGTCCTTGCCAAAACCATTATATGCTCGTGTATTTAGCCCTCTTATAATAACATGCTCCTGCTTACTTTTTATTATTATAACTACTACTAGCAAACTTTCAAAATAAATATTTACTACTTAATATTAATACCAATCAGATGTATAATGTTACTACTAGCATAAGTTTGTGAGGATGAATGAATGTATGTAGAGATGTTCCAATCCTTATGTTTACATAAAAATGTGTACCTAGTTAAAGTGCAGAAAGCACAGAGTCCTAGAACACAGATAAAAAAATACCTAATCATAATATGTTATGTAATTCACAAAGACCAACCTTAACTGTTTTGTAACACATTTAATCTACATTCCTAATTATCATAACATTATAGGTGTTGGCATAGAAGTGATAATAATACGGACAGTGCACAATTCAAATCATTGGACAATGTGAATAGCACTAAATTTATGCACAAGGAATGTGATTAATCATTATATACCAATGCTTTTTTTCATACAACAAGATAATTTCCTCCATTATTCAAATATTTCAATTCATAACTAGCAATAGCCGCGTGGAGACACCTACAGACTACAACACAGAGGATCTCAGGTTCAAATCTATGGTGCACACCAGTGACTTTTATGCATATTGTAGTGACACACAAAGTTATGCATATAAAATTGTTAATTATTAACTGCTTAAGTAGAAACATCATGAGGAAAGCTATCTGAGGATTCACCATAAAGTTCTGGCAGTGGGATAACTTGTTTAGAGGGCCAATTATAATGAAACTGATACAGAACTGCAATGGTTGGGTCATAATCAACCATGGATTTTGATTTTGATTGATTATGTTTTGATTACTAATAAAATAAAGGCAAGCCACAATATGGTTGACTATTGACTACACACAAACAGATACAGACACAAGGGACATCCTAATTAATTCATCTACTGAGAGGGTGGGATGCACTCATTTGGAAATATGATCCCCCTATTCAACATTACTTATGAAGATTGTGACTCAATTTAAATGTTACAAAACTTTATTGTAATAATAATGGATAACTCAAGCTAATTAGAAGATATAAAAGAATTTGTGATTGCAACATTTAGGAAGGTACATACACTGTAGTATAATCAGTTTTGATAACATTATCCACAGAATAATGTGAATAACAGAATTGGCTTAAGATAAAGTGTATACTTCAGCCACAACATTAAACTTAGTGTATGTAACACTAATGCACTTTTTATATTCTTGACCTATATAATTTATATTTACTGCACGCTGCAATGTTGATCAAAGAAATTTTATTGAAATATACAATTTTATTCACAATCTTGTTCATGATATTGGAAGATTTATTACATTATATTGTATGAAATACATCATGTATTTAGCTTTCAAGATTATTTTATGCCAACAAAGATGAATAAAGCATATTTTTTGCTATAGCATATTAAATTAGATGTGATTGTTTTTTAACTTGTTAATTATAATTTTATTGTCAGTGAGATAGTGTACTATGCATATGAGCAGACAGTTAACTGTTGTGTTAATGATGTTATCTCTCTATCACACACCTCTATATCAACAAATGTAGGTTCCTACATCAATATTTTATCAAGCTCAAATCATGAGTAACATTAATAAAGATAAGCAATGTTTTGTATTTACATACTTCTCTTGCTACATGTGTTATTTCATTTGAATGTTATTTCCACACAAATAACAGCATTTAGTAGAAGAAAGAAACTATCTTAGACATGTTGGTGACCATGCAGTGGTGATTGACTTCAATAACAATCACTGTTTAATCAGCACATAGGTGTCACACACACATTACACCTCACAATTGTTTTCATATTTCAGTTTAAGATTACAATTTAGCAACATTAAATAGTGATAACAAAGAGCTGGAAAGAAAATATAAAAAAAAAACAATATTGATTAATGTGTCACCACAAGGTCATAATGAAATGAACACAACTCAATGGTAAATAGTTAAACATTATCAGTTATATAATTTGTTAAATTTATCTACAAACAGCTAACATAGAGGCCTATGTTAGCAATGGACAGACATTGCAAACACATTGATTGAAGCCTTCCATATGTTGTGTGGAGGTAATAACAATGTGTCACATACAAGTTCATCTGTCCTTCAAACCTTACAGATATTTGTATAGACTTTACTTTCATTAAAGTAAATCTGTACTAACGTATAATAACTATGTAATACAATCAGTATGTGACAAATAATATATGCTTCTACCAAAAACATAATAAATATCAACTATGTGGGTGTAATCACCAGACCCAATCTCAGACACATCAGCTGCTTAAACACAGCTCAATAAATTATTCACTTTTATGGACACAACTATCATATAATATAAATATAATATCAACACAGTTGTTATGATATCAACAAGGATGTTCTGAAATACACACATGACTCACTCAACTATAAGGATAAATAAATGACCACTGCACTCACCTCGGAAAAGCATCAAAGAACCATGTCCTTTTAGTATTGGGGAATGCGACCCGCATGCCTGACATGAGAGGGGAGTGCAGCACCACAGCTCCCACTTCATAGCGAGCAGCCAAGTCCACAGTGGGCACAGTCCCGATGCTCTGTCCATACAATATAATGTTTTCTGGGCTGATGCCATAGCGAGTTCGCAGCGCCTGCCACGCTGCATCAATATCCGCGTATAAATTTTTCTCTGAAGGTTTGCCACCACTCACACCATAGCCAGAATAATCATAGCTGAATATATTACAGTTTATCCTAGTTCCTAAACCTAAGTAAAAACTGCTCATTTGACCGAGGTCTACGGCGTTCCCGTGTGAAAATAATATCGTAAATCGGGCATTGGGACTACACCGAACAAAGAGGCAAGCGATTCTGTTGCCTCTCGTGGTTCTCGAGTAAAACCCTTCGATATTTTCCTTTTCTCGGTCTGAATATTGCCACTCCGCACGTTCGGTTAAAGTCAATGTGAATTTAGATGCTGTTTCGTCAGGTGTAAACGTATACGTAGGTTCTGGAGGCAGAAATGCTAGCTTAGCCGCGATTTTCCCCGGGCATGGTGGACAACAAAACAGGCAACAGAGTTCACTGAAACTTAACCCGTTCATGATGAATTTCTACTAATACTCATGAGAAAATTATTGAACACTACCCATTACAAAATCACAACTCACAAATTACTGATCATGGCGAAAATAAAAGATTTCACAAAATTGACAGAAAGTCAACAGTTTCGTTCAGCCATGACGGCAGTGTTGCCATTTGACAGCTTATTTTGTTTTTTTTTTTAGTTCGTAGCAAGACGTTCACTATACAAGGTACTGAACGTATAATCCGATTTAGTATGGGTTATCATTTGGTTAGGACTTAGGTCATAGAGTTCGGTTTTATTTTTATAAAAATTAAATGTAATGTTCACTCAAGCTTAAAAGCCAGTAAAAGCCACACTGATAATGGACGAAAACATTTCAATGAATGAAATTAATTAATTGTGTACCTACCCAAATAGTACCTTATTTCTACACTTATATTTCTATTAGTTGGGATTAGATTATTCTAAACTTTATCCAGCTCGTCATCGAAAAGAACTCTCTAGCTTAGGCGTATAGTTAAATTTGTTTATGAAGGTACAGTCAGCATCAAAAGTTGATGACCACATTTAGATTTTCAATATCGCTGTACACCATAATACACCTAAATTGCTCAACATGACAAGCGCGAGAAATGAATGATTATCTTAAAAGGGCATAAGTAGGTGACCATGACTTTTCAAAAGTAGCTAAACAAAGTTATAGTAAAAAAGCATAACGGCCACTGACGTCCGAGAAGTAAATAAAGGAGGTCGTTACATTTGATAAACTAATGTGATTAAATTAATTTTTATTAAAGTATTATGAAGTAAATAATTTTATATAATACTATAGTCTTTTAAGCTAATACAATATTTTATAGATGATAAATAATTGCAACCGCAATGGTCTACATTCGATACAAAGTGATAATTAAGTAGAAATATTATTTTGCATTCAAGGGTAAACAGTTTTACAAAGAATTGAATTAAAACAGAATTTGTGTGAATTTTGAATAAGAAGGCAGCGATAGCCTAGTGGAGATATCAACAGACTGCCATGCAGAGGGTATCGGGTTCGAATCCTAGGCACGCACCACTGACTTTTCGGAGTTATGTGTGTATTGAATTATTAATTATCGCTTGCCCCGTGCCTCGGAGAACACGTTAAGCCGTCGGTCCCGGTTGTCATGAAGATCTTTGACAGTCGTTATAGGGAGTCAGTACCTATGTCTGAATAAACTGACACTAGTCTAAACCATGGAATATCGCTATCCCTTTGGGTTGCAGAGGTCAGACAGGCAGTCGCTCTGTGGAAAAGCTAATATTCAGCCAAATCCGGTTAGACTAGTAAGCGGACCCCAGATTGAAACTGGGATAACGCTAGGAGAAAGAAAGATAGGAGGTCTACCAAGAGTTTGTTTTTCAAACAAACCACGAGTTTTGCACGCGATCGTCACGGAAGTTTCCTGCATGTGAAATAAATTATACAAGTATTTTTATCTAGCGAAAGATGTCAAAATAATAGTAGTTTCATACATCAATTAATGTTAAAACTTAATTTAACATTTTTTTATCGTCAATTTATTGATAATAAGTATTCTACTTGACAGCAAAACACTATGACGTCACTATATCATATTTTATACAAAACCCTTGACAAAGGTCGTTTTTTGACATTTAATTAAAAGTGCTTGATTTGACTAGTTGGAAACAACCCTGTTTCCATAGATTTTCTAAAAGCGCCCTTATCGGATAGTAGCGATCAATAGAGGGCGCATTAAGGAAATGTATGAAAATTGTTCCCGTCAAAAGGCAGCGATAGCCGAGTGGAGATACCAACAGACTGCCATGCAGAGGGTTTCGACTGACTTTTCGGAGTTATGTGCGTATTGAATTGTTAATTATCGCTTGTCCCGTGCCTCGGAGAGCACGTTAAGCCGTCGGTCCCGGTTGTCATGAAGATCTTTGACAGCCGTTACAGGGCGTCAGTACCTTCTAAATAAACTGACACTGGTCTAAACCATGGAATATCGCTATCCCTTCGGGTTGCGGAGGTCAGACAGGCAGTCGCTCTGTGGAAAAGCCAATATTCAGCCAAATCCGGTTAGACTAGTAAGCGGACCCCAGATTGAAACTGGGATAACGCTAAGAGAATGATGATGAAAATTGTTCCCGTCGACTAGCCTATCATCACCGTGTAAATTTCGTACTAGACCCTCGGGTTGGGGTCTAATTCAATCGTAACTATAAAAATCATAAACTAAGTCGACGGTATGAATTTGAACGGAATCTGCGTGATTTTTGAAAATAAGTGTTATTGCTTTACGAATAAGGTTACAATTCAATCGAAGTAAAAAATCTATAATTACGTCGATGGTATAAATTCAAACTGATGATTCTAAATGTTTTCGGATATTATAACGATCAGCAATTTTTGACAAAATGGTTTTCAGTGACCTTTGACAAGTAGTGTTCAGTTAGTTTTGAACTTTAATGATGTTCATTCAATACTGGCGCCCTTCTTGTTGAGCGATTTATGGGTGATATTATGTTCATTGATTTTGAAAATCTGAATGTGGTCATCGACTTTTGATGCTGACTGTACCATCCAAGTACCATCATACACAAAAGTCATACCATCGTACCATAGTAAAAACAGAATAGTAAGATAGCTTCATACAAATCGGCCGCCGCGCTGCCGCGCTGGTTTGAATGTACGCGTGAGTCGCCGGCGCCGTGTACGCACGCACTTTTCACGCACACAATCTCACGAGCGCGGCAAGCTCGGCGCGGATTCAGTACGTTAGATAGTTATATAACGCTTAGGTAGTCAGTAGGTATTTGAGAAAAAATAAATTCAAGCTTAAATTGTGAAGTATTCAGCGCGATCACTTAAAAAAGCGGCGAAAAAGCGCGAGCGCCGACAAAGCCGGCGCCGCGGTGTAAGCAAGTGACAACCCGTGCGTCAACGCAAGAGTAGACAATTTACTCGCCGAGCGGCCTTAGCTAACCTACTATTCTGTTTTTACTATGATCGTACGTAGGTAGGTACTTGGCTCGATTGCGACGGATGTGAAAGATTAAACAAACAAATACTGGAAATACACTTTCGCATTTATAATAATTATAAGTAGTTATTTCCATGTGGTGACGGATTAAGAATACGGAAAGTCACCACCCCATATCATCCCATGGGTGTCGTAAGAGCCGACAGAGGGACCATATTATACAGAGAACAGCACTGTAAGAGAAG
Source organism: Euclidia mi (assembly GCA_944739405.2). Lineage (NCBI taxonomy): Eukaryota > Metazoa > Arthropoda > Insecta > Lepidoptera > Erebidae > Euclidia > Euclidia mi. Next base: position 272,846 of record OX123189.2, read on the forward strand.
GAAACCTTGATACAAACCCTATACCAACCCGTTTGGCCAGCGTGGTAAAGTAGGCCAATTCCTCCTTTTAAAGGAGAGGCCTAGTCCAGCAGTGGACTGTTATGGGCTGATGATGATGAAGTTAGTTATTAGAACTTGGGCAGGGTACAAGCATGATGCAGCAGTTAACTCTGTCTAGCAGTGAATAAATAAGAAAATAATTATAAGAATAGTTGATCTGTCGTTTAGCGTGAGCCTATTCTTTAAATATTTAGGTTATATTTCTTTGCCATTTATATAGCCGAGTGGAGAGACCGGCAGCAGACTGCTACACAGAGGGTTTCGGGTTCGAATCCACGGCAGGCACCAATGACTTTTCCAAGTTAAGTGCGTATTATCGCTTGCTTACCGGTGAAGGAAAACATCGTGAGGAAACCTGCATCTCTGAGAGTTCTCCATTCTCGAAAGACATGTGAAGTTTGCCAACCCGCACTTGGCCAGCGTGGTGGACTATGGCCTTACCTACCCTTCTCATAGTGAGAAGAGGCCCTGTGCCCAGCAGTGGGACAGTATTAAGGGCTGATGATGATGATGAAGTACCTAGGTAGGTAAAACATTATAGCAGCATGTATTGGCGTATCTAGTTATTTATAAGAGCCTTCATAATACAATGGTGTGAAGTTTCTTGTGTCCAGCCTAGAATTTCGAATTGATTACCTACCATTCTGTGGTGGGCACCAGAGACTATACCTACTGGTGTGGGCACGGCCCGCCCGGCCTCCTTGCTTAAAGCGGACTCCGGGTTCTAACTGGGCTGACGCTAGGAAGATGATTACACCAATACAAAGTGTGAATCCTGAGGAAGGGTTAGGTGTGTAATTCACGCGGGTGGAGCTGCAGGCGAATTCTAGTTTTCAATAAAAGGCCGTCCTTCGTAAAAACATCTTTATTAAGTATAAAGAAGATAATTCCAATGTAAGTATGTATGGATTAAGATGTTAGTTTGATAAATTGTGAGACTGCACTTCTTAAGTCGAATTAGGTAGGTAGGTACAGTCAGCATCAAAAGTTGATGACCACATTTAGATTTTCAATATCGCTGTACACCATAATACACCTAAATTGCTCAACATGACAAGCGCCAGAAATGAATGATTATCTTAAAAGGGCATAAGTAGGTGACCATGACTTTTCAAAAGTAGCTAAACAAAGTTATGGTAAAAAAAGCATAACACCACGTCACCAGTCATTCGGCCAGTACGGACAGTGACGTCCGAGAACTAAATAAAGGAGGTCGTTACATTTGATAAACTAATGTGATTAAATAAATTATTATTAAAGTATTATGAAGTAAATAATTTTATATAATACTATAATATTTTATAGATGATAAATAATTGCAACCGCAATGGTCTACATTCGATACAAAGTGATAATTAAGTAGAAATATTATTTTACATTCAAGGGTAAACAGTTTTACAAAGAATTTAATTAAAACAGAATTTGTGTGAATTTTGAAAATGAGTCTTATATGTAGGTATATAAGGGGTCTACCAAGAGTTTGGTTTTCAAACAAACCACGAGTTTTGCACGCGATCGTCACGGAAGTTTCCTGCATGTGAAATAAATTATACAAGTATTTTTATCTAGTGAAACATGTCAAAATAATAGTAGTTTCATACATCAATTAATGTTAAAACTTAATTGAAAATTTTTTTGTCGTCAATTTATTGATAATAAGTATTCTACTTGACAGCAAAACACCATGACGTCACTATATCATATTTCATACAAAACCCTTGACAAAGGTCGTTTTTGACATTTAATTAAAAGTGCTTGATTTGACAAGTTGGAAACAACCCTATTTCCATAGATTTTCTAAAAGCGCCCTTATCGGATAGTAGCGATCGATAGAGGGCGCATTAAGGAAATGTATTAAAATTGTTCCCGTCAAAAGGCAGCGATAGCCGAGTGGAGATACCAACAGACTGCCATGCAGAGGGTTTCTGGTTCGAATCCACGGCGCGCACCAATGACTTTCGGAGTTATGTGCGTATTTAATTGTTAATTATCGCTTGTCCCGTGCCTCGGAGAGCACGTTAAACCGTCGGTCCCTGTTGTCATGAAGATCTTTGACAGCCTTTACAGGGCGTCAGTACCTTCTAAATAAACTGACACTGGTCTAAACCGTGGAATATCGCTATCCCTTCGGGTTGCGGAGGTCAGACAGGCAGTCGCTCTGTGGAAAAGCCAATATTCAGCCAAATCCGGTTAGACTAGTAAGCGGACCCCAGATTGAAACTGGGATAACGCTAAGAGAATGATGATGAAAATTGTTCCCGTCGAATAGCCTATCATCACCGTGTAAATTTCGTACTAGACCCTCGGATTGGGTTCTAATTCAATCGTAACTATAAAAATCATAAACTAAGTCGACGGTATGAATTTGAACGGAATCTGCGTGATTTTTGAAAATAAGTCTTATTGCTTTACGAATAAGGTTACAATTTAATCGAACTAAAAAATCTATAATTACGTCGATGGTATAAATTCAAACTGATGATTCTAAATGTTTTCGGATATTATAACGATCAGCAATTTTTGACAAAATGGTGTTCAGTGACCTTTGACAAGTAGTGTTCAGTTAGTTTTGAACTTTTATGATGTTCATTCAATACTGGCGCCCTTCTTGTTGAGCGATTTATGGGTGATATTATGTTCATTGATTTTGAAAATCTGAATGTGGTCATCGACTTTTGATGCTGACTGTACCTACCTACTGTAAAATATAAACTTAGGCCTTATCCGATTGCACACCAATAGGTCCCAATCGAGTTGTTTGTCGATGTGAAAATCTTCCCATACAGTTCTTATGAATGCCCCTCAGGTGATGTTCGTCTGAGGAATGCCCCAAGGGCCTAGCGGCCACTAGGTACTGCCGCGTTGTAATGTCAACATCGACAATCGACTCGAATGCGATCCACTGTAATGATATGCAGGCCCAGACTATTCGTCCTAGAGTAGAGTACACATTAAGTTACGCTGAAGAACATGCACGACCAGATTTAAAAGTTCCACATCCTTCGTAGACATAGTGCGACATGACAAGTTGAGCTTTTGCTGCCTACGTCACGTTTGTATGCCGCGCAGGTTATCAGCGATGTTTGGTAAATAACTTAGACTATAACTATGCTATAACGCAGCACGTGACACGCGAGTGACGCGCAGTGTGCTCGTTACACTCATTCCGATTATAAAAATATAGATATAGGTAATGCGACATTGATAGCAACAAAATTACTCGTTTAACCTCATTATTAAATGCCAACACACATTAGTAGAGAGCGCGCACATCAGTAGAGGACAACTGACAATTGATAAACGTGACCCTCCAGAAGTTGTATCTGTGTATACAGGGTGAATTGTAATTGCTAGTATTCCGTTCGGGAACTGTATCTAGGGACTAAATGGAGTACCTATTTTACCACCCCTACCTCAGATTCCCCTAAATATTCATATAGAGAGTCATACATGCGCTATATTCTGTCAAGTTCGCCAAGTTCTCAAAATTTATTTAAGTAACTAAGTATAATTAGGGTTCCGTACCTAAAAGGTAAAAAACGGAACCCTATTACTAAGCCTCCGCTGTCTGTCTGTCACCAGGCTGTATCTCATAAACCATGATAGCTAGAAAGCTGAAATTTTCACAAATTATGTATTTCGGTTGCCGCTATAACAACAAATACTAAAATGAATATATTAAGGGGGGTCCCATACAAAAAACGTGTTTTTATTCGTATTTTTTGCTCAAAATTACTAACTGTAACAGGTAGACGCTTTAAATTTTTACAGAATATGTAGTTGTATATTACCTTTCAAAATAAATAATTAAATTTTAAAAAAGTAAATAATAAAGGGGGGCTCCCATACAACAAACGTAATTTTTAAGCAATTTGTTACTCGATCTTAATAAACAGGTAGAAACTTATAAAGTATTTAAGTATACATACAACGAACGTGATTTTCTTTTATACATGATGGTACGGAACCCTTCGTGCGCGAGTCCGACTCGCAATTGCCCAATTTTATATTAATTATAGGTGGCAATTTGGCAGCGATAGCCGAGTGGATATACCAATAGACTGCCATGCAGAGGGTATCGGGTTCGAATCCACGGCGCGCACCAATGACTTTTCGGAGTTATGTGCGTATTGAATTGTTAATTATCGCTTGTCCCGTGCCTCGGAGAGCACGTTAAGCCGTCGGTCCCGGTTGTCATAAAGATCTTTGACAGTCATTACAGGGCGTCAGTACCTTCTAAATAAACTGACACTAGTCTAAACCATGGAATATTGCTATCCCTTCGGGTTGCGGAGGTCAGACAGGCAGTCGCTCTGTGGAAAAGCTAATATTCAGCCAAATCCGCTTAGACTAGAAAGCGGACCCCAGATTGAAACTGGGATAACGCTAAGAGAAAGAAGAGGTGGCAATTTGGCCTCATTTGATGAGTCCCATACGGGCCCCGAGGAGTAAAAGACGTTAAGGAAAGTAATATTGCGGTAATAAGGCGTCCCTCGGATTGGAGAAACCAGCACGAGACACTGTGGAATTGTGCATCTCACTGGAGGACAGACGGCTGAACCGATATAGAACTAATTGGGAGCACACACTTATTTATTTGGATTATTAAAACAGGATTCTTGTTTTTAACACAAGACTAACACGGGCAGAGGCGCAGTTGAGAAGTTTGTTTATAATATAAAATCAGCTCTATTATTAATTCGATACAGCCAGCATAAAAATCCATTAGCAAACTAAATACAAAATTATGATGACTAGATTAGGTGCGAAATAAGTATAAAACAAAAAAAAATGCTTTACTACTTTTACATTTGTATGTTAAGTAGGTACCTATGTACCTAAAGGTGTACCTATTGAATTTCGTAGAAAACTGGCTATGCACAATGTACACTCAGATAAATGATTGGTCTCGCTGCGCTCTACTAGATATCGCCGGAACAAATATTATGCCGATCGGCGTGGCCGACGCTACACGAACGAGTGTTGGACAGACGAACAGTGACGAACACTGAATGAATGAGTTGCCGCATTCACGAATCTCTTATTGTTCTTGGCTAGAGCGGTATCAATCATGTATCTAAGAATGTACATGGTTTCGAAATCCATAAATTATGTACTTGCCTAAAATTATAATAAAACACCACAAAATAAAGCAAAAGAAAGTAAATCAAATTAATAATTACTAATTAATTTAATAGATAACATGTTAATTAGGGTATATTATAAATAAATAAATAATTTTACTAAATAAGCGTACGTTAAATAATAGCTTTTATGTTAAAGAAATAGGTACTTCGGCAGATTATTTAATGTTTTCATTTTAGATGCTAGGTACACGTGTTAATACTGTTAATAGTCCACATAGCGTCAATGAAGATTGACCGCCCGATTTTCACATGTGTCAAAAAATAAAATGTTTGGCCTCTAGTATCATCAAAGCTTTGAGACTTAGCTCCGTATTAAAACATCCAGATTTCATATAAAGTTACGTCAACAAATTCATCTTGTAAATCTAAAGTAAAATTTAGATTAGATCTGAAACTTTGCATGCAAAACAGATCGGTAGGTTCACACCTACGTAGTGTAGGTAATGCACGGCACGAGAACCATTGATTCTGAAAGAAATTAAAATGACATGGTAGCTTTGTACCCCGAGTCGCTCGTAGTCACTGATCGTGATCTGCCGCACAACGTGGCAACAAGCCGTCCTTTTTAGACATGATTCGATCAGTAAGCCCAGACTTTCGGCTCCGTGGTCCGTGGATAGAGTACGCGCCTGCTGATCGGAGGTCCCGGGTTCGATTCCCGGGTCGGGCAAAAGTGTTACTGAGTTTTTCCGAATACTCTGGTGATGTACCCGGTAACGGCAAAAGACCGGCCCCCATCCGTAGGATCTACGTGGGACCTAAAAATTCATGGCGAAATGAGGGTGTAATATTACACCTCTGCCAACCCTACCGAGGATACAGGCGTGAGCCTTAAAACATAAAAAAATAAGTAACGGCTACCTCCGGGCCGTGCGAGAGTCACGTGCGCATAACGGAAACACAGAGCGTCATGGATATATGCCAACAGTGTCTCGTGGCCTATGTTCTGAACTTATAAGTTAGCTAAAACATTTCCTGAGTAACGAGACGATAGCTACATCGACAAACAAATATCAACAACTAAAAACACAACAACACCAAACACGTAATGAAATCATAAACAACACACAATATGTGACGGTAGACGGCAGACTTCACACAAACCCACCGCCTCGTACAGTACAGCACGAGCAACACCACGTAAGCAGTCTGGGAGAACGACTTAGTTTGTTAATCCTCAGACCTCAGTACCGACACAATGGCAGTTTCTGATGGACGAGTTATTTCCTCTGACGAGATGTCCCTAACTCGCACTACACAGTGGAAATTAGCCTTTACGCAAAAGTTCATTGCAGATGGCGCTACAGGCAAGTACTTTAAACAAACACGTGTCTGCAAAGTAGTGACAAACTAAACTTTCATTAGCCTCATGTGGGCAAGAAACAGAGTAAGTATTCCTCCGACGGATTATAAATTACGTTAGGTAATTTATAATCATTTTTTTTAGGCAAATGAATTGCGCATTTCTGGGAACATTGCGTGCTACTTTACTTTGACACTTTTGTAAATCAAATTGCCACAAAATTAAAAACAATGTTAGGTAGGCAGCTGGTTTTCATTAGCAGAACTCGATGTGGCATTTACACTTTACTTTTATGGTCTTTTATATACAAAAATAGGCGCAAATATCACTAACAACGCGGTACACCCGTTGATTATATGTAAAACATAACTCCAGTCAGAACATCTATAATATACTTTAAACACATTCAGCTACATTAAATTATGTAAAAAAGCAACAATTGGTACTTTAGTTATTATTTAGTGGAGTATAAAAATTGCATTGTTTCTAAATACTGCACTTAAGTATTATTATTATTTTTAATATTATGCAATGGGCATTTATGGGAGTTGAGGCATTACGCGGCCACAAAGAGATGCGTTTATGACTGTGACCGCGATGCGAACGCAGAAACGGAAACATGCAAACAAGGTTTGGGAAGAGTGGCGCAGCCTGGTGTTTAACTCATGCGTCATACGTGGCGTGTAACGTACTAGATACTCATCATGACCGCTGCGACTGATAGCTCATGGCCGCGTGACCCAGCTCCCAAATTCTGTTATAAATGTGCAGCTCTGTCAAGCGAATTAAGTTTGTGACGCACATCGCTGCTGTAGGTAGCTTTATTTGTTCGTCATGCAGCGTAACGCGCGACGCTTGACACAGGGAACACCCTGACTCTCTACATTTTATGAATGAGATGTCATTATATATCACAGTTAGAATTACAAACTGCAACTATAATAGATCGTAGCACTTGCTAAACCATGGATTGGTTTCAATGTTATAGTCTTAAAATAATTTAGTTAATAAGTTACAAATAGTAGCAAAAAGTCGTATCCGCAACAAAGCTAATCTTCGCCAAATAATTTTATCCGCCCGATATTCATAGAGTTTATATTAGACGAGGATTATTATTCCATTTTAAGGTTTTCGAATTAGTCAATAATAGTTATATTTGTGTAATTTTCGATCAGTCTTATAGATCAGAGTATTTCTCTTTCGGCACCCAAAATTCCAGCGCCGAGTCGCAAGTCCCGATCACCAGCACACCGTTCAAGTAGCGCAGCTGAAAGCAAAATAATATTTTAAGTTAGGCAAACAGCTGCAAAAAAAAAAAATCTAGTTGTAATTTTGGATATAACATTATTAATATTTAGCCTCTTTCAGTGTATTAACGATTAACCAAAGGCTGCTGTGGAACATCTTCACTTTCAGAGTTGAGTTTAGACACAATGTATCCAAACTCAAATCTACAGTGGTGGATGGAGCCCCGCAACTACCAATTGCTCACTACCCACCCGTCGACTACTTAATTACGTCGACTATTTTAGCACACACAAGCTCTACTGTGCTACAAATGATATCTTCGTCCAGTTTTCCCCAGTCCCACTAAGCCGAGAACTTCCTTACGCTTACGTTAGCTAAACCAATTTCCGTCCATCGCCGTTATTATAACAGCTTAGAGGGCGTAGATCTTCTGAAATTCGATTTTCAAGAAGCGTTCATCGAGGAACCCTACGTTGGGCGCGGTACAACTCGAATGTGATCCATTAGAGTGCAAACTTGGCCTGAGTTGACTCCCTGTTCATTTATACCTAATCTGAATGTTTATAACAAAATCTCTCTTTTATCACAACTTCAAACAAGCCTATCGCTTCTCAACTCAATGTATAAAATTTAACTTGGGGTTCTACATTTATTCAGATTAACAATTTTATTATACTTCAGTGCCATGTACTTTCCGTGGTTAAAGTTAGGCTTTAATACAGCTGCATTAGTGAAGGAGCCGTTTTGAGACTGAGCATATCAAATGATTGGACAACGTAGGGTAGTTGTGTTCTTAGTTTGATACATTTATACAATTTATTTTCATTGCTGTGATCATATTACATGGATAAAGTTATCTTGATACATGATTTGACAAACAGAAACAGCTGAAGCATGGTACATACCTGTGTAACATCAAATGTACTGCTCTTCACATTGGTGTACTCTTGTGGTGGATACGAATTGTACAAAAATTTTATCTCTCCCCTATCTGAACACACAATCATATTGCCCTGATTTTGGTAACAGCCAGTTATCTTGCTAGATGGTTTAATTATCGGTGGCTCCGGCCATATCTCATGCGTCCTCACGTATGAATGATCTTCAGGGTTAAACAGATGGAGACAACCCTTGGAGTCGCCTATGTACAATGCGGATGGGCTCCAACTGATGCACACAGGATAAGCTTTGTCAGTGGGTATCTTCACATCACTCAGTAATAGTTTGCCAGCTACTCTGTCCCAAACAGCCATAGTTTTGTCTTCACTCAATGATGCAACAAAGTTACCAAACGTTTGGAGGGCCAACACAGGGCCCTTGTGTGGTTTGTAAGCATAAACATGAGTAGGTCCCGCGCGAGTATCAAATGATAATATCTTTTTGGAATACAACCCTGTCATAACCTCATAGCCAGCGGTCACAACAGATAATGCTGACATACCACACCTGTAATGATTGTCGCATTAGTTAACACAAGTTATTTATGTGATGATATTAGTAATCTCAGTAATGCTGTAATAAGTGCTACTAACTGAAATGTTTGTTTGCATTGCAATGCAGACTCAAGATCCCATGCTTTAACAGTGTTATCCCAAGATGCAGAATATACAGTGGAAGCATTATCGATGCTGTCGGCCGCCAGGTCCCACACCCAGCCCGCATGCGCGTCGTGTTTGATGTGCTTTGGTTTGGCATTAGTAGAAGTAGTGAGGTTGTCACTCTGGTCATGTGGCTCTATATCCAACACATTCCACAGAGCCATCCCTCGGTCTCTTCCACCTGACACACAAACTTCTCCATTCTGTAAAATCAATTTATATCATTATTCATTTTAATGTGAGCACAAGACATGTGGCTAAATTAATAATTATTGTTAGCTTTCGCGACTTGTACACATGTCATATTACCTACTATATTTATGTGATCGGTGTATCACAGGGGCCAAATGGTAATTAACGTTCTCCAAGCGTAGCTCTTCACTTTTTCAAGAAGAATCCTTAAAGGAAGTGGACTTAGCTAAACCCCGATAATGTGATAAAGAACGAGACAGACTTCATCGAGACGAGCCGAAAGCACCTTTTAAGAGACGTCTCAATAGGTTGAACACCGAGAGCGATCACTGATAGTACGTACCAACATATATCACCTTAGACGATCTACTTCTACTGGAAACCACGGACAGCGTTGACCAGTAGACCGACACAGTAGTTAAGGTACTATTTCGATTCGTTCCTCGTTCCGAAAGGTCTTTACCGCAAAGAAGACAAAAAAGGAGTCTAAACTTTATGATTTGAGATGCTATCCCATCGGCTGTCTTCGCCGAAAGGGAGGACCCTAAACCAACAACAATGGAGGCTGATGTGGCGTGACCACGGAAGCTTTAAACCTGCGCAATAGAGGATGTGATCGAGGAAAACCAGGGTCAAAGCCAGTTTAGGATGCCCCGTCTGACGAAACTAAGAAGGCTGCACTGTCAACTCAAATTTCGGGATTCTCGAGTAATGAAAGTTCCTATCGTCACATGTATACCGCGCGGGTAGACAGACCAACTGCACCTAATACTGATGAACACAGAACCACACTAGTGCGCCACTACTTCGGAGTCATCCCTGATGTCGACCAGAGCGAGTTACAGGCGGCTCTGGAGCAACTTAGGAACAACAAAGCACCTGGTGATGACGGAATCACTGAAGAACTTACAGAGCAGGCGAAGACAAAATCCCGCGAGAGCTAGCAAGTCTCTTCAATTCCGTCTCTTCAAAGGTTCAACACCGCGGGCACGAAGCTGTAGTCTGGTGGCTCTTTTCTTATTAAATGAGACAAAACCTTATTGAATAATTATAGACCCATTTCACTCCCTAGTTGTTAGAAGACTCGACAATTCCAGCCCAAAGAACCAGTCGAGTTACGGAAAGGCTATAGCATCGTGAAGTACTTCCATACTGTTAGGACTGCACAGAAGAACCACGAGTGCTTTCAGCCGCTGTATATGGTATTCGAGGACTACGAGAAAGCCTTCGGTTTCTATCAAAATCTGGGCGGTTTTAGATAACTAGTAGCCAGCAATGATGTCGCATTGATTGGCGATATCGAGGTGTTGCGATGCTAGTTTGAAAGGGCGACCATGATTGTTCAGATCCAGGACAGAAAGACGAACTCTATAGAGTTGCAAAGCGGGACTCCGGCATGGGGATGTTATATCTATCAAGCTGATTATCAATGCACTTGAGGAAGTCTTCAGGCCACTAGCCTGGACTAAACGGGGTATCAATATCAATGGCGAGTAGGTACATCTTACACCTTCGTTTTGCGGTCGACGATGTCGATCGATTTGCATTGACGGTTCCTTGCTTGAGGTTGTGCAACAGTATGTCTACTAGGGGTAATAATTGTTGGGTAGTCATATCTTCGAAAAGGCAATTGATAGGAGGACTCGGTTGAGTTGGGCAGCATTCGGCAAGCTTCATCGGACCTATTCTGCAATGCCTCAAAACAAAGGTCTTCAACCAATACATCCTACCGGTAATGAAATACGGTGCGGTAACACGTACATTCCCAGTTAGCGAGAACAATGTCTACAATAGTTTACAGTCAAAAATACGCTGCGCCTTTTGAGGGAATGGAGGGCAGAGGACCGATCGATGTGGCGCAAGTTAGGAGAGGCCTATGTCCAGCTGTGAACTGCTATAGGCTGATTTTTTTATGAATGGGTCTATATCATGCAATTATTTGAAAATAAAGATACACCTATTCAACGTTTTTTTTAAATCCATTATATAGACATGATACATAAATATTAGTGTGTGATTAATCTATTCTTCATATTTTTTTACTTAAGTCACAGTAAGAAAGTTTGATTAAAGTTTTTATAAAAGATGCCAGAATAGTGAGTATGAGGTACCCATTTTATATAAATTACAAGTAAGTATATTTAGAAGCAGGGCTCGGATACCGGTAAAATTTTCAAACCGTTATTATGTACTTGCCGCAAAACCTTTACATTTGGTTTCGTTCGCATAAACCGGTTTTTTTAAACCGATATTTGGAACATTATTTACATAAAGGATTTTTCGGATTAAACGGTTTAGAGCAATAAAAACCGGTTAATACGGACGCACCATAAAGAAACGCGGCGCGCTGTTACGATTTTATTCAGTAGTAAGATTTTTTTTGTTTGGCAACGTGTTTACCGACATGCCGTTCGTCGAATAAACCGGTTAATTTAGGTTAAAATAAAGTTCAAAAACGTTCACGTTCTTAAGAAAAGTTCGGAGGAAAACCGTAATAAACCAGTGTTAACCGGTATTTTTTAAACCGGTTCCGAGCCTTGTTTAGAAGGTACTTACATTCACTAGTAGGACAGTATCAACTGAAGCAAAATGAACATCTTTCACAACTATGTGCCTCATTGTCTCTTTTACATTAGTCCACTTCTTGGTCTCCAAATCCATCTCAATACATACAGCCTCCCAGTCTATTTGTGTTTCCTCCCATAACTTCAGATTAGGTAATGTGGGATAAGCACCATTTATTTTACTATACACCCAGTACTTCCATAAGCAATCATCAGCTAAAATATCATAGAACCTTTGACATACTTTACTCAAAGTATGTTTTAGAATTTGCACATCCAAAAAGGAACATATTTTCATGAGTATCTGTAACATGTCCAAAATATATTTGTCTATAAAGAATAGCCAAGAGCCATTCCACAGAACAAGTGGCAACATCACAGTGTAGTGACAGGTTCGTTGACTGCCTCCTATCTGTCCAATTAATGCAGATATACAATACATATTGATACTGATGAAGTGCTTAACTAAACTATAGAAAGACTTAAACTGCAGGGGCTCTTTGCAATGATGTTGTCTCTCATCATGTCAAATAGCTCTTTATTAACAATCAGCAAGTAAACCTATTACAAATGATTAGTTTACTAATTAAAACAGTATTGACAGCTTTACCTATTTCAGATAATAAAAAATTTACAAATTAGTAACTTCATGTATAATGAAACTAATAATGTGAGGTAGTGAATGTTTATACCTCTACCGGCATGTCCATGAGGGAAGGTTGGCACATGTCATACATGTCATCATGTGTGTCCAGCTCATTCTCAATGCTTGTCAACTGATCCTTGAGTGTCTGCAGGCCTTCACACATGTCAGCTGTTTACACACTTCACACTGCTGTATAATGAAATACATTTAAATATTAATGAGGAAGAGAAAAATAATTTATGGCTGACACCTCCTGGCCTAGTCACATGTCCTGTATCACAATGGGCCTTATAAACTAATGATGTTCGAATCTGCTATTTATCAATCGCATGCTATGAACTATATGCTAAATTTTTTTAGCATGCTATTGAAAATGCTATAATATAGCATGCTATCGTGCGAAGCGTCAACACCCTTCGTGTGACCGCTAGTTTTAGCACACGTACGATATAGCGCGCTGTCGCGCTATCCATATTTGAACGTAGCTGCGTAGGTTAATATAGCGTCGACAAACATGCTATTTGCCTAACGAGTCTGAAGACTTTACGCGTGGGCAGATAACATGGTGAACTGTAATGTTACACATGAATAAACAATACATATACCTACATATTTGTACATTTCTTCTAAGTATAAAATGTAATCATTATGCACAACAAACTAATATTAACCAACTAATTAATAATAAACAAGTCAATTAATTTTCCTTCATACTTTTCAGGCTTAGGACTGTATATAATTAATTATTTTATCACACATGTTACACAGATCATTCATAGATATACAGTATTACGTGTCCTATCACATATTTTTTTTAATCAAACACAAAACACTTAACTTTTGAGAACGTAAAATAACTCGCGTACTTATATGCCTATTTAAATCGCGCGAGCCGTCGAACAGCTAAAATTCGCACGCTACGCAAGTTCACGTCTGGCTGCTCGCGTTAGCACGCGAAGACTGATCGCAAATATCGCAATTCGCAGCGCTGCGAACGTGCGAAGTGCGATGTGCCGTCGCGTCGGCGCGATGTATGATTGATATGCTATATGCTATTTTATAGCACGAACGAGAGCCGAATGAACTTGCTATTAGATGCGAAATAAAATTAGCGTGCTGTGCTATTGTGCTATATGCTATATTAACCACCATTATATAAACAATATACCAACAGGAGCAATCATAGTCAAAACACATAATTTCTTCAGTATGGTGTTGAACCCACCACCCTTGAACTCATGCTACCACTTAATGACCCACATGAGTAGACTGACCAACATGCTATCTGATATTGAGTAGAATATTATATAGTTGTACCAGGAGTGGGTACTGGCCATCATCTACATAGCTCAATGACTTCTTGTCCATAATATGTAATTGAGACCTAAATCAACAATCAGAATATTTAATCATTTGAGTGTGTTTCTTTACGTACTTGAAAATAGAAAAATAATAAATATTATGAGCTAGGTGTAAGAATGATCAAAAAGCAAATAACATATGTTTACAATCTTTCAATGATATAGTTACCATTGGCCTATTTACTACAAAAACAAATAAATTTAAGTCACAAATACAATGAACGAATGACCTAATTCTAGTAGTTAAATATTATTGTATGTACGTTAGCTTAGTCATAGGACTCGCGAATTGTCTTGTTATGGAAGTAGTGCCATCTCATTTCCAAGGGCACCTTTTATCTACGTTGAACTAACTCTTATGATGTTTTAATATCTCAGCATGGCTTGTTCAAAATAACAGTAATTTTCTTTATGTGTAATTGTATTAATTTATTGGTCAGAGCAATATATCAACAAAGAGATTTTTTAATATATTTTAAAAGTATTTAGATATAATAAATGTGTGAAAAGTAACATTACTTACCGCCGAATAAGTAATTATTAGAAATGTACTATGGTTTATTTTACAGCCCCTAATTTTCACTATTCACTTTGTACTATTTTATAAAATCAAAATAAAACCACAACAAAACAGAAAAATACAAGTCACAGTATGTTTAATGTCAAAACTGTCAAGTGTCAGTCCACTTTGTGTCAGTCTCTGTCTGACTGAACCATAGAGCATAGATATTTAAACATAGAGATATTTAGAATAGAGTAGCAGACTTGGTTTAGACTCCCCTAAAAGAGTTTCCAAGATAAACATAACGTCCGGTACCAACTGGCTGAATGAACATGTTCTTCGAGTCACAGGACAAGTGAAAATTAAAAAATTAATTTGCATTTTACTAACAAAAGACAGTCATTTACGCTGAGGATTCAAACCATGAAGGTATAGATAAACATGGAGGCCACAGCTGGAACAAAGCCTTGAGTCAAATACCTACATTTCTCTATCTCACTCTCTGTGGTCTGACCTCTCATTTTAGCGTGGATTTAGTATTGCTATCCTCTTATTAAAATTTCCGAGTAAGCTCTTAAAAAGAGCCGACATATTAAGCAAATCAGAAGTTTACACGGTCAATTAATGTGTATTTAAATCAAGAGTTGAAATCCAATCACTTGTTAAAACTCCCAATATTGTAGGTCTCGAACGCTTATAATCATGGTTGGCGAGACCGTGAATTATAATCCCATTTCCTAAGGATTTGGTAATGTGGCAACATTGGCCACCATATGTCAAGTAAATCTTGTCAATATGGCAGTGGTTATTTGAAAAGAGATGGTATGACCACAGTGAGCGAGATAGCGATACATCATTTGAGCTTCAAGTAGGTATTCGGAGTGCGGTCTCCATGTTTATCTATAACTTCATGATTCAAACCCTAGATTCAAACCCAAGACCACAGATAACGATCTACATAGATAACGCAATTATCACGATTTGTATTGAAACCAGTTATATTTCTTTGATTGAAACCAAGCGTGCCGACTTTTTAATACCTACTGTGACGTTGCCTGTATCACGAAGTCGAAGCGATGCGCGACAGTATCGCTTGTGCGATATTCATCGTCTCCTAATACACAACGTCAGATCAAACGTCCGAAGCAAACGCGGCAACGTAATGTGAATAAAGTTTACTTAACGGTAAAACGGACGCGCGGGGACTGAAGTTAGTGGCGACCAAGCTCGACGCTTGGTCGGAGTTCAGACACGCGAAGTGCATGCATTTGCGTTATCTATGTAGATCTATGTCTGTGCCCAAGACCCTAAGTTTTGCTAGGTTGGTCTCCCTACTAGTAAATCACTGCTGATTGCAGAGCTTAAGAATAAATACAGGAAAAAATGTTCTGGCGAGTGAGTCATCCAGAAGCACTTTTTTTGAACAAAAGTGGCTATTACTCGAAATTTGCACCAATTGTCTAAGACTATTATACCTTTTTGGATAGCAGGTAATACCAAAAACTTATTCCAACACTTTACATAGCATGCCACATATTATTTTTTTCAAATAATTGAATTTTTGTGGCGTAATTTTATTTTATTCGAACATTTTTTGCGTGTTTATTGGCTCTATTTTCAAATTCCACGTTGAGCTAGTAGGTTTATTTTAATTTAAAAGATGGGCCATTTAATTGTCCATTAAATAAGACCCAATTTGCCACCAAGAATAGTCAAAATAATTTTTTACAAGATGTTTATAATAAAAATTTGGAATTTTCTCAAAATAACTTAAAAACCGTTTTATTCAAAAATGGTGCATTTTGGACCCCCATATGTAGGGGGTAAAAATACTCCATTTTGGTCCTAGAATCACCTCCCGAAGGGAATACGAGCAATTGCAAATCACCCTGTATATTATAGTCTAAGCGCTAGACACTATTTTAACCTTTTGCATACGACGAGTGGTCTCACAGACCACTATGGTTGTCGAAACTCCTAGATTAGCATTGCCCAAACTATTTTCCAACTAATAGCGAGCGAATAATAAGTGTTTCCTGTTCATGGCGATACCGATGCTAATACAGCTTGAGTGGTGGCGCCACTTGCCACAAGCGAATCTGAGCATTTTACCAATATTTAAGGTCCCGCATTTTTTCGAAGACAGCTCCTCCAGGCCTCAATATTGGAATTTACGTTTGATGGTTCGCCCCTTATACAACTTTGGGAACCACTGCCCTAGATTGTTATGTTGTTGAGCTTCACAAAGGTACCTTCTAGTTTAGTTGCACTCGCGCAGTGTAGTATCCTTACAAGTACCAATAGTCCTACATCTTCTGCGGGAGGCTCTTCTGATTAAAACTCTCGATCACCGTTTTCGGCTATTCCCTCCCGACAGTCCCCCGATATCCCGATTCAGATACCTTTTCTCCCGAATTTCTACATTTCAAAATAATTTTATATTTGTTTGGTGTTACAATATTGATATTGAAAGCGTAATTGATATTGATTTGTTTGAAAATATTCAGAATGATATCAAGTGTAGTGGTTAAATCAAGGTAAAATTTTCAAGTTCGTATATTTCAGATAAATAACTAATGGCCTATATATTTTTTCAGTGTATATGTTACCGAAAAGTAACAAAAACTTTCGTAGGATTCTAAACGAGAGATGAATTGTATTATTTAACGCCCAGATTTTTGGCAGTTATTTTCCGGTGACATAAATAGTTCTGTTTTAAAAGAAATAAGCCAAACCCACCCGAGTTGCTTAGAATTGCATAAATTAATAAAAATTGCCGATTTGCAACCTTATAGTTTGCAACACTGATATTTTTATTATGGCTGGCAACCCCTATTGTGTTATTGCTGTTAATATTTTAAAGGTTATGTCGGACTCTTCAAAACACAAATAAATAAATAATACATTTTGAATCTACTTTTATAACATCTTTCGTCTATATTTGTTGACATACTTACGTGTGTCATATTATTCATAATTAATTGAATAGTACGGACCACATTTTAAGTAAGTAATCCAACTAAAAAGTTTCATTTTTAATTGCATACTTTACGACCAAACTTGACTTTTCAAGCGCTTTTTATGCATAATCCTCATTGTAAGTAAGTACAGATACTCGATGGATACTTCACATAATCCCTGTGTTGAAATTGTAGGCAAAATGGACTTAGAAAAAGATTTAACGAGCAAGTTTTTAAGCGGAGAAATGTCATTCGCTGAATATTCTAACGAATGGTATAACTTCGATGACGAGGAAGATGTAGAAGAAATAAATAAGCGATCCGAAGACGATTCCTTTCAGTTTAGATCAGATAAGGGACCCCACAGACGGCGTAAGTATGCGCGGATGCCTCTCGGTCTCACCGGCTTGATGGGAGAAGCGAATCTACGCTTCGTGAGAGGCGACAGAGATACCGCTGAAAAGATGTGCCACGAAATTATAAAGCAAGTTCCTACTGCGCCAGAGCCGTATCAGACTCTGGCACAAATCTATGAGCATGATCCTGAGAAGTCCTTACAGTTTGCACTGCTAGCTGCTCACCTCAGCCCACCCGATGCCGACGAGTGGTTAAGACTTGCAGCATTATCTAAAGAAAGGAATGATGTCAGACAAGAAATGATTTGTTACACACAAGCTATAGCAGATGACCCAACAAACATTGATAATCACATGAAGAGACTCAACTTGCTGACCACACTAGAAGACATGAGTTACCCAATACAACAATTAAAAATTACCAAATTAAAGTGTTATCACAAAATAGTAACATCTTTGTTGCCAAGTGAAGGCGAGACAATAATGAAATACGCTAAACTAGCAGCAACTCAGTACCACAACAATAATGAACTGGAGCGAGCTCTGGCTGTGATGACATCAGCTTACAACAAATGCCCAACACTATTTTCTTTACAAGATCTAAACATATTCTTAGAACTGTTGATTGGCCAGAGACAGTTTCAAACTTGTATTGAAATATTTGTGGCCAGTGCAGGAGTTGAAATTGAAGCTGAAATCCAAACAGTTAAAAATGCTGAAGGTGTGATAGAAGAACATACAAATTATATAAACTGTACCATTCCTGACTCGTTACCGGTTGACCTGAAGAGCAAGCTGCTAGTGTGTTTTATTCATTTAGGTGCCACTAACTTGGTTCAAACATTGCTTGATGATTTTCTATCTAATGATGTTGAAAAGGCTGGCGACTTATACATGGATATTGAGGAAGCTCTGTCCACAATGGGCCATCATTCTTTGGCAATACAACTATTGGAACCACTTGTAAAAAATAATAGCTTTGATCTTGGGGCAGTGTGGCTGAAACATGCAGAATGTTTACAGAAGCTCGGCAGAGAAAGTGATGCAATAAACTCATATTATAAAGTGCTTAAGCATGTACCACAGCATCCCGATGCTCGGAGAAGATTATATATTATTCTTGAGAAGCAAGGTCGCATTGAAGAAGCTTTACAGATGCTAGATCAAGATTTCAAGTATGTAGTGAGTGCGTATCTCCTACATGAGCAGTGTTTAGCCTTGAAAAAATATAACAAATCATTAAAATATCTTGAGATTGGTGAAGCTCTATTATCTAAAAATTTTGTAAGGTTCAGACATGAAGAGGAGTTAAACATGGCATGCAGGAATCGGTGTGGCATAGAGCTCATTCATAATTTTCGAACTATGCGAGGGGAGAATCCATACCATGAAAAGGACATTCATTTTGATGATGATGAAACATTCAAATTAACTCCAAAACAAGAGTGGGAGCTTTTTCTTGAACTGCTGCACATTGCCCATGAACACAAGCAATACTTCACAATGCAGCGGCTCACATTTGGAGCCATGATGTCTAGGAGTTTGGCTCCTCATCGCTTGGAAATTGACTTTTATTGTATGCAGGCCTGCCTCCTGAGTAATGACAACCAAAATGCTTTTCGCTTCATAAGGGAATTAGCTCAGAAATATCCATGCCCCAGGTCATGGAACCTGTTAAATCTTGTCATCAACTATGTGGAAAGAAGCACTCATTCCAAGTTTCTTCTTAGGCTGTTTCAAAAAGATAGTACTAATGTTGTAAAGAACTTATTTTTGGGAAATAATTTTTTGATATCAGGCAGATATTTAGTAGCCGTCAAGTACTATTTAGAATACCATGACAAGTGTAGAGATCCTCTATCTGCATTTTTAATAGCTGTGACTATTTTGGTGATGGCTGCGCAGAGAACAGTGGATAAACATCATAATCTTATTTTACAAGGCATGGCTTACATGCAAATCTACCGAAACTTAAGGAAATGTGATCAAGAAGCAAATTACAATATGGGCAGGGTGTACCAGATGTTAAATCTAAATAACTTGGCAATTGAATACTATGAGAGAGCTCTGGCAAGTGAGTGTATCACCAAGTGTGACCAACATGGCAGCATAGACCTCACTCATGAGACAGCTTATAATTTATATCTGTTATATAAGGACCATTCACCAGCAATGGCTCGCTATTATATGTTAAAGTATCTTGTAATTTAATAAAATATAATATTAGATTATCACTGATTATTTCACTCTATGTTATTATAATGAAAACAAAACGTTAGTGCTTTATAAGATAGTCATCAAAAACATCCTCTAATTATCCAAATGTTTTTGATTTGTGCAAATCAAATTTGTGTTACTACTCCTACTTGCGAAAGTAGGAGGAACGAGAGCGACGTTCAGCGATTATGTTGGTGGCTCTCAGTACTTGTGAACATGACTTGTACCTACTGGGTAAGGTCACTCAAATAATTACTGTCTTTGCATTTTCATGACCTTACATAGTTTGCATAAGCAAAACTAACAAACATCCATGTATGTACAGTCAGCAACAAAAGTCGCTACACTCTTCAAAATGCCTACCGAGAGTATTGTAAGCTTTCTTATCTAGGAATCTTATGAGACATTAAGAATAATAATTATTTGAAACGATAAAACGATTGAAAGTCACGTAACTGTAACTGTACTTACGTTGCTGACTGTACCTACCATTATTTAGATTGTTATTACGAATGATGAAACAATAAAACTACTTAGTACATGTATTCATACTTATTGATTCATAATAACGGTGACACTAATAATTGTTTATTTAAAAACATTATTTTGTTTTAGGAAAACTTGTCTAACATACCTACTTGCTCACCTATCTGTGTAAATGCTTATAAATAAAAATGGCCAACGAAGTGATACCGGCAAATAACATCAAATTTGAAAAGTTCTGTGGCCTCTTAGAAAAAATTTACAAAAGAAAAAGGCAAAGAAAAGAGCAAGATACTATTTTGGAAAACTTTATCAATGAATTCAAAATGAATGCCTCGCAAACAGTAGGCAATAAGGTAACAACACTTTTATTTTAGTCACTTTGTAAAGGTTCATAAGCTTTGCGTACTCAGGCCAAATCACTGAATGAGTTATACAAGCAATGGTAAATTGTTGATCATATTGAACATATTGCACAGTCGGTGCGTCACAATGTGCCTACTGGGACTAGGAAAAAAGGAGTTTACCCACTCGTCTTTCTTTTTTGCTTTAGGTAGGTAATACTAATATATAAAGCTGAAGAGTTTGTTTGTTTGGTTGAACGCGCTAATCTCAGATACTACTGGTCCGATTAAAAAAATCTTTCAGTGTTAGATAGCTCATTTATCGAGGAAGGCTATAGGATAAAGAATTATTTTACGAACCATGATCTTGCTTCTTAGACATGCGTCTATGAACATGGGAGCATCGTGAGCACATCTCATGAATCATGATACTTGAAGAATATAGGTATGTAGCCTTTAGTCACTGGCATAGCGTAGCTTAGACGGGCCCTTCCGAACAAAGTATTAAGATTTTTCATAAATTTTGCATTCACACACGTTTGGGGCACTTGCAGCCCGGAGGCTCCTCATCATTGATACCGCGGATACGGTAGTAGCTGCGCCCCTGCCTTCTGGTCGAACCATATTTGACCGGAGTTTTTCAAAAAAGCGACCTTGCGCCGTCTGATATTCGCAACCCAAAGGAATGCATAGTTGTACCTACATGTAATTTCAGTGTCATGATAAGTATCTTTGGGTACCTGAGAGCTGAGTAACGGAATTAATGCAGCTACAATTAAAAAGATCGTCATGACAGCCGAGATGGACGGCTCAACGGAGTGTAAGTAGCCTGAGAGTTCGACAACTGGAAGTGCGATTAACGCTTTTGCGACAAAACGGTACTGCGACTCACCATATCACCATAGTGAACTGAACTCTGAAGTTCGACACAACGCTGGTGCGAATTGAAGTAATTTAATAATTAAATACCTAATCATAATATATTTCATTTTAGCATAAGATAGGTACCGTTCTTACACGCTGAGTTCATGGAGCCCTGCTTCGCAGGAACCCTGCGTGAACTTCTGGAGGCAGGGTCACAGAAAAGTGTAAACCTATCCTAATATCAAACTTCAGTGTGTCGCACAAGCGTGAATCTGAAGGGAAAACCCGTAGATAAAGAAATGAACCTGATGCCGTACAGAAAGGTGAGGTAGTTAGGGGGCTACTGCTCCGTACCCGTGACTCATGGCGTGGTGTTATTAGTATAGCCTTCCTCGATAAATAAGCAATCTAAGAAAAATTGGACCGGTAGTTCCTGAGATTAGCGCGTTCAACCGTACAAATCAAACACTAAGAGTTTTTTTTATTTTGTACGGAAGAGTTTAACTCTTCAGCTTTATTATATTAGTATCAGTACGTATGTGGACCCGAAACCTAGCTACCCTAGTTCAGGCACTTCACTGTATATTTTCTTAGGATTATAGTAGGTTGCTAAGGAAGGAGAGAACGAACAGGAAGATATGATAAAGTAGTAGAAAAAGAGGATTGGGCCTGCGGCACTCTCGCTGGTTAGTGTAACTCAGATAGGTACTCTACAGAATCCGCAGAGTCACCTTTTAGTGTGTACCTAATAGGTACTTCACTAGTGGAGAGACATCTCCCAAAAATATTAAATCTTACGTATTTCTCAAATATTTATTTGAGTTGATCATCAACGTAGTCGTGTTTGCGACTTAAGTTCGTGCTCGTACCTATTATCAAGAAAATATCTTTCCAGAATGCCAGTATATTTCCAATTCTAAGACTGCTACTACCAAAGCTTGAGCGAACACGAAGCTCTTATAATTTAAAAGAGACTAAGTTGGGGGAGCTTCTGGTGAAGGTGTTGTCGTTGCCGAAGCAGTCCCGCGACGCACAGAAGCTGCTCAGCTTCAGGTCAGTGAGCAGCTCGGCGGAGCACGACTTCGCGGGCGTGGCGTACTTCGTCGTCAAGAGCCGCCTCAACCCCGCGTGCGACTCCTTCACCATAGGAGACATTAATACTATACTCGATGATATCGCTTCTGCAGAAGTTGGTAATAAAGCTGGTAAGTCCACGCAACAATAGATAGATACAGACCGTGTCGACCTATAAGTAGGTACCTACTTACTGGCGTTGCGCCTTTGTTCATGCTGTCTTTAAATAAAGTTTCCATATGTGATGATGAGGATAGTACATATATATACAGGGTGATTTGTAATTGCTCGTATTCCCTTCTGCGGTGATTCTAGGGCCAAAATGGAGTATTTTTACCCCCTACATATGGGGGTCCAAAATACACCATTTTGGAATAAAACGGTTTTTAAGTTCTTTTGAGCAAATGCCAAATTTTTGTTATAAACATCTTCTAAAAAAATATTTTGACCATTCTTGGTGGCAAATTGGGTCTTATTTAATAGAAAATTTAATGGCCCATCTTTTAAAATAAAATAAACCTACTAGCTCAACGTGGAATTTGAAAATAGAGTCAAAAACACACAAACAATGTTCGAATAAAATAAAATGACGCCACAAAAATGCAATTATTTGAAAAAAAAGGGTCTTGACAGACGGACGGACAACAAAGTGATCCTATAAGGGTTCCGTTTTTTCATTTCGAGGGACGGAACCCTAAAAATAATATTATGTGACATTTTATGTAAAGTATTGGAATAACTTCCTGGTATCTATTACCTGCTATCCAAAAAGGTATAATAGTCTTAGCCAATTGGTGTGAATTTCGAGTAATAGCCGCTTTTGTTCAAAAAAGTGCTTCTGGATGACTCACTCGGCAGAACATTTTTCCTGCATTTATTCTTAAGCTCTGCAATCAGCAGTTATTTACTATTAGGGAAACCAACCTAGCAAAATGCATAGTGTCTTGGGTTCGATTCGAATCCTCAGCGTAAATGACTGTCTTTTGTCAGTTTAATGCATAATAGGTAAGGTTTTAATCCTCACTTGTCCCGTGAATCGAAGAGCATGTTCAGCCAGTTGGTACCGGACGTCATGTTTATCTTGGAAACTCTTTTAGGGGAGTTAAAACCAAGTCAACCAGTCAAATAAATAAATAATTGAAAGAAAAAAGCCGTGACACTAAATTAAACCATAAAATATCCGCATTTCAGATGGGATCTTACTGTGACAAAACATAAATTACACGAAATCTTGTCGAATCAGCGTTGATATTCTAAAATGTTATTTTTGTGAAAAAGAGACTTTTACGAAGGCTTAGGTATTCATAATACGAGTTTCCGGCTCTGTTGGAAGAAGTTCCGCTGGGTGTGCGATAGTGTATGATATTTTGCCCAGCACAAAAACCGCAGGTGCTGGGCAAAAATTCAAATCGCCAACGTGTGTCAAAAAGCGGTGCAATAACCCTAATCACTAAGTGGGCCAACAATATTCACAATACTAGTACGGTAGGATGCAGACCAAAGAACGCCACGTTTTTTGGCCTGCATCATGCGCCTTATCACGAATCTTAAGTTTTGCGACAGATTGTCCCCATCTGTCATCCGTTACATGAATGCAATGGAATATTTAATGGTTTAATTAGGTGTCACGGCTTTTTTCTTTCAATTATTTATTTATTTGAGGGTTTTGTCTCCCCTTAAAGAGTTTACAAGATAAACATTACGTCCGGTACCAACTGGTTGAACATGTTCTTCGAGTGGGACACGTGAGAATTAAAACCTTATTATGCATTTAACTAACAAAATACAGTCATTTACGCTGAGGATTTGAACCCAAGACCCTATGGATTTTGCTAGGTTGGTCTCCCTACTAGTAAATAACTGCTGATTGCAGAGCTTAAGAATAAATACAAGAAAAAATGTTCTGCTGAGTCATCCAGAAGCACATTTTTTAAGGGTGCTTGTACACAGCGCATGTAGCTTGAGCATGTTGAGGCACTTGCGCGGGTTACATGCACCGTAAACATATCGTTTAAAACAATGTGCGGGTCCAGCGACTCGAGCATGTACCAAAGCGAGCCACCCGCGCAAGTAATTCGCGTGCTCTGCGACGCGCGCGGGTCACTCGCGCATGTTATCTGTTAAAATTACATTTTTAACATATGATTTTAAAATAATTTTCGTTCGTCGAGACATTTGACGCGATTCAAGTCATAAAGCTACCGCGCGAATAGCATGCACATGTAGCTCTTGACCACGAACAAATAACTTGTACATAGGTACAGCTTGCGCAAGTAGCCCGCGTCTTTACTTGCTCCAGTTATTTGCACCATGTAGGTACAAGTACACGCGTGTAACCCGCACCTTTACTTGCTCCAGCTACATGCACCGTGTAGAAGCACCCTAACAAAAGGCCGGCTATTACTCGAAATTCACACCAATTGGCTACGACTATTATACCTTTTTGGATAGCAGGTGATACCAGGAAGTTATTCCAATACTTTACATAACATGTCACATATAATTTTTTTCAAATAATTGCATTTTTGTGGCGTCATTTTATTTTATTCGAACATTTTTTATGTGTTTTTTGCCTCTATTTTCAAATTCCACGTCGGGTTAGTAGGTTTATTTTATTTTAAAAGATGGGCCATTTATTTATTTATTTATTTATTTATTAAACTTCCTGCAATACAATTTGCACAAGGCGGACTTAATGCCAAAGGCATTTTCTACCAGTCAACCTTAGGGTGATGCAGAGATGATAGTGGCAGGTGTGTTTTAGAGACTAAAACAAGAAAACTTAATATAACAATATAATATTATATAATTTAATTGTCTATTAAATAAGACCCAATTTGCCACCAAGAATGGTCAAAATATTTTTTTAGAAGATGTTTATAACAAAAAATTGGGATTTGCTAAAAAATCTTAAAAACCGTTTTATTCCAAAATGGTGCATTTTGGAACCCCATATGTAGGGGGAAATATACTCCATTTTGGTCCTAGAATCACCTCCCGTGGGGAATACGAGCAATTACAAATCACCCTGTATATCTACATGACAATAAGCAGAAACTCGCGAGTAGACGATTGTTACTCCTGAACGCATGCTTCAGGAACGACCATCGCCTAGCCACTAGTCGCTATTTCTACGCGTATATTATGCGAGTGGCAAAAAAGTATTTTTTTATTATTTTCACTCAATTAAAACAAGCCTTAATAAACACTGATTGTCATTTGTAGCTGTACTAAACGAAAAATTTAGTTACGTGGTGAACAAGTTGAGTCCGGACCAACTGAAATGGTTCCTTCGCATCATCCTCAAAGACTTGAAGCTGGAGATGAGTCACAAGCGCGTCCTAGCGATATTCCACCCAGATGCGCCCGAGTACTTTGAAAACTGCAGTGATTTGTGTAAGGTAATATTACATTGTATGATTGTGGTCTACCGCTGGGTTACAAAATAATAAAATAAGTAATCCCTTGGACTTCTATTGCCGTTCACAAAGTGGTATCAGAAGGTGATACTGAATTGTTAGACGGCTAAGGGTTGAGCTACACCTATCAGTACCGCATCGCACTTTTCTATGCTTATATCCTTTTCTGTCACTTAGGACCGTCATTTACTAGAGCGAGAAAGAGAGAGGAACGCTTCAGCACGTCGCGGAATCGAAAAGACGATCGGCAACACGGAAAAATGCGATAGCATGCTGAGAGGCGATGGAACGCTTGTTTTGGTCACAGTATAGTTTCAAGTTCGAGATGGATAGCACAGCTGAAGCGAGAGCAGTAGTAATAGCGTGCATTTTGCAAGAAATGCAAAATAACAAGAATAAAAAGAAAAGAATTCGAAAAATCTATACGAATGGGCACCAGCACACCGCCGCGCGCGCCAGCGCGCGTTCGCACGCGATCGGCGGTGAAAGGATGCTATAGCATGCTATAGCGCGCGTAAGTGTTCTGACGCGCGCGTCAGTGTTCCGTCGCCTCTCAGCATGCTATCGCATATTTCCGTGTTGCCGATCGCCTTTTCGATTCCGCTGCGTGCTGCTGACGCGTTCCGTCTCAGAAAAGGATAGAAGCATATGAAAGTGCGATGCGGTGCTGATAGGTGTAGCTCAACCCTTTACCCACTTTTTCAGCGTTGTGTAGTTACTGTAATTTTCATCACAAGTTATTTTTATTTACTTAATAATGATAGCCTAGTGAAAATATTAATATACCTACTGCCATTGAGAGTTATTTTTCACCTGCTGCGACAGAGAGGACAAAAGCAACAAATCTTTGACGAACTGTTTAAGAATGGTTCTGAGGTATAGAGGTCCTTACTGTAGAGTGGTACACACCTACGTAGTAGTAGTGCGAGCCACGGCCCATCGAGCTGGGCGTGCGCGTGTTCAGCGCCGTGAGCCCCATGACGTAGTGGTATGTTGTGGCATGGCCAGGTGTGCGAGGAGTTGAGCGAGGGCGAGGCGCGGCCCATCGAGCTGGGCGTGCGCGTGTTCAGCGCCGTGAGCCCCATGACGTAGTGGTATGTTGTGGCATGGCCAGGTGTGCGAGGAGTTGAGCGAGGGCGAGGCGCGGCCCATCGAGCTGGGCGTGCGCGTGTTCAGCGCCGTGAGCCCCATGACGTAGTGGTATGTTGTGGCATGGCCAGGTGTGCGAGGAGTTGAGCGAGGGCGAGGCGCGGCCCATCGAGCTGGGCGTGCGCGTGTTCAGCGCCGTGAGCCCCATGACGTAGTGGTATGTTGTGGCATGGCCAGGTGTGCGAGGAGTTGAGCGAGGGCGAGGCGCGGCCCATCGAGCTGGGCGTGCGCGTGTTCAGCGCCGTGAGCCCCATGACGTAGTGGCATGTTGTGGGCATGGCCAGGTGTGCGAGGAGTTGAGCGAGGGCGAGGCGCGGCCCATCGGGCTGGGCGTGCGCGTGTTCAGCGCCGTGAGCCCCATGACGTAGTGGTATGTTGTGGCATGGCCAGGTGTGCGAGGAGTTGAGCGAGGGCGAGGCGCGGCCCATCGAGCTGGGCGTGCGCGTGTTCAGCGCCGTGAGCCCCATGACGTAGTGGTATGTTGTGGGCATGCCCAGGTGTGCGAGGAGTTGAGCGAGGGCGAGGCGCGGCCCATCGAGCTGGGCGTGCGCGTGTTCAGCGCCGTGAGCCCCATGACGTAGTGGCATGTTGTGGGCATGGCCAGGTGTGCGAGGAGTTGAGCGAGGGCGAGGCGCGGCCCATCGGGCTGGGCGTGCGCGTGTTCAGCGCCGTGAGCCCCATGACGTAGTGGTATGTTGTGGCATGCCCAGGTGTGCGAGGAGTTGAGCGAGGGCGAGGCGCGGCCCATCGAGCTGGGCGTGCGCGTGTTCAGCGCCGTGAGCCCCATGACGTAGTGGCATGTTGTGGGCATGGCCAGGTGTGCGAGGAGTTGAGCGAGGGCGAGGCGCGGCCCATCGGGCTGGGCGTGCGCGTGTTCAGCGCCGTGAGCCCCATGACGTAGTGGTATGTTGTGGCATGCCCAGGTGTGCGAGGAGTTGAGCGAGGGCGAGGCGCGGCCCATCGAGCTGGGCGTGCGCGTGTTCAGCGCCGTGAGCCCCATGACGTAGTGGTATGTTGTGGGCATGCCCAGGTGTGCGAGGAGTTGAGCGAGGGCGAGGCGCGGCCCATCGAGCTGGGCGTGCGCGTGTTCAGCGCCGTGAGCCCCATGCTGTCGGAGCGCCTCGACGTGCGGCACGTGGCGCGCCTGCCCGACCACTGCCGCTACCACATCGAGGACAAGTTCGACGGAGAGAGGTTCCAGGTGAGCACCGCATACTCTATCACCGTTCTGCCTTTCACACGCCACTGCTAGACACAGGCCTCTCCTAATTGGCATCACAGTAGCATTGTCAGTCACAAGGAGGGCTTGGCCAACCACTGGTACCAAGGTGTCGAGTTTTCTGTCATTTCCCGAAAATACTTTCTGCTTTGTGTATTTTCCTTAGTCACCTTTTACGACTCACGCCACTCACGGTATTAATTGTTATAGTTATACTTTGTATTCTCAATTCGTTACGACAAATAAATGATAAGTTGTGTTGCCTCCACAGATGCATATGGAAAACGGCGTATTCGAGTATTTTTCAAGAAGGGGACACAAATATTCAGATAACTACGGCAGCACGTATGAGTCAGGCCTGCTGACTCCGCACCTGAGAGGCTGCTTCAAGCCGGGCGTCTCCAGCTTCATCATTGACGGAGAGATGATGGGCTGGCACAAGGAGGGACAGTACTTTGGTTGCAAAGGTAAAACTAACATTTAAGACCATAAATTTAGTTTGATTAACGTATGACTTGACTTCCATCTGGATGTAGGCGGAAGTT
The DNA here is from genome assembly GCA_944739405.2 of Euclidia mi. Lineage (NCBI taxonomy): Eukaryota > Metazoa > Arthropoda > Insecta > Lepidoptera > Erebidae > Euclidia > Euclidia mi. The sequence continues at coordinate 302,097 of OX123189.2, forward strand.
ACCGTGCAATAACACATTTCTTGAAACTCTATTTATAATACTTGACGATGCGTGCGTCAGATAGCCCTCTCTGTATATCGATTTCAGTAATGCTATTCTTCTGATCACATGATTTTACTACATAAAACAGAACACGTAGTTGAAGCAGCTCGACGCTGATATATCGATCTCCATCTTGCCATGCTTGTCGACAGGTATGACGTTCGACATAAAGAAGGTGACGGAGAACTCGAAGTACCGGCCGTGTTTCTGCGCGTTCGACCTGCTGTATCTCGACGGGCAGAGTCTGGTGGGCGCAGGGGAAGCGGGCGGCGCGCCACTCAACGAGCGACTGGCGCTACTCGACTCGCTGTTCACCGACGTGCCCGGCGTCATACAGCACAGCCGGCGACACCCCGTCACACACAGGTGGGCCAACACCTGCTGTACCTGGACGGGACGGGATGGGACGGACTGGCCGGAGTCTGGTGGGCCCCCCAACACATCTCTTCGTGTGAATCACACATTGTTGTTCCGAATCTGAGCGTTCTTCACGCTAGCTATTTGTTTAAGAAAACTGATTACAGAAGTCTACAAGACCTGCACAATAATCTATATTAACATGTCATGTAGTGTGGTGTCCGTAGGTCGGATATTCTGGCGGCGCTGAACAAGGCCATCGAGAACCAGGACGAGGGCATCGTGGTGAAGGACGTGGCGTCCTACTACCTGCCGAACAAGCGCAACGTCGGCTGGTACAAGATCAAGCCCGAGGTAAATATCGCAAGTGTTGCAACCCTAGTGGCGCGCCCGAACGCAGTACTGCCTCACATATAATAGCTGGAGGCTTAGGGTTGACCTACACCTATCAGCACTGCATCGCACTTTCCTATGCCTCTATCCTTTTCTGTCACTTAGGACAGTCATTTACTAGAGCGAGAAAGAGAGAGAGAACACGATCGCCTTTTCGATTCCGCGGCGTGCTGCGGCGTTCCAGGATAGAAGTATAGGAAAGTGCGAAGCGGTACTGATAGGTGTAGCTCAACCCTAATCCTAGTTTGCGCACGAATGGATCGGACTCGGGTCGTTCGCCGATCGGATATCAAATAGGTGTCTAGATTCCGCTAGAGGTGATTGTAGAAACTCGGCCTAATATTTCCTCTATATTTATGCCTCTCCTGTTTTATAGCATACAAGTGGGTAATTTAAATATACTTACATTTTCATAATCATTTAATTGCCGATTCAATTTTTGGCCGATAGAAAGTGTATATAGCCTGCGGGGACTCTAGAAAAACGCAACGGTCTTCGTATAGGTATAGTTTAGGCATTTGTTGAGCGCGGGTGTAGATTGCGAAATATTTTTTCGAGTTAGACCCTGGCGGGAGATGCTAGGGACTCGAGGGTCTGCCCTCTCCCTCTAACATTTACTATCTTGCAAAGTCAAATTGCCTACTAATTAGTGTTTTCTCGAATAAAACCTGTCTACATCAGGTTGAAGACCCTCCAAACCTAAATAAGCCTCCCTTTAAGTAGCATCCTGAACCCCCCACTGGTAATTAATTATGTGTAGTTAGAGTAAGTGTCTATGACTCTTGGCGGACAGCGCTAGCCCTAAGCCTAGCACGCGCGGATGCACTGACAAGTTGACGGACACACAATTGACAGAAACAGCAAGACACACTTTTTGAAGGGCGCGCGCAGGATTGTCGGAATTTACAGTTTTGTAACGAACCATACCACATTTACGCGAAATACAGTCCGCTTTGCACAGTATCTCATATTTTACTTGTATATGGATTATCCGCTGCGTCGTTTCGCGTAGGTACCTAAAAAAATCCCAAGTGCTTACGGCTCAACGCGCCGCCGAGCACTAGACGGGCGAGCTCAATAAATCAGTCATTGTTTATTCGTTTGTAGCGTGAGGGTGCTGAAGTGATGTTTTTGTTCAACTTAATGAATTATTCTTTCATATGATCCCAAATACACTACGTTTGAATGAAGTGTTTACTTTATGCGAGGGGTCGAACCGGATGCTATGTAAACAAATACGACTTTTAACGACTTAGTCGAAACAATTGCTTATCGTGATAACAATACGAGTTGAACCTTGGATCCTTTTGTTTTGTTATATACGGTATATACCTGGTGATATTATCTTAACAAATATAATTATAAAATTATAGCAATACTTGCTTGAAAAGTTATTAAGATATTGGCATGTGGAAAAATATTATTTCGCTGACTTTGCATTTTGCGCGCGGGGCGTAATTATGGATTAAAAACATCATTGTAATCAAATATTAGGATTATATATGATACTTTTATGTTTTTATTGTGAATAAACTAATTAATTACGAAGTTACAGCAAAAATAAAATATTGTTTATTACTTTAATTTAAGAGATTTTTACAAACAATTATCGTAAAAAACGGCATTTCTTTTTTATTGAATGTAAATACATATGTATGTTGATAAGGTTACATTTATGCTCTGTGTTATTTTTTATTATGAGTATTATGAGTATATAAATAAACCTATCATATGATATATATATATATATATATATATATATATATATATATATATATATATATCATATGATAGGTTTATTATATATATATATATATATAATACTCATATTAGTCTAAATGGTTCTTTTGCTTGGAAATCTAATTGGTAAGAAACTTATGTAGGTTTGAATCAGATATATAACATAAAAAGGTGTTAAAAAAAATACGGAAATTGGCGGCAATGAACAATCAATAAATAAAATATTTCTTTTAATTATATTTAGTTCCTCTAAAAGTAAATTAAATAACCTTTCTAACCGTGTATAATACTTATATACCTCCCTCAATAAAAACGACGAGAAAAAAGAATATGTCAGAAGTATAAAATCGCGCTCAAAAATGTAGGGAAAATATTTCTAATTTTCACTTTATGCTGCCCTTGCCTGGACTACATGTATATTATTTGGTGTTATTTGGTATCATTCGAAAGCTCATTTCATTACGCGTCTATTGATATATAATATAGCAATCCGTTAAGTTTTAATAAAAGGGACATTAGTTACTGTGCGCAGTCTACGGCTTCAGAAAAAAGGGACATTTGTCCCTTGGAGCATTCAACAGATTTGGAAAAAAGGGAGTTTTGTCCCTTAACAATCGACAAGCTACACAAGTAAGTCAGGTAATCTGTGAGGTAGTTGTTTACCCGCGGACGTGTGTGTGCGTGTGTGACGTGCATACCTATCTAGGGTTATTTTAAGGGTCGGCCTGGGTCTTCATAAAACAATGGAGCGAAATTTCTTATGTCACCAGCCAAGAATTTACCAAAATTGTGGGGTGGCCACTAGACTCCCTGCTATATACGCATATGGTGACGAGTGTGACGAGTGTGATGTGTGTGTGCAGTACACGGAGGGCGCGACGGAGGACCTGGACCTGGTGATCATCGGCGCCGACGAGGCGGAGAACAAGCGCCAGGGCGGCGCCCGGAGCTTCCTGCTCGCCTGCCTCGACGCCACCGTCGCCGGTCAGTGTCGACTCAATACACAGCTTACATACTCATACAACGCTTAATCTACCTACTATATGTCACCATCATCGCTTTTAATCGATGTATTGTTACCGGAGTCTGTGACGCTGTAATGGTTAACTTATCTAATCGAGAATTGTCGTGACATACAGACTGCTACCAGCATGCTTTAGACCTTTCTTCTTCTTCTTTTTTTTATCATAAATTTTTATCAAAACGGTTCTCTTTATATTTTTTTTTAATTTTGGTATTGTCACCCATCCTCGATTAATGTACAAAGATTCAGTTTGCAAATTTCTTCACACAGTTTGAAGTTTTGAAGTGGATGAAAATCATGTTCAGAAAGTTCGTTACATAGATACCTGTGTAGTTCCATGTCAAGAGTGATGAAAATGAGCTCACTCACTGCTATTGTTTCACGGTGGAAACATAGGTTTTGTTTTACGCAAAGCTACGGACACGTTGAATCGCTTCCTGCTGAGAGAAATGAGTGAGAAGCGGTAGACAGGCGATACAAGTTAAGAAAGGGAATGTTAGGTAATAATACTCCTATAAGTCGGTATTAGCGTAGCCAAAGGGCGAACTATTGATCGTTGTATTCTGTTGACATGACACACCAAACCTAACGTGCTGAACAGTCAGCATTATGTGACAGCGGCGCCGGCGTATGCGGCGGCTAACATTCGGTCGCGTAAACTCGTGTCCATATGTGTATAATATGCTCGATCCGTTGGGTTAGGCGACAACTCGCCCGGTCGAAAACTCGGGGACGGGACGTGGACGGGACGGAGCGCAGAAAAGAATCGTTGCATACATTTTATATGGACTCGTTCACACACGTCCGTGGACGGGCCGGGGACGGAGCTTCCGTGCCGTGTCAGTGCGCTGTCAGTGCCTCGACCGGGGCTATGACGTGCACGGGCCGGAGACGGGCGCCATAGATATAATATATTTAGCACTAGATGCGCTAATGCGACGTGACATCCAGAAGAACAATATTATAAATACATATAGCACTAGATGCGCTGTGTTCGATGTAATCTTCAGAAGAACCACATGGCAGTGAATTTTCGTTAAGGCACAATGACGCTTTACTTAGTCCTTAGCTTCCTTAGTTCACAAACTTGAGAGAGAAAAAGTCGACAAAAGATAATAGATTTTTCTGAAAAACAATCGAAGCTTAAATTGTTATTTTATATTATTTTGCAAGTAAGTAACTACTTGTTCTAATAAATTGTTATAAACGCGTTTACTAGTAAATATAACTAAATAATATTTTTTTTTGTTCTGAGCCAGTCTAAAGGACGAGTCTATTAACTATTATGCAAACTATCACTTTCAAATGCGAGTGAAATGACGCATGAAAAAAAAATACCTACAATTAAGCACATTTTATATTTAAAACTCCCGTTGTATATTGTTCACTCTAATATTTATTTTGTCACTTGTAGGACACACGTGACAAATTGGAAAGATTCTGTATTTTTAATGAAAGTTGTATCTTTACCATGTGTTACCCTGTAACCTACTTGTAATCACAATATTATTACACGTTATAATGCCTGTTTTTTATATTGATGTTTTATATTGTATGTGTACCAAAGGTTGAAACAGATATACTTACCGCACCCCACCCCACCCCACGTGTCGACACCCGATGCGAACGGTGCACATATACAACACCCCACGCTACAACAAGCTTCGTTCCAAATCACTATTTACGAAACTATGACATAATTTCCTAAATAGTGATTTTGAGGAAGATTCTCATTTATAGTGAGGCATTATTTTTATTATAATGATAACGGTATTAGCCTGAACTCAAAACGTATAATGCGGGCTTACATTTTAATAGTTCAAGTAGCTAATGCTGTGATTTTAAACCAACACTAAACAAGTATCATCATGACAGTAATATTTTAAACTGACGCATGGCGTTGTGTGTTAACTAAAACACATTGCTTGTCAAGCGTCGGGTGGCGTGTGTTTCCCCTCCACCGTCAACGCGCTATCTGGCTTGAATGGATGTTCACGCGTGGGGTGGTGTTGGGTAGAGTGTTGTATATCTGCACCTCACCATACTAAATATATGGGATTGATTAGTCTCAACAAGCGTGGAGTGGCGTGAGGTAGGGTGGGGTGTCGTATACCATATAGGAATCTTAATCTATTCTTATTTCAATGTAAGTCTATGGCCAATTACTCACAACTGAAACAAAATATTTCGTTTCCCAGGTATTCTTTTCGCGTAGTATGACTTGGTATGATGTGCAAAACGAGTAGACTTCGGCTTGGTGATGGGTCTTGTGATACCCTGTATACATAAGCGATGACACTAAATTTATATATGAGATAATTCCGTTTTAGCCGATATAAATTCCTCGTTTCAAATATTTGTCACTTCTAGGATATCATATATCCATAGACACGCTATGACACATATAATTTGGCCATAGATTAATACTGAAATAAAACAGATGTGACAAAGATTTGTTGACATGTATTAAGTACTCACAAAAATTTGGCAAAATTTTAATTTATGTTTGTTAACATGGTTGATTGGAGTTTTACGGTCTGGCCACGGACAATTCGCTCCAGCGAAAATTCGCGCGACGCGACCGGTGACGCGACTTGCGACTGAATCAAATGTATAGAAATGTTCTAAGCATGCCACGCGCAGCGGCGACCGGCGACGCGACCGGCGAATAGCACCGAGCGGTACAGCGACGTGTCGCGCGACCAAAACAAATGTATGAAGTTGTAAGGCGCACGCCACGACGTCGAGCGGTAGTCGCGGCGACTAGCGCCGGAGCTGAGTCAGTATAAAATTTTTACTTTATTTCTCCGCTAGCATGATATTATTCTTAGAATTTTTAGTTAGGCTAGCTATTTGAAACGTCTGGATGTTATCTATATCTGCCTAAATGTATACAGTATAAATAAAGTTGAAGTGTCTGTCTGTGATTTCAAAATACCTAAGTAAGTTTTTAGAAGTGCATATACCTAGTTAGTTAGATCACACTTACCTACATAAGCTTTTCCGTATTTTAACTCAAAACTCGAGATACAATATCTACAAGCGTCGGCTCAGTACGCATTCAGTAGGTACCTACAGAATGTATACCGAAGCGCCTTGAGTTTGGTATGCAGTAGGTAAGGTGGGTACCGAGCCTGACGTTCGTAGGTATAAATCGCGTTCCGACCGTTTGTATAAAGATAAAATACAGTACCTATAGTTTTCATTACCGAGGTTAGGTACAAAATATCAAGTCTGCCTCTGTGATCTTGCGGTAGTGTACTGTAAGCGGATCATGAGGCCTCGGGTTCGATTGCCGGGTTGAAACAAATGTGATATTGCCACCAAAGTCCGTACAATGTCGAGCTAAATTTCATAAAAAGATCTCAGCTAAGGTCGTCTCGCTCCTGGTCTACACTGGTCGCGACGGCGAGCGCGTGTGCCCGTGGCATGTATTTCGCGTCGCGCGAATTGTCGCGTCGCCGGTCGTGTCGCAGGTCGCGTCGCCGGTCCCCGTGGCCAAGCCGTTAGACTGCTATGAAATAGGACTCGGGTTTGATTTTGAGACTTGTTAATGTTGTTGTCTTCTTGAAGTTCTGCAGATAAACATTATAGGGATAACTATAGGTATATGAGGTAAAAAAATGTTGTGAAGTGGTAATGTGAAACAAATTGCCGCAATTACTAATTATGAAAGGCATCTAACCTAACCCTTTATATTCATTCCATATGAAATAAATTATTGGGACATAAAAACGTAGGTAGTACCTACAAACAAAATAGAAGAAGGATCACTGGTAGAAATTAACTTCCTGAAACTTTATTTATATTCTTCGAAGTATTTCATCATACAGCGAGACGTGCGACGGTACTGCAGCGTTAAGAAATACTATAAAATGTATGCTGGTTCACTTTCATGCTAACTAACTTCATCAGCTTATTGGCCAATAAACGTCCACTGCTGGACATAAGTCTACCAGGAAAACGCTTACTTATAAACTGGTAATAAATCTTGTAGTATTTATTATTATGCTTTCCTGATTTGCATAAGAATTTATCTAGTTCATAAAAACTGCAAATTAACTTATCTTTCTTATTAATCTATGACCCAAACCTGACATAATAAGTTTGACAGATCGCAATGGACTCGCCCATTTTTGTTTGTATTCTTTGAGTAAAGAATATACATGGAGAGGGCAAATAGTACATAATTATGGAAAATTATTGTTTTTGCCAAAAGATAACATGAACAGCAACTGTATGCTAGAATTCCTAGAAATGAAACGTTGAATAAAATAATATTATTTATAAATAATATTAAGAGTCTGGAAATGTGCCCGGTACGGCAATAGGCTCGCCCCTTATTACATGGGACTAAAGTATATCTGGCGCAAAGTGGGTGTAGAAATACACCTCCGCCTACCTCTTCAGGGTTATAGGCGTGAGACTCTGTATGTATTTATGTATTTATAAAAAAAAATTATCAATCAATTTTGATTTTCTTATCCCCTTATGATATTTCAGTGTGGCAGTGTGTTTCATTACGGTGTGAATGGCGCCATTCATGTCCGTTTCTTTCTCAGCGACACTGTATCGATATTGGCTACCATAGAATATTTTGTTTCATGTTTAGTTTGTCTTCATGTCAAGGGACGTTTTTTGCTTAACCTTGTTTGCCCGCATTTGCGTAATGGAATAAATTAAGCTGGAAAAATATTTAAACTAACTAAAGTAACTTACTGCAAATATAAATTTACATATTTTTACAAAATTAAATTTTAATTTTTTACCATTTTTTTAAGACAAGTAACGTTCCCGGCATTAGGACTAAATCCTGTGTCGCGGCAAACTTTACAAACATACAACTAACGGACACAATGAATACCCAGACTCGAAACAACAATTTATGAATCACACAAAGTGTTGTCTTGTGCGGGGATCGACCCCACAACACTTCGGCACAGAGTCAAGCGGTGAGGCGGCTGCTTAAACCACTACGCCAACCGTGCAGACAAACTCGTAGGTATGCACGCTAATTTCGTAGGTAGGTATGTCCAATCCATGTTATTCCCAGATCGGTGTTTTGTATTGGACTTGCCCAAGTGCAAATAGTGACAGATGAAAGGTCGTGGCTAGGGCTTGCAAATGTTCAACATTTTTATTCGAATACTTATTTGATATTTTTATATTCAAATTTTTTTTCTTTATTGAACTTCATAACTATAGGCCTATATTCCTGGCAACCATTACAACTAAGGTGCTCGATAGTTATTTGAATAGAAATTTGTCTGCACGTCACGTAGTTTAATTAGTTTAGTTTTGTTTTTAACACAGACCGTCCGGTACTATATGGTTAGAAACACATGTAAATCCGGTTTTCTTAGACCTTTATAAGGCATTGGAGCTTAAACCTCTTGTTGTTTCGTTGTTGTTTTTCGTGAGAGTTTGTGGCCAACTCCAGTGTCGGAGTTTTCTTCATAGCCTAACGATTCCTATCCTGAGACAAGAACCGGGACCGACCGACAGCTTTACGTGCCCTCCGAAGCAAGATAGCGCTCAGATGTAAATCTGAGCGCTATATATATATCTATGGGGTAATTTAAAAACTGAGAGTGAGGCATGTAATATATATGTCAATGGAGTGAGGTAGATACTGGTATGAACTATGAGGTAGGTATGTACGTGAATGCTACAATATTGGTATGCAAATCCAATATACACTGTCAGGCGGGCGCGTACAGCTCTGCATGAGGAATATGGGCTGAAATCTGGCGTGACGCAAGAGGAAATCACCTCGCCACGCCTTTTTATATATATTTTTTATTATTTATAAATCAGCTAATTGTTGTACTTACTCAGCAAGGCTGGTGTCGACTGTCATGATGACGGAGTTGTGATGAACAACATCAGCTATAGGTACGGACGACATGGTCTTGCTGGGCTCAACAATCGGTGCGATGAGACGCATAGAAGTTGCGGGCGCTTTTGGAAATCCACTCCAACCATCCAATAACGGCAAGCCGAAGACGAGGCCCGGACTTGAGCACTGACAGCTCGCCACAAAGCTGCCCTGTGATTTGTAACCTTTCTTTTCATCCTGTGATGCTGTTTTTGTTTATCATAAGAGAAAGAAGGTGATGTTTGAAAGCTGTCACTGTGCCCGCCGATTGCGTAAATCTCATGTTGAGATAATGACTGCCCCCCAGAGATGTTTATTATTATTATGATTCTTTTTTCTCGGCTATTCTTCTTATTATTATTAGAACTCCTTTTAGGGCTTCATACGCAAAAAAAAATACAAAATCTAATTTATGTTGTAATATAATTATGTTAAGAATGTCAACTAAATGTGCTTATTGGTGCATGTATTTAGGAGAATTTTGAGAACTCTGTTCGAACTAGAATCGGATATTGCAATTTCCTTTGGAATATTTGACACAATTCATAATTCGAATAATTCAAATATTAAAATGCAAGCTCTAGTGACAGCCCGTCCACGCTCCGGTTGCACCCCTGACGTGTGTGAACGAAATATCCCGGCCGGGACCCGGAAGCACTGTGACGGCCCGTCCCCGTCCCGTCCACGTCCCGTGCACGGCCCGGATGTGTGTGGATAGACCATTAATCAGATGTTGGGGCCGTACTCTCCCGAATGTATTTTTATGACTCGGCCAGCTATACGCCTGAAAAATAACTAGGTGTCAAGTGGCTCACTGATGTTCATTCTTATACAGATCTGGTAGATGTGTAATTTCTTGTTGTTCCAAATCGTCAGGATTAAAACAAACTAGTTTCTTTTTCACAAATTCTATAATATACTCCCAGTATGTACCTAATACATGTAGGCATATGTCGCAGTCATCTGATTGAATCAGCTCTTTGATTGAATGAGTAGCGCATTCATTGAATGACGACATTTAATTGAATGACTAGGCCGAGACTGCCTCGTTGGTCTCGCGGCATAAATGTGCGCGTGGGATTGGGAGGTCTCGGGTTCGATTCCTGGGTCGGGCAGTGTTATTGGGTTTTTCCGTTAGGAAATTCTCAGTAGCGGCTCGGAGTCTGGTAATGTGCCCGGTACGCCAATAGGCTCGCCCCCTATTACCTATGTGGGACCTAAAAATTCATGGCGAAATGTGGGTGTTATATCACACCTCTGCCTACCCCTCAGGGGATACAGGCGTGAGTCTATAAAAAAAAAAAAGACTAGGCCGATCTTTGATTGAACAAGCGCCACTAAACGTCAAAGAGTGGCGTCCCATCGGACTATGACATTATACTACGGACTATAATTATATTATAGTGCACACACTTCCCAACCAGCATAAACTAGGCTTACAACAATCTCAAGATTACTGCTTTTTTGCTCTTACATCACTCCTATATAATGATATAAGCCTGGGTTTGGGCACTAATTATAAGCACATATTTAGTTTAATATCGTTCTAATATCAGACTAATTGAATGCTGTTTGCACTTACTGAAATCTAGCCAAATTTAATTTAAGCCGACTTAGGCTATTATTGCTTTTACGTAAGGATTTTGTAAGCCTGAATAGGCTTATATTGGTCTAAGGTTAGAATATTTTGAGAATTTTACATCAGATCCAACTTAAAAGTTCGTGTGAGTGTTTGTTTACAATTAAATTGGTTTAAAATTAAATGTAAACAAATTAAAGTTGTGTAATGTTAATGTTTATACTAAAGTGCCGTTTATTATCAAGTGTATGTTATTATAGTCTAAGAGCCCGTGAACCCCAGACCTACGTTATTTTATAAAAGCTGAAAGTTTGTCAGCGGATGCTCCCAACACAGGTAAGAACGATGGACCATTATGGAGTTTGGGTTATAGTGGCTTTGGCAGGTACACGGTGCTAAAGGTGTCTAAAATACCGATCTAAATACATCAAATAATAAAGTCCAATTTTTCGGTATTACCTTCAGAATATCATTAAAAATCACGTTATTCATTGCCAGACACTTAACATCGTGGCAACCTCTTGCCAGACACCCTTAATGTTCTTGAAATTATAATTTTACTTACGTTATAGTATAAAAGCTGATTTTAATATATAATACTTGGGTAATAAGTAGATGATATTTCCTCATTAGCCAGACACTTTTGATAGTTCCAACCCCTTGCCAGACAAGCAAGTAGGGTAGCTGCTGTAGGAGAGCGCGAAGATAAAACTACATTTTCTATACATGTCAAAACAATCAAATACTGCTTATCTTTATAGTTAAGAGGTAAATACACGACACAACATAATATTTTTACATTTTTATATGACACAATAGCAAATATTATTTCTTTGCCATCAGTCATACCATCAATGTCCGTAACTATTTTTACATAATAATCACGAAATGCGAACAAAACTCCTCCCCATCTACAGTCACCTGATCTATCTTTAAGTATCACATAAAAGCCCGGAGGGAAAAGTTCACTGTCTAACACGGAGCTCGTAAGAAAAGTCTCAGTTAATGCTATTTATATCATATTCTCTTTGCGTAACATTATTAAGGAAGATACTAGACTTCGTCCTAAGACCACGAACATTTTGATAGCATATTTTCATCTCACGGGATCGCGGTCGACACTTGATAGTTGTTCTTAGCACGAAAGTTCTGCTGCCATGGCTTAACACATATGTCTTTAGCCCAGTTATCTGAAGACATTATATTTTCGGCATATTTCAATGGTACTCCAAGGCTAAAGGAAGCGTAGTGGCCACGAGATTTCAGTTTTTCAACAGTGCATTCGTCACTGCCGCATATTGATTTAAGATAGTCGCGTACTTGCTCGACTGTGGTGCCCGCCTGCACGTAATATAGGTGCAAGTATCTTCGCCTCTCAGCTATATTACGTGCAGGAGGGCACATGTGTTAAGCCATGGCGGCAGAACTTTCGTGCTAAGAACAACTATCAAGTGTCGACCGCGATCCCGTGAGATGAAAATATGCTATCAAAATGTTCGTGGTCTTAGGACGAAGACTAGTATCTTCCTTAATAATGTTACGTCTTATAACGAACATAATCTACGGCAAAAGAACATCTCGTGGAGCTCAAGGTAGAATTAAGTCACATAACGTAGCACATACTGCGGTTATCAGAAGACCCATGACAGGGGGAGGACATGGTAACTCTAGAGTCTGGTGACTTTTGCTACCATCGAGAAGGCGACCTACTCTTGGTGTGGCGTCGGTTTACTGGTCAGGAGGAACAGTTTGTGGAAGTCGGTAGTGTGTCGACCCGGGTAGCGTACCTCGTACTTAAACTCACCAATAGGAGCGCTCTAAAGGTGATGATTCAAGTATGTGCGCGCAACTCAACTCACCCTTATGCTCCTGCTACACCTGCGTCTTAACGCGTCAATTAGCACGTTAATTTAGGCGCTACATAGATGTGGCCAACGTTTTAACGCCTTCACGCCTTCAACGTTTAAACGCGTTAAAATACTAAATTCCGACGCGAATTTGTTAACGCGTTAACTAACGCGGAGTTGGCTATTGCCATTAACGTTAGCGCTAACGCAGGTGTAGCAGTAGCATTACGAGATGGCTGAAGCCATGTAGGTACCAGGACACTGTTAAGGCAATACCTAGTGGGTAAGACCAAAGCTCAGTACTTCAACGCGAAAGTGGAAGTACAAGAACGCAACGAAACGAAAATCGGAGGCCACGCGCCCGGCGTGGGGCACGTGAATCGTATGGCCGAATGCTAGTTAACTACCTCGTAGCAGAGGTCCTTTCCTTAATGAACTCCTTTTGTAAGAAGAAGCCTCACAGGCAGTGGACGCCAAGATGCCAGGGATGGCCAAACGACTATATCAAGACGGACCAAAACCACATAATTATTAAAAGACGGTGATCAATACGATAAACACCTGAAGCGATCACCGACGAGTACGAGGCTGTCTTAATATAAACCTCAGAACTGAAAGGGCCCAGTCAGTGAAGCCTTCTCTCAGACTTACATTGCTCCTCCCACCGACCCCATTAAGCAGAGGACGGCCACAGTGGTCATGGTATTAGGAGATTCGTCTCGAAAGATCTGCTCTGCATAGAGAAAAAAAAAAACAAGAAGGTAGTCTAAACTGCTAGCCGAGACTCTCGAACTGATGAGGAAAAGACGCGAGATGCCATCCTGTCGGCTGTCTTCGACAAATAAGTACGAAATCTTACGCAACGAGACCTACGACGCATTAACACTCGGGCCATCAAGGCTGCGATCGAGACAACCCCGGGGATCAAAAGTCTTCGCTCTGCAGTTGAGGCGACACAATCAAACGACACTACAATCGCGGATGGCCGCATCGTGAACTCAAAGTTCGAGATTCTCGAACACGTTGAAAGGTTTTATAGACACTTGTTTACCTCGCGGGCAGACCGATGACGGAAATTCATCGACATTTAACTTATTAAAATCCTTTAAGCCGTCTAGGCCTAGACTAAGCTATACATATATTGCAGCAGAAAAATGGCCGCTGCCGTGCGCGACCCATTAACACCGCTGAGAGCTGCCACGTTTTGCCGTAAAATGATTATACTGTATGCTACCATTATGATATTCGAGCAAGTGAGACGAATCAAATGACAACATTTCTTTTTTAATTCTTTAAGCCGTTCAGCGTGTAAAGCCAAACTAAAGAACGTACTGATAAACATACAAACATACCAAAACCCGAAAAACGTTACACTTCTGCAGAAACATTGGGGTAAAAAGGGGGCGGCGAATTGCCGAACGGCCCCGGGCGGCAGAAACCCACGCTCCGCCACTGCCCTACATGCTTGTCTGGCAAGGGGTTGGAACTATCAAAAGTGTCTGGCTAATGAGGAAATATCATCTACTTATTACCCAAGTATTATATATTAAAATCAGCTTTTATACTATAACGTAAGTAAAATTATAATTTCAAGAACATTAAGGGTGTCTGGCAAGAGGTTGCCACGATGTTAAGTGTCTGGCAATGAATAACGTGATTTTTAATGATATTCTGAAGGTAATACCGAAAAATTGGACTTTATTATTTGATGTATTTAGATCGGTATTTTAGACACCTTTAGCACCGTGTACCTGCCAAAGCCACTATAACCCAAACTCCATAATGGTCCATCGTTCTTACCTGTGTTGGGAGCATCCGCTGACAAACTTTCAGCTTTTATAAAATAACGTAGGTCTGGGGTTCACGGGCTCTTACTCTATTATCAAGTGCGTGTATTTAAGTTTTATGTCAAGTAATCGTATTGGAATTTATTATTAACTGTTAATGAGACCTCGTTTTACGCTTCAAAATTCAAGCGCCTTGTTAATTAAGGTCTTCATGTTCTCGTTTAATTATTTTATGTGTTAATTTGTATTGATCGTGTCGCCATTAGTATATCAGCGATCGGCAACACGCGGCCCGCGAGGATCCTACTTGTGGCCCGCGAATGTTTTGTAAAAAATGTCTTATAAATTGAACTAAATCGCCCTGTGGCTGAGAATAGCACAACTGATGCGAATTTTATGATGTACATTACACAACCTTTTATGACCCTACAAATTCACTCAACCATTCTACAAAGGATCTGGAACTAGGCTAAGCGTAACCTCCGAAGCTGGAACACTGTTTTCGTACGGGGACGATTGGGCAAATTCGAGGGTCGATGATCCGGGGTAAGAGTCATCTGAAAAAGCTGACTACTCCTAATAGTGATATCATTACTGCTAAAATCTGTATGTCTCACATGCCCTGACGCCTCCTTCCTGCGAGCTTAAAGATGATCTTTAAAGCTAAATGTTTCTAGGCAGAGTATTAGCGTTCCTATGTGTAAGTACCGCTTAGCAAACTGCGGTTGTTAACATGCCTTCCTAGCTATGGGGTAAAACCGCCCTGGGAAGGTTGCCAAGGAAAACGGCACCTTGTTTCTGGCCGCCTTAGTATTCCAAGTTACGACAGCGGTCCTTGTCACGGCAGGGTAGGGGGTGCTAAGAATTCCTGGGCTACTGACAGCTGCCGACACCAACTTACCCTGGCCTACGTACAATGGACGGAATTTACGGCTTGATGAAAGCTTCCGAATTCGTGAGGTACATTAAGACAAGATACGGGGGCATGGTCTGGGTCTATCAGAAGTCCGAAGAGAGGGGAGGACACGATAACCTTTGCATCAAGCAATCTATTCTACTTCAAGAAGGGAGTCCAACGATCTCTAGGTGGCGTAGGGTTTCTCGTTAACAAAGCGCTCCGTGACAACGTGAATGAGATGTGCAGCGTCTCGACCCGGGTATGAAACTGACCGAGAGATACTCTCTTAAAGTGTTACAGTACAGGTACCTATATGCCCCGACATCAAGTAGCTCAGATGTAGAGGTGGAGGCCGTAACGACCATGTGTCTCAAATTATTTAATTCTGTTAAAAGTTATTTAATTCCGTAATAGCCAATGAGATTATCTCAAAGGCGTGGAGTGGGTTTGTTGTGGCGTTGTTTTTCAAAAAAGAAGACAGAACGCTTCTCAAAAACTATAGGCCGATTACACTCCCGAGCCACGTTTATAAGCGTTTTCGAGAGTAGTGACGAATCGTCTGGTACCAAGATTTGACGCCTCCAAGCCACCGGAGCACGCTGGCTTTCGTAAAAGTAAAGTTTATAGTACCGTGGACCACATTCATTCTGTTGGGCAGCTTATACAGAAATCCGAAAAGTACCGCCGGCCGTTGTGTCTGGCCTTTGTGGACTACGAAAAAGCCTTCGACTCCATCGAAACCTGGGCTGTTCTGAAGTTTTTGCAGCGCTGCCAAGTTGAATGGAGAAATGGTAACAGGGTTCCATCTTCGTGGAAGATAGCCCATGTTCACCCTATTCCTAAAAAGGGTGACAGATCGGACCCGTCAAACTACGGGCCAATAGCGGTAACGTCCTTACTCTCCAAGGTAATGGAGCGAGTCATCAACAAGAAACTCCTCCAGTACCTAGAGGATCGCCAGCTGATCAGCGACCGCCAGTACGGTTTCCGGCATGGTCGTTTGGCTGGCGACCTTCTAGTGTACCTTACACACCGCTGGGCAGAAGCCTTGGAGAGTGGGGGCGAAGCTCTAGCCGTTAGCCTTAACATTGCCAAGGCGTTTGACCGGGTCTGGCACAGGGCACTTCTATCGAAGTTACCATCTTATGGAATCCCCGAGGGCCTCTGCAAATGGATTGCCAGCTTTCTGGCTGATCGGAGCATTAAAGTCGTCGCAGACGGCAGCTGCTCCGAAATGAAGTCGATCAACGCTGGCGTCCCACAAGGCTCGGTGCTCTCCCCAACGCTGTTCATCTTGCATATCAATGACTTGTTGTCAATTGAGAACATGCATTGCTATGCAGATGACAGTACGGGTGATGCGCGGTACACCAGCCACCAGAATGTCCCTCGGAGCCAGGTACAGGAAAGACGATTGCAACTTGTGTCTGAAGTCGAGGACTCTCTAGGGCGCGCCTCCAAATGGGGTGAAAAGAACCTTGTTCAATTTAACCCCACTAAGACACAAGTATGCGCGTTCACTGCGAAGAAGGACCCTTTCGTTATAGCGCCTCGGTTTCAAGGAGTACCCCTGCATATTGCCGAGAATATTGGGATCCTCGGCGTCGAAATATCGAACAAAGCCCAATTTGGGAGTCATTTGGAGGATAAAGCCAAATTGGCAAGCAAGAAGCTGGGAGTGCTGAACCGGGCTAAGCGGTACTTCACACCAAGCCAACGGCTTATGCTTTATAAAGCGCAAGTCCGGCCACATGTGGAGTACTGCTCACATCTCTGGGCCGGAGCGCCAAAATATCAGCTTGATCCACTTGACTCCCTACAGAGACGAGCTGTTCGAATCGTCGATGATCCCGATCTCACGGCTAGACTAGAGTCTCTGGAGCAGCGGAGAGACTTTGGTTACCGACTCTTTCACGGGGAGTGCTCCGAAGAATTGTTTAATTTGGTACCAGGGTCACCCTTCTACCAACGTACCACTCGCCGACGCAGTAGAGTTCATCCGTACTACCTGGAAGCGTTCTCATCTAGTACGGTGCGCTTCCAGCGATCTTTTCTACCACGTACGTGTAGGCTCTGGAATGAACTACCTGCTGCGGTGTTTCCCGAGCACTATGACTTGTCCTTCTTCAAACGAGGTTTAAAGAAAGCATTACTTTCACGGTAGGCAGCGGCTTTGCTGTGTATAACCTGACATTAGCGAAGTCCATGAGCAGCGGTTACCGTTTACCATCAGATGGGCTGTTCGCTCGTCTGCCACTAGCAGCAATAAAAAATAAAAAAAAGATAGGTGGGGTGTTGAACGGCTTCTTCCAAATGACAACGATGTCCGTTCAAGTCCAGACCCACAAGACAAGACCCATCCAGTTGCATCGTGGTGTAAGACGTCACCAACGCGCTGGAGGATGTCTTCAAAACATTGCAGTGGGTTGGAATGGGCATCAATGTCAATGGGTGGTATCTAACGCATCTCCGCTTTGCCGAAGCCCTGGTAATTATGACAGAATCACTGCTAGACGTGCAAAAAACAATACTGCCTCAAGAACCAATTTATATCGAAGGTGTAGCCCTCAAAGTTGTCTAGGAGTATGTATACTTGGGTCAACAGTCGTAGCTAGATAGAGACAACTTTGAGAGTGAAATCATCAGAAGAGTGCAGATGGGCTGGGTAGCATTTGGGAAGTTGCTTCATATCTACGAGTCATTTTTGCAACAATGCCTAAAGACCAAGGTGTTTAACCAATGTGTCCGGCTAGTCAAGACGTTGACATGACGGTGAAGCTAGCCCACCGCCTATATGTCACTCAGAGAGCTATGGAACGGTTAACGCTGGGGATCTCGCTGAGGGACAAAGTCCGGAACGGGATTATTCAGCAGAAAACCAAAGTTACTGACATTATACAGAGGCGTAGCAAACTGAAGTCGCAGTGGGCTGGCTACATCCGCAGAACCGATGGACAGTGAAGTTGGCAGGTTCTTGAGTGAAGGCCACGTCTCGGCAAGCGTAGTGTTGGGCGCTCCTCCGCCAGATGGCGACTTGAGGAGGGTAGCTGGTAGTGGCTTGATGGCGAAAACGGGAGATCAGGCTTTGTGGCGTACCCTGCGGGAGGCCTACGTCCAGCAGTGGACTGCAACAGGCTGATGTGTGTGTGATGAGGCAGTGAAGCCGTTCAAGAAGATGATGGCTTTCGTGGATGTCGGAAAAGCCTTTGACTTCATCGACACCTAGGCTGCTCTGTGATCGTTGCAGCACTGCCATGTGTTGAAAATATGTGGTGAAATATGTGTTGAATATAAAAGAACCAAATGGCAACGATTTCTATTCAAGCCACAACTAAACAAGACCTATCCAGCGTTGAGCGGTAGGAGGGTTTGACACTATATACCCGAAACTCTTCATCAATGCTAGAGGAGATCTTCAATTCGCTGCAATGGGTTGGAATGGGCATCAATGTCAATTGTTGGCATGTCACCTGTCTCCGCTTTGCTAATGATACAGTAAAAATGCAATTGATGTCAAAATTACAACTTGTAAAAATGCTGTCTAGTTATTGCCAAAAGTGCGGCCCGCCTTAAGTTTATTTGGCCTCCTTGCGGCCCTTGCCTACAAAAAGGTTGCCGACCGCTGGTATAGCTGCATTTTACAAGCGCACTATTAGACTAATGTAAGATTGTTTATTCTAATTTTAGCATTCGGTATACTAAAGATAACTGCATATTGGAATAAATAAGGCTTCCCCGCAATTTAACATAAAACCTTAAATCGACAGAGAGATAATAAAAAAATAATCTTAAGGCTATACGGACACGAAGTCGGCGCGCGCGGCCATCATTACTATCAAATTTAAAAATATAAAATAAAATATGGCCAGTAAAATTACTCTTAAAACTATTAAAATTAGTTATTTCCAAAATCGATCTAAGATCAAACGCTCATAAATGGGACTTGTCTTTTGTATTGTAAGTATGTTGATCCAAAATTACTCTAATATCATAATTATCCAGTGCTATTGATCTTATATTACTTTACTTTCAAATAAGATCAGAAATGCACGTACTCACAGTGCTCTTATCATTGAATTATTACCTACAGAAAGTCAGTATTCAAACAACGCGAGCTCAGAAGTTAAGCCGAAAATTCGCTATGTGTGCGGGACTGTGCTGTGTTTACTTGCTGCATCACGCACACAGACGCAATTATAGAGTTGCCAGTTACAACGTCTTTCCCCTACAAATAGGGTAAATTCATAATTTTTGCATGAAATAAGTAATTGTATATTATAAATTCTCAAGTCACACTGTCTGCTTTTTAAGTTTTTACAACTGACTAACGATGGCTAAATCAATCTTGACGAAACTTACTCAAACGTGAGCACTAACAAGTGCCGAGTGATTTCCTAGTTAAATGCTCTTTATAGTACATAAAAAAGTATTTATGTATATTTGTGAGAAAAAATTATCAAAAATCAACAGCGAGTACTATGTGTGCGCCGTTGCGCTATGGTGACCAAAAAAGGCGAAAAGTTTAAAAATTCTAATATAATTTGGTCGGTAACGTCATTCGTTCAACAACAACGCGTACCTACATTAAGTACAAGACAATACTAGACTTTAGATACTAGCCTTTCAATACAAAAACGGAAAAATCGAGTGCTTTGGGACAATGTCGTCTTAGCCGAGCTCGGCTAGAGCTTGACGTGACAAAAGACCATGCCCATATTAGTATGGCGGCGAAAGTCAGCAATGCCCTGCAATGCCCAAATTGCAGCTCTATGTCATACGCTAACTGATTAATAGTATTTTTATGATATCTAGTATTAATGTCATATAAAGCACTGGTTGAAAAGTTATTGGACGTTAAACAACACATAATAACTGCCTAATGCCTACTGTTTATACATTTTATCGTTTACAAACAGCATTGCTATTAGTTTTCCACTAGGAACTTCATAATCATTACTTAAGCTAGGCCACATAAGTGTTCTTTTATATACTTAAATGTCTGTAAACATTTAGTTATTTGGAATTATATAGTCTGTCTCGATAGTAGCTCCATCTATATAATTGTGAAAACAATTTGGTGATATACAAAACTTAAGTAGGTAGGTACTCGAGTAAATAATAATATGGAAAGAGTACTCCGTAAAACCGCAACACTATCACAAGGAATTAATAAATCGGCTAAAGGACGTGGTTCCATACCGCAATAAACTACACTTTTAGTGCATGAATGTATGAAACATTATCTATCATAGATACTGCAAAGTAAACAAGTCTTTTTTTTTGTTTTTTTATCCAGTGCTTGTTAGGTTTCAAAAAGTAACAACTTAATTCTAGTTTTAATTTATTAGGACGATCTTGTAATTTACTTTCTCTGGGCATTTCTGGGGCACAGATGGGCATGGTCCTTTGTCGTAACCGATTGGTACGTACCAGCCAGCGGTGTTTGAAAGGTTAAGTTTATATATGTAACTACCTAATTCCTATTTTTATTATTACTATCAATAGAATAAATTTTGGTAAGGAATGTGTCAATTAAACTGGGACAATTTCACACCCAACTGGCAACACTCCGCTTGTACTTATTATGATTCACTGTATTTGTATTATTAGACAATCTACGTAATAAAATTTATGTCTGACCGGTGGAATGATACTCCAGCAACCTTATAATCTTTTTCTGAAGCATTGTGGCACAAAACACTGTATAATATGTCATAATTTCGATTATTTTGCGGGAGATGCTTACGCTACCGTGCTACTCGGACTACAGACAACGCGGCCGCCGATTGGGTCAGATCCTGACCCAAATGAACGGCGCGTATTGCGTGCGCGTACTTGGTTTCTGTAGGTAATAATTCAATGGCTCTTATGCTATGCTCATATTAGTCTGACATCTTACAATAGCATTTAGCAAGTCTAATATAAAATCAAACGAGCTTAGAAAATACCCATATATAAGCAAGTTTTTCTCAAGTGCAACTCGTCTTAGTAAATGCTCTTATATACATATATGAGACTTGGTTATAAGACTGAGCGTTCTTGAGGCCATACCGGCTTGTCTAAAAGTAATATAGGATCGATGGTATGTTCTAAAACAAATATAAGAGCGCTTTAAGCCTACCACTTAAAAAGTGCGAGTTCTGAGACTGTTTTGCTGGTTGGGTTGTGCACTATACAATATGTCCCGCGCAGATGGCAAGTCTCACAAGCCAACGTGGCCGAAATCGGTCAGGAGGACATTATTATTATTACTGCGTGTCATACTGTTTGTATTTTCAGTATTGCCAAACGAGCCAACAGTGCATTGTCTCTGCTCTCGATCAAATATGTCACTGTTGGTTGAAATGTATGAACAATTAGCAAGTTTGTGTGTGTGTTGTGTTAGAGGGGGGTCCAGGTCGCTGGGTGGGCGTGGGGCGCGTGTCGTCGGGGCTGTCGCACTCCCAGCGCGCCGAACTGTGCGCACAGCTGCAGAGGCACTGGACACGTAGCACCGACCAGCCGCCGCCCCCCGCACTCGCGCTACACAAGGAGAGGCCCGACTTGTGGGTCCTGCCGCACCACTCCCTCGTGCTCACGGTAACTCACGCCGCGTTCTACTTTACATCATGCTTCATTATGACAATCATATAGCCGCCGCCCCCACCACTCGCGCTACACAAGGAGAGACCCGACTTCTGGGTCCTGCCGCACCACTCCCTCGTGCTCACGGTAACTCACGCCGCGTTCTACTTTACATCATGCTTCATTATGACAATCATATAGCCGCCGCCCCTACCACTCGCGCTACACAAGGAGAGACCCGACTTCTGGGTCCTGCCGCACCACTCCCTCGTGCTCACGGTAACTCACGCCGCGTTCTACTTTACATCATGCTTCATTATGACAATCATATAGCCGCCGCCCCCACCACTCGCGCTACACAAGGAGAGACCCGACTTCTGGGTCCTGCCGCACCACTCCCTCGTGCTCACGGTAACTCACGCCGCGTTCTACTTTACATCATGCTTCATTATGACAATCATATAGCCGCCGCCCCCACCACTCGCGCTACACAAGGAGAGACCCGACTTCTGGGTCCTGCCGCACCACTCCCTCGTGCTCACGGTAACTCACGCCGCGTTCTACTTTACATCATGCTTCATTATGACAATCATATAGCCGCCGCCCCTACCACTCGCGCTACACAAGGAGAGACCCGACTTCTGGGTCCTGCCGCACCACTCCCTCGTGCTCACGGTAACTCACGCCGCGTTCTACTTTACATCATGCTTCATTATGACAATCATATAGCCGCCGCCCCCACCACTCGCGCTACACAAGGAGAGACCCGACTTCTGGGTCCTGCCGCACCACTCCCTCGTGCTCACGGTAACTCACGCCGCGTTCTACTTTACATCATGCTTCATTATGACAATCATATAGCCGCCGCCCCCACCACTCGCGCTACACAAGGAGAGACCCGACTTCTGGGTCCTGCCGCACCACTCCCTCGTGCTCACGGTAACTCACGCCGCGTTCTACTTTACATCATGCTTCATTATGTTGTCATATAGACAACGTGTACCCGCACTGTGCTGGATTCAGCATTTAGACGAAAATATGCTTGATGCCTCCTTAGCTTCCAGTTGGATCCGGGCTTGCGTATATAACATGAATGTAAACGTGTGTACTCATGAGGGTGGTGTGTGTAGGTGCGCGCGACGGAGCTGATACGTAGCACTGAGTACGCGGCGGGACATACGTTGCGGTTCCCGCGCGTCACGCGCCTGCGACAGGACAAGCCTGTCAATGACATACTTACACTACAAGAGCTGAAACAACTCGTTGCTGTGAGTACACACTACACTCTAACTCTCCACATGCAACTTTATTCTTAGATGGTACACCTTGCCCATCACTTTCCTATGGTCTCACCAACCTTCCGGTTATAACAGACCGAATCATTTGAGATACGCACCCTACTTGCGACTGTCAGATACACATTTTCTTGATTCCCTACAAATTCTGTCAATAAGGTCTGTACTGGCTCTGCTCCTGGACGATATTTATGCATTTTTATTCTCCTACTTATAATTATTTATTTTTAAGTTATATTGTTTCACCATCGACAAAGTTTTGTACATATATGCTAAAAGCAACGACAACACAACCTAATAGACATCTAATGTTTTCATTTCTACAAACAAAAAATCTGTCAAAGCGGTGAGGTATGCGGGGCAAGGGGGGGGGGCGACAAAAATGCATTCTAATTGGCCGGTCCAAATTTGCGGTACGTCATAATTCATATCTAGTGTTGGGATTGGTCCAAATTGGTCTTATATAAGACGTATAAGTCTACTGTGTTGTCCGAAAGTGTTCGCCTTACGTGCGGCGTCTAGTAGGGTGGGTTGTCGTTGGCTAAAAGTGATAACTTGTAATTGGCCATAGCTTAATTAAAGATATACATGTTTGTTAACTAGCTGTAAGTTTTCAAAATTCGAAAATAAAATAAAATAAATATTTTGTACAAGCGCGTGCTGGGACTCGCAGTCTGCAGGTGCGCCCCTTCCTACTGTGGTTATCATCAGTTACGCTGACGACTCGGGACTGCGTCAAATGCTCGAATCCAACGTTTTCATTCAATTTATCACGGTGGGAAAAATTTGCATCAACTCTGAGACGAGATGATGTGACTTACGGCCAGAAGTGGACTGCGAAAGGGTTGAAGGATTATTCCAGCCGGGACAAGGACGGGGGAAGGGTACAAAATCATGTAAATGATGTGACGTAATGCATGGTTGGCGCTGTATGTAGAATTGTTTAACTAGTGTAGGTAACAGTGTGGTTGTGTGGGCAGAGCGCGGGCGGCGGTGCGGTGGTGAAGCTGAGCAGCCACCACATCGACGGGGCGCCGGGTGAGACACGCGCCCCGCGCAAGCGTCGCGCCGACCCGCCCGCTGTGGCCCCGCGGTTCCTCCTGCCGGCGCCCACGCCCGCGACACCTGAGGGCGGGGCGGGGGCGGGGGCGGGGGCGTGCGGGGCGCTGCGGGGCCGCAAGCTGCACATCATGTCTGATGACGCGGAGTGCTCGCTGGCGCAGCTGGCCGACATCGTGCGACAACACGGCGGCACGCCCGTCGCCAACGTCGGTCAGTTCACACGCTACTTTTACTCCACACGAATCGTCTGAACGCGAGACATACCTCCGCGCATCGAGCTCGGTACCGACCCACCGAGTGTGCTCGAGATACTGATACGCATTGTTCTCGTCCCTGCACACACTACTGCTCTAGTACAAATCCTGCTAACCCTTTGAAATTTCGATAGTAAACAATCAATTATTTTTATTTTTTTGTATTGTATCGAATTACCGCCTAAAACGGAAATTAGCAGTCGATAAAATCCTATAATGGCATGTTAGTTATGACTTATGATAGTTGTTATTGTACCGAAAATGTGATAGTTTAAGCAGACGCCACGCTAAGCCGAATGTTGCGCGTTCGATTACTTGATTAATAATACTTTATGGGATCCACGAATCGATGTTTTCTTATAAAATCAAATTTTTTTGCTAGGGTGATGGACTCTGAGCGTTTAACAATTTTTATAATGCAAAGGGCCTGTAAATGGCAATGGGACAGTTTTAACAAAGCTGATAATAATACTTAGGTACGTAAATTACTCTTTATTAATATTATATTCAAATTCAAAATCCTTTACTCATTTGGGTCACAATGTGACGCTTATGAACGTCAAAATAATAAATTTATAAAATAATTACTTATACTCAAATTTAAAACATTATTACTGTATGCTTCTACATTTACATTTACTGCCACGTTCGCAAAGCAATAGGTAGAACCATGAGAAAGAACGAAGAAGAACATAAAACTCACGGTCACTCTTTTTCATCGCCAGGTTTTGCATAATACACAATTTACATTTTGTAAGGTGCTGCAACTGTTACACCTTCTATATCACTTGTATATATTTACTGTACATAATAATACTCAAGCATAATAGTTTTGGTTAGCCTCCTCAGAATAGACATGGTGAAACAGGAGCATCCACTTACGTTATATATACCTAATAATGCAGGCAATCCGCGAAAGTGATCAGAACCATGATGGAAATGATGCAGTTAAATATTAAAATATAATACCAGCCCGAAAGACCGTCATCGACCAGTCATCGCAAGTAGCACCCGTTCACGAGTATGACGCATGTGCCAGCCATCATCCCTCTCGCCATATTAGAGGGACAGGGATGACCCGACACACGACGCCACCACAAGAAATGACATTTTAGTGAGCATGACGACAACGGTATACGAACCAGCAGTAAAAAACAATCTATTGGTATACTGACCATGACCGCCAAGTACCTCCATTTTCCAGATCGTTATTATTAACATAAGTTAGTGCTAAAGCTAAGTTAGTAATTTTGTGAAGGTGACAAGTGAACAATGATATGATCAGAGATAAATAATGTTAAACTACATTCAACAAATCATAAAAATATCCAAATCCTGCAAAAATCATGTGTTCACGAGGCACCTCCACTTAACATGTAAATAAAATAATCGTGAGTTAAACAAGCCTAAGCCTATCCCCACGGTGTCTATATATAAAAGAAAGTTCCTAATTGTCCTTTTGTATTTGTGCATGGGTAAATTCATTATTTCAAGAGGCAATTTGTTGAAAAATCGTATACCAATCCCCGCAAATGAGATCTGAACTTTATGTAGACGGTAGTTAGTTCCCACCAGTTTATGCTTATTCCTTGTGTTCATTTTGTGCACACTATTTTTGCGGTATAGAATTAAGTTTTTCTTAATGTACATTAAGTTAGCATATATATATTGCGATGCAACTGTCAATATATCTACTACTTTAAATTTATCACGTAAAGAATCTCTAGCACCTAACTTATAAATTGCACGTATGGCCCTCTTTTGAATGATAAAAATAGTCTGTATATCAGCAGCTGTACCCCATAACATTATTCCGTAAGACATGACGCTGTGAAAATAACTAAAGTAAACTAGTCTAGCAGTATCTATATCTGTGAATTCCCTAACTTTTCTAACTGCAAACGCTGCAGAACTAAGTTTTACTGCGAGACAGGATATTTGGGCGCCCCACTGAAGCTTACAATCTAAAGTTACACCTAAGAATACGGTTGATTCGACTAGTTGAATTGTTTCCTTATTCAAAATTATATTAGTAGGAACACTTTTGACATTAGGCAAAGAGAATTTAACACATTTGGTTTTGCTTGAGTTGAGTACCAAATTATTTGTCGAAAACCAATCTAATACTTGTGCAAGAGTGTTATTGACGGTATCAAAGTTACTTAAATTACGATCAACTTAAAAATTAGTGACGTATCGTCGGCAAACAGAACAATATCACATAAATTTTGTATAAAGAACGGCAAATCATTAATATATATTAAAAAAAGAAATGGACCGAGAATAGAGCCCTGTGGAACGCCCATTCCTACTGGCAAACCTAGAGACCTACTCCCATTAACATCTACATACTGAATTCTATCACTAAGGTAGCTGGCAACAAGATTAAGTGCGGTATCTCTAATACCATAAAGTTTCAATTTAAGTAAAAGTGTATTATGTTCCACACAGTCAAAGGCCTTTGATAGGTCACAAAAAACACCAATGGCATCCTTCGAGTTTTCCCAAGCATTAAAAATATGCTTTAACAAAGTTACACCGGCATCAACGGTGGAGCGACCCTTAGTAAAGCCATACTGTTCACTGTGAAATAAATTATTTGTGTGAAAGTGGCTCTCTAGTTGATGCAAAATAATCTTTTCAAAAATTTTACTAATAGCAGGCAAGATAGAAATTGGCCGAAAATTACTAGGGTCGCTCTTTGATCCCTTTTTGAATAATGGTATTACTTTACTGTGTTTCATTAGATCAGGAAATACTCCTGTATCTACGCATCTGTTGAATATTGCAGCTAAATATGGAGCTAAGCTAGAAATAATTTGTCGCACAAGTTTAACAGAAATGCCCCATAAGTCAACAGATTTTTTATTATTGAGCGTCTTGAATACCTTCAGTATGTCATTGGTGTCAATATATTTAAAATTAAAAAGCACATCACACTCATTCACATTGCCCCTAACCAACATTTCTGCTTTGCTTGGACATGAATCTAGACAGCTGGTTGTGTTCACTGGTATGTTTATGAAGAAATTGTTAAATGTCTGAGCAACATCAGTTTTCCTAGTAATAATTACACCATTAAATTTTAATTCATAATTGTTATCTACCAATTTAGCTCGACCAGTCTCATTGTTAATAATGCTCCAAGTAGTTTTAATTTTGTTCTTGGATTCTTTGATTTTATTGCTTAAATATAAGGATTTGGCTAAAGCACATGTCCTCTTAAAAACCTTTGAATAATTTCTAACATATTGAATAAATTCAGGATTAAAATTGTATTTCTTCATACCATATAGATCATACAACCTAGCTCTACTTTTGTATATACCTACTGTTGCCCAGTCACAAAAATTTACTTTAATGCTCCTTGCAAACGTCTTCAGTTTAAAAATTTTATTGTACTCATCATTAACAATTTTAAATAAGCATTTATATAATTCATCAGGATCATCAACGGTTAAGTCAATACTGGCGATCTTGGCAGCAACATCATTACTAAAGTGTTTGAGGCGAGCAGAGGTCATTGGCCTACATGTAATTTCTTGTACTTTAGGGGTTGTATTAGTTGGAATTACAACCTTTTGCCCGCAGTGATCCGATGTCAAGTCAGTTAAAACAGCCTTACTTAAATAAAGACAATTGCAATAAACATTATCTAAGCATGTAGATGAATGTGACGTTATTCTGGTTGGTTCAGAGAACAAAACATTTAAATTAAATGACCTAAATAAGCTAACTAACCTAGTACAAATTGGTGATTTTTCTAACAAATTGACATTAAAATCGCCACATACGATTATAGACTTCCTACTAGAAATTATGTGTTTTAAGACATCCTCTATAATGCTTTCAAACTGAGTTGATTGTTAAATATTAATTGGTCACCTCGCAACCAATGTTCCGTAATACATAAGATATCAATCTTATGTTTATTTAAAAATAAATCTATTTCTAATTTTTTGCCAGATAGGCCTTGTATGTTTTGATGAACTAAGTTTAAAACACATGAATGGCTATCTGTTGTCTCATCTAATAGTTTAAACTAATAGATGTGTCAATACTACTATTGGTATAACTATTATCTACCAGATTCCTAAGTACTCTAGTAGTACTCTAGTAGTATAGACTTTTATTGATATATTATGCTTGTTGTTTTAATGCGTTAATTTGTGTTGAATAGCTCATTTGCGCGGGAAGCTAAGGTTATATAACTTGATGCTACGAGCCCCGAGTGTGTAACAGGAGCCTTAAATAATAGCCTGCTCACAATCAGCAACGACGGGCGGCAGCGGTAGTTATTTCGATGTACATGCCACGTTTTGCTTCGCCGGAGCCGATGTCGCGTCAGAGTATAACGCGCCATGGACATCGAAATCGCTGCCGCTGTTGGTTGTAAATGGGCTGTAAAGCGGGTGTAAGCGCTCCCACACGTGGGTATGCAATGTGCATGATAATACAGTGTTGAGTATGATGGTCAGGCGCGGACACGTGGCTGTGCGTGGCGGGGCGGCTGACGCGGCGCGTGCGTGAGCTCCTCACGTCCCAGCGCGTGGACCTGGCGCCCACCTCGTGGCTGAGGTCCCTCCAGCCCTCTGCCACCCCTGTACCCCTGAGCCCGCTGGACATGCTGGCCCTCACGCCCGCCACGCGCCTCCGCCTCGCGCGGTATTACGATCGCTACGGAGACCACTACACGCAACCCACCGACGAACACACGCTCAAACTTTGCTTCGAAAAGATGGATGCCGACGTGAGTTTAAAGTTTATTCGCTGTAATTAATCACACTGAATACAATAAATAAGGCAGTAAGTACAGAAAACCACTAAATTCTTCTAGCGCTATCCCAATGGTTATCTGAGGTCCGTCTACTAATCTTATTGGATTTAACTGTACTTTATTATAAATGCGAGAACTGTCGGTAGAGCACTTCAATAAAGCATGTGGTGTGACGTTGCAGCACGAGGCGATCTACCTGACGTCGCAGGAGATACTCACGTTGGAGGAGGAGTTGTTTGGCGACGACAACCCCGCATCGTTCCTGCGCGGGGTTCACCTGCAGGTGCTGGGCGCGCTGGGTGGGAGCGGTGCCGTAGCGGCGGCCGCGCTGTACGGCGCCGCGGTACATGACACGCCGCAACAGGCGAGTACACACTACCTATACAGAACAATACTATAATGTTACACAACCAGAAGGACTATTCTCGTAATTTATTTTACATCGACACTGTGTTTTGACCGAAGTGAGATTACAATTCGAATTGACTCACAGTAGGCTTGTGTCCTAAAACGTAATTAGTGATGGACTCGTTCCTTTATTAGATGTTAAACCGAAATAACTTGGTAAGCTTGATTGTTTTCTCTCCAAGTATTTTGCAAACGGATCCCTAAATAAAAAATAAAAACCTGGACATGGCGAGTTGGACTCGCCCACCGATGGTTCCGAACAAACTAAAATAAAAAGCGCAGAATATTTATTTTTAATTTCATTAAATATAAAATTTTATGCGTCGTGAAATAAAATCTTTTTTAACATAGGTATGCAAGCCGTTACAAATGATACCTCACTTGAATTATTAGCTTCAACTTTGAACATTTGTCTTTTATAAACACCATATTTTTTATGATTTAATTACAAACAATGTTACTTATCTTGCATAGTTTTATATCAACGGTAAGTACCTACCCTATCAATCTTGTTTCCTTTGAGAGTGTGAGAAGTATGCGTCTTTGACGGCATAAACTAATTTTGCGTAAATGTAGAAGTTTTCTTTCTTCACAAACTTATGGGACTGTAGGCGTCGGGAGTTTAAGAAGATGGCTCATATGTTTCCAACCCGATATCTCTTCGTGTTAAAGGTTCCTGAAATACGGGGTCTTCGCAGACAGATGGATAGACAATAAAGTAATTCTATAAGGGTTTTTTTACGTTTTGTGTGCGCCATCTATTGGCCAGCGCCCACCGGTCGGGCTTCACATCATAATTAGATATAATGGTTGTATTTCAGGAGTGCACGCACACCGTGGTGTGTAGCGGCGCCTCCAGCGACGAAGTGGAGAGTGCCAAGAGAGAGGGCAACACACTAGTGGTGTCGGAGGACTGGCTCGCCGCCTGCCTCGCGCACAAGCGACTGGTGCCCGAGCAACCATACCTCTTGTGATCCTACCTTTATTTATACTTATTTTCATCAGCATCTCAAATATATTTTTGTAACAAGAAATAACGTTCTATCATTTTACCTCCGTTTCACCGTGGTACAGTAGCGCTCATAGCGTGAGTTAGCTTGCAGTAAATGATATGTCGTCAAGTTAAGCAACGCTTGCACATGTCGCCACTTGGATGGGTGACTACGGGTATTATTTACACCAGGGCACTACTGTGCTGCGGAGGGCACGTAACGTAAAGCTGTCTGTCCCGGTTCTTGTGTCGGGACAACCATCGTTACCCTATGTCGGAGGCCTTTGGGCGATCTAAAAACCGCGATACCAAACTTAACCACACACTCATACGAGAAAAATAACAAGGAATATTTTTCACCAAAGTGGTAAAACTGCATTGTTACATTAACGGCGCTTGTTCACCTTATTCATGGTGAGTTTCAGTCTAAAACGTGGTGAAATAAGGTTTTATGTCAAGGGTCATATTATTACAAAGTCATTTATATGAAACAAATACCGTTGGGTGGGTCTAAAGCCCATTTGTTCTCCTTCCGGATCTGGCCTTATTGTAAGTGACTGTAAATTCACATTGGAAAATCTGATTATACCCATGGCATCTATAATTTGTGTAAAAGTGGGTTAAAAAATCTTGCAATTTTTCTAATAGTTAAGACGGCAATCCTATTATGAACAAAGTACCTAGTTTGATTTACTTCCAGACAGTACCTACAGACAGTCTATAACCAGGTCAGATTTCGCACGACTAGCGGCGAATGCGACCTGTGACCACGCCCAATTTTACACCAATCGAAATCGAACGACAATCACAAAATTCGCACCAGCTCAGTCGCAATACCTTAGTAGACTCAATATTTAGGACTGGATTCTGGACTATACATGAATCATTTGCGTGCCTGTTACTCGTATGTTAACAACAATAACAACAATGTCATGTATTCAAGTCGCAGGTAAATATATAACTTTCAGGCCTATCCCACATTAGGCGCGCGCGTTCCTCGGGCGTGTGAGTACCTCGCTTGCACTCCTCCCACACGCCGCGCCGCAGGGCACAGGGCAGCAACACGCGACGCTCACGCAGCGCCCGCGCTACTCACACGCCCGAGGATCGCGCGACTAATGTGGGGGAGGCCTTAGGCGAGCGGGTCCACTCCGTTATCGGCCATCAGGTATCATTCAGTAGGTAGCTTTAATGTTCCTATATTATTATCTAGCACGGATAAAGTTCGACTATGGTCTCGTCTGATCTTATAGTTACATAACCAATATAGGGTAAGTATTATATTGTCTGTGCCAATATACATCCTCCTCTGCAGGTGCATATGTGTGCCCAGTATGGAATGGCTCAGCCCATGCAAAACTAGTCGATACAGCACTGAACGAAACGTGCCGGATGATTACCGGGTGCCTTAAACCGACCCCAGTACCAATGCTGTATCCTCTGGCAGGAATAGCGCCACCAGAGGTTCGCGAGGCTGTGGCCAGCACCAGTGAAAGAACGAGAGTGGAAAGAGACTCACGACACCCTTTGCACAATAACATATTGGTGCCCCAAAGGCTGAAAAGCCGCAATAGCTTTGTCAGGCATATCCTTCCATCAATGAAGAGCGAACACAGGCAAGGCGTAGACTGTGGCGGGATAGTGCTTTCTTACCCACTCCAGTTACCCACTCTGTCCCGCTTACTGAAAATCCTCCACCTGGACATGGGCTACCTCGGCTGACCTGAAAGTCTTTGAATAGACTTAGAACACACGGCTGTCAACCACGCCCGAGATAGCCACGATTTTTGTAACCTCCGCGTTAAAAAATTCATAACTTTGGACATTGTTAAGTTATAACGAAGTGCTATACGTCAAAAGTTGCGCGATCGCGGCGCGCATACGTGAAGTTAAGTGTAACACAGGATTGCAGTGAAGGAAAAAAGTTATTAAGGAAAACCCCATTTTCTGGGTTTATAACCTAAAAATTAGTGTGAAAATTTTGTGCAAAAACTCGGAAACAAGATCGACGACCCCCCAATTTTTTGGGGTGTCCAGAAGGGGCAACTTGCCCGCAACTTTTGCCACTTCCAGAAGCCCGAAACACCCACAGGTTTTCCCGGGAAAAGGGAAAACAAGTTTCACCACGTGGGTGAAAAAACGAGAAGGAGTGGAGCTGCGCGCACCAGCTTTTGGCAGGTTGTTCCTCACCATCTCCACAGACCGGAGGCACTTTGGAAAATAATTCCGAGCACTGGAAAATTTTATATTGTCTATTGAAAATCCAAACTTTGGAGAGCTGTAGCAGGAGAACCGGGGGGGAGTTCCGGAGTTCCGGAACTGCCATCTGAAGCGCGCTAACGGGGACTACACGGCTACACAAGATTTGGATTTTTCGGACAATAACTGTAGATTTTAAAATTAAAATAGTGTATTTTTGTGTATTTTTAGAAATTTTGGTGTATATATTTGAAAATTTTTGTGTATTTTGGTTGGAGCTGAAGCGGCGTGAATTTACGTGTCTTTTACAATTTTTCCCAGATTTTTGCGACCAACGGTCGCAAAGTTATAGAATTTTAACTGAATTTTCTTTATAACTCAGTTAAATATAGAAAAAATTAAAAATTTATTGTTTCTAGTGCTCTATAACACCCTTTTCTATCGGCCGAAGCCCAAACCCTGGGTCAATACGACCCATATTGACGAATTTGGACTTCGGCCGCCATTTTGATTAATTTATTAATTATCTTTGCAGTCAAATAACTTGCGAACCGTTGGTCGCAAAAATCTGCGATTTTTTATGCTGTGTGTAGTTATTTTTTATGCTGTGACCACGCCCAATTTTACACCTATCGAAATCGAACGGCAATCACGAGAGTACGTTAACATAAAATAAATCATATTGGTCTCTCGCAATGACCTGTTAAACAGAAAATTCGCACCAGCCCAGACGTTGAATATTAAGGGTATGAGGTAGTGCGTTTTGTTAACAACAATAACAGCAATGTAATGTTTTTAAGTCGCAGGCAGATATATAACTTTTAGGCCTCCCCCAAATTAGGCGTGCGCGATCCTCGGGCGTGTGAGTAGCGCGTGCGCGCCGCTTGTACTCTTCACGCAGTGCCCGCGCTACTCACACGCCGCAAAATGTATTGTTTCTAGTGCTCTATAACACCCTTTTCTATCGGCCGAAGCCCAAACCCTGGGTCAATACGACCCATATTGACGAATTTGGACTTCGGCCGCCATTTTGATTAATTTATTAATTATCTTTGCAGTCAAATAACTTGCGAACCGTTGGTCGCAAAAATCTGCGATTTTTTATGCTGTGTGTAGTTATAAGTAGTCTTTAAGAATTTTACGTTTTCAGGCGTTTTTCAGGCCTGAAAATTTCAGCCTCCAAAACCTTTTCAGGACCATAGCGGAGCTCGAGCTAAGCACTCCAGGGAAAATCCGGGCTTTCTACGACAAGCGGTTCCGGAGATATAGCGTTCCAAACATAACTCTCAAACTGAACTTTGGAGCGCCGTATCTCCGAGACTATAGGTCGGGGGAAGTCGGAGTTTTCGGTGTAATGCTCAGAGAGCCTTGTCCTACCGCGCGTACCGCTTTTCAGGCGGATTGGAGCCTGAAATTTTCAGGACCCTGAAAGTGGGTTCAGTGGATAGGGCAGGTTACGCTGAATACGCCGAGCCCAAACTCGACGGTTCGCGGCCTCTCCGTCGCGGAGCTATAAGACCCTGAAAAGGGAGTTTGACAGCTCGGCCGCCATCTTGGCAAATTTCAACAGGCCATAGCTCCGAGACGGGTGGACCTAGGAGTTCCGGGTTTGTGCTCGGGGTCTTGGCGGACCACTATCCACGCGCCCAGTGACTTTTCAGGCGTTTTCAGAGGCAAGAAATTTTCAGCCCTGAAACCTGAAAATTCTGTTAGATCTCATCGAGCCCTCTCAGAGAAGCCCAAACACGGTGTGTTTGAGAGGTACAGTTCGGGAGATACGGCGTATTAATTATTGATTAATCAATTGATTAATCGAAATTTGAAGCGCCGTATCTTCGGAACCCCTTAGGTTAGGTGGGCCGTGTTTGGTGTTGCCTGAACGGGCTTGGCGAGCTCTACAGGATAGGACCATCCTTTCGGCTCTACATAGAGTCGGGAGGATTTTTCGGCGTAGGGGCCAGATTTCTTGCCTCTGAACGCCCAGACTTGCGCCTGTAGGCTGAAAAATTGTCAGACTATCGGTCTGCTGGACGATAGAGTCAGCGACTCTAACCAGTTATAAATATGTTTTTTGACATTTTTTGTATATATGATTTTGTTTGACTTTTTGTATTTTATACATTTTTAACTGCCTTATTGGGCATATTATATCAGTATATAAATAAATAAATAAAAAATTGTTTATTTCGATCACATAGTGCGTAGACAACATTTAAATCGGAGACCGCCTTTTAAGCAAGGCATTGCTTGTGTTAGGTGGCTCCGCTCTTCCACTTAGTCATTAAAACTTACATTATGCAATTGAATGAAACAAGAAATTACAATTCTGGAATACAGCAAAAATAAAATAATAATAATAGAAATAACAAAAAAATTACATTTGATGAAAATTTGGGTAGTTATCTTTTAGGGTCGTGCTTTTGTGTGTTCTGTAGTGTATGTGTATATGAGCGTTAGTGTGTGTTTGTGTTTGTTTAGGTGCTGTGTACGAATTTTATGCAATTTGTATTGGTTTATTATAAGCGTGAATATCATTCGTTAGCCCTACGACGTTGTCTTGGGTTCGGAAGAGAGAAAGTACTACTGCATCCACTAATCATCATAACCATGCACTGAATAATAAAAGCTACAAAACAATTTAATTTATGACACTGGTGATATTAGAGACTCAATTTCATCGTAGCCTTTAGTCTGAAGCCATTCAGTCAAAACGTTTCTGCAGTCTCGAAGATTCAAAGAGTATATGTCTAGTTCCTTATTTACTAAGTTATATGGGTAAGCAGATTGTCTCGCGTACTGTCTTTTAGCAAAAGATGATCTAACTGTAACTGTTGGTGCGACTGTGTGTTTCCTTCTGTTGCTAGTCTTGTTGGGATCATATTGGAGGGCTTTGTGCATTCTAAGGATTAATGGTAGGAGATAAAGCTTCCTTACTGATAGGAGATTACATTGTTGATAGAGACTTTGTGTCGAGAATCTATAGGGCTTAAAGTACATAACCTTAAGTAGCGATCTCTGTGATCTTTCAAGTTCTAGAAACTTTCTTTTTGTTGTCCCGCCCCAGCACGGTAAACAATATGTAAGTAAAGATTGGACCAGACTGACATAGATTTGTTGTAATAGACTATTTGAAGCGATATGTCGAAGTGTTTTGAATATCCAGATCATTTTCCTAACTCTTTTCATTATCAATTCGGTTTGCATGTGCCACGAGAGTCGCTGATCTATCATGACTCCTAAGTATTTAGTGTATTGTAACCTGTCAATCATTACACATGAACAGTCAGAATTTGCCAGTTTGGTACAATTATGGATCTTTATTTGAAAGTCAAGCGCTGGTTGTGTGTTATTGTACTTGGTAAAGCAAATGTAGTTACTTTTAGTGGCGTTAAGAGTCAGGCGATTTTGATTGAGCCACTCTGCTATTTTATACAGCCCGCGTTTAGCTGTTCTTTTAACTTTAGTCCAAGTTGTATCGAAAAAGACTATGGCAGTATCGTCCGCGTAAGAAAATATATGGTTTCCTTCAGCCTTCATGTTGCAGAGGTCATTTATGTAAATAAGGAACAAAGTCGGCCCTAGCACTGAGCCTTGTCCCACTCCATACGTGACTATTTCTTCAGAGCTAGTGTACTCCCCTATCTTAACTGATTGTTGGCGATTACTCAGATAAGATTTAAACAGTTCAAGAGGGGTCCCTCTCACTCCGATCTTTTCTAACCTCTGCAAAAGTATGGAAACAGATACTGTATCGAATGCCTTTTTTAGGTCAAGGAAGGTTGCCAAGCAACGGCTACCTCTGTCGACTTTATCTACTATAGTAGACGTCAAAGATAAAACGGCATCCTCAGTTGTCTTTCCTTGTCTAAACCCAAATTGAAACGGAGACAGAATTTCGTATTTTGTAAGATAACTAATGAGGCGTGAATTAAGAAGTCTTTCAATGATTTTGGAAATGGAGGGAAGCACTGATATTGGCCTGTAATTTGCAGGATCAGTTTTGTCACCACCCTTATATACCGGTGTTATCAAAGCTACCTTTAAAGCGTCCGGAAAGATCCCTTGCTCAAAACATAAATTTGCTAAATAAGTGAAAATAGGTACAATGTGCTCGTAACCGGCTTTAAGGAATTCAATATAGATTTTGTCCTTTCCTGGGGCACTGTCTGACTTTAAGCTCATAAGAGTGGCGTGGACTTCACAAGGATTCGTTTTTAACAGAACAAACGATGAGGTCAGCGAGTGAAATGATGGGGAGTTAACGTTATCCTCTTTACTGGGGAGAGATGCTGTAATGTTATCAGCGAGTGTTTTACCTACGTTTGAGAAATACTTGTTTACCACGTTAACAGATTCCTTAGGGTCAGCGGATGCTTCTAACAGTTCCAAATTCTTTGTTTTATTGGGTTTGCGGTGTGTTATTTTGTTTATGATATCCCAAGTCTTTCTAGGATTTTTGTGTACGTCGGATAACTAACAGTATATAATTGGACATACCGAGCAGCACAGCTTTTACAACTTTTACAGGACTGTCCCTGCTCCTTCTACCGACCCCAAGCCGGCGAGTCTTGCTCGTGGTCGGAGAGACGGAGTCAGCCCTCGGTTGAACCCCTTCGAACTTATCTATCCTACCGACCGTAGGCGAGATGCCAACGTCACTGGAAAAACCTTCGGTTCGTAAGAGCATAGATAAGTTCGAAGGGGTTCAACCGAGGGCTGCCTCCGTCTCTCCGACCACGAGCAAGACTAGGCAGGCAGGACCTGCTGCAGCCAAGACTACCAAAGCGAAAGCGCCACAGACCGCGAAAGCCACTGCTCAACGTGGTGAGTCCTTGGAGATATCTCCTCCAAGGAAACACTACGTCAGTAGGAGAACGGAAGCGACGGCTTGCCTAATCAAAGGCAAGAAACAACTTGACCTGTCTAAGAACACCAAGACTGAAATAAGAGTTGAGGTCATAAAAGCGCTGGAGAGACTGTCGCAACTGGTGCGAGAGCGCCCAGAACACTATCCAAAAGGAGCCGCAGACGAGCATCCCCGAGCCTGCGCTCCCTGTCTCAGTGGAGCCTGCAAACGAGGAGATTATTTCTAGGCTAGAGCAGCACACCTAGATGCTGCTCGCAAATAGCCAAAAACTGGAAGATATCCAAAAGGTGCTGAGCGCGGGGGCCGCGGGCGCGGAAAAGCAGGAGAGTCTGCACACGTATGCCGAGGTAACTGGGATGGCACAGGCGACGGCGTCAAGACGCGACACGCTGCACTCCATCGTAGTCGCCTCTACAGACGAGGACGATACGAGTGAGATGGTGCTCGAGAAAGTGAGAAAGGCCGTGGATGCTCGGGATGGATGGATTAAGGTGGAGAGAGTGAGGAAGGCTAAAGATCAGAAAGTTGTGATGGGAGTGGGAACAAAGGAAGAGCAGCGGAAATTAAAAGAGCGGATCGAGGAGCGAGCACAGGGTCTCACC
Organism: Euclidia mi; assembly: GCA_944739405.2. NCBI lineage: Eukaryota > Metazoa > Arthropoda > Insecta > Lepidoptera > Erebidae > Euclidia > Euclidia mi. The sequence goes on from OX123189.2 coordinate 340,661, forward strand.
GTCGACGAGGTGAAGAATAAAGACCCGATGCTGGGACGTCCTCAGCGTGCACTCTGACGAGGAGCGGCTGACGGCGCGCGGCGTTCCGGAACCAGAATCGGAATGCCTTTCACGGCGTCGACGACGAGAACTCCAAGGTACAGATCAAGTACAGACGGAAAGCGCGAAACCCGCTCACTAATCACGTTGTGTTCAGCGTGCCACCTGTAGTGTGGCAGCGTGTGACAGGAAGGGGGTACGCCTATATAGATCTGCAGCGGGTAAGGGCCGAAGACCAGAGCCCACTTGTGCAGTGCACGCGTTGCCTAGGCTTCGGCCATGGGCGGAAGCACTGCAAAGACCCAGATTATAGCTGCTGCCACTGCCTGGGCAAACATGTAAGGCACGAATGTGCGGACTACGCGGATGGCCTCCTCCCCAACTGCATAAACTGCCACAATGCAGGATTGGCACCCGGTGATCACAACGCTTTTAGCTAACACCTCATGCCCGGTTAGACAAAAGTGGGACAAGGTAGCTAGGGCTTCCATAGCTTATTGCTGAGGGCCCTCACGCGACGAGAGTGCAATACACCGAGGCCAATCGGCCAGAATTTCGTCTGAAACAACGGCAATTGGCCACGGATTGCGCAACACCCCCAACACCGAGCACTCTGAAGCGGACGAAGAAAAGGACCGTGAAAAACCTGACTTGCCTCTGCCTCCTAGCGGTGAAGGCAAAAGATGCACTAACAGCTGAATCTTGCCGGAACAAGATAAACTTGCTCTGGCCAAATGCCCACGCAGGAGGTAGAGGTAATACAAAGACGGATCAGCGGACCGGAAGGACCGCTCCGGACGTAATAAGAATGGGATCAGGGATGGGCAGGGACGGACTTGTAAAGGTTATTAAACAAGTTGGTAAAGTTGTAAACAAAGCATTGCTATGTAAGGTATGTTCTGTTATATATTGGTATATACATAGCAACATACTAAAATAGGTAAATTGATGTAATTAACTGATAAGTTGAGAACCAGGAACAAGTTTGTTTCAATTTCCATTAGAATTAAGAAGCATTCTAAGCTATGTGCAGCCAAGATTAAAAATATAGAAACGTATGTATAAGAAAAAATTGGGCAAGTGCGAGTCGGACTCGCACACGAAGGGTTCCGTACCATCATCTATAAAAGAAAATCACGTTTGTTGTATATATACTTTATTTATTTTTTAAGTTTCTACTTGTTTATTAAGATCGAGTAACAAATTGCTTAAAAATTACGTTTGTTGTATGGGAGCCCCCCTTTATTATTTACTTTTTTAAATTTAATTATTTATTTATTATAGGTAATATACAACTACATATTCCGTGAAAATTTTAAGCGTCTACCTGTTACCGTTAGTAATTTTGAGCAAAAATACGAAAAAAAATCACGTTTATTGTATGGGACCCCCCCCTTAATATTTTCATTTTTTTTATTTTTAGTATTTGTTGTTATAGCGGCAACCGAAATACATAATTTGTGAAAATTTCAGCTTTCTAGCTATCACGGTTTATGAGATACAGCCTGGTGACAGACAGACAGACAGACAGACAGCGGAGGCTTAGTAATAGGGTTCCGATTTTTACCTTTTAGGTACGGAACCCTAATAAGACCCTAGATTTAGTTACTATAAATAAGGTAGTATAAGGAAATTAGTAATAACAAAACCTGTCAGATAAGGGAAGCAAATAAAGAAAGGGCGTAAATGTAAATAAAGTACCCTGGCTTAAGTCCCAAACGTATAAATAAAATAAAAGTAGGTTAAGGAGGTGGGTGACCCCCCCACTAGGTATGAACAATGAACGATACGAGAATGACTGAATATGCGGCAAGGATGAATTGTACAGATAAAGTACAAGGTGTGAGAAAGGTGAAGGTATACAAGGGCGTTCCTCTCGGTGGGACGGTAGGAGACAACACCCTGTGATGACGGGTGCATGTAAAAAAAAAAAAAGAATAGACTTAGAACACAGGTTGGCCGAAACAAAAAAATCTTGCCTAGGTGGGGATTTAGAGATAATTCCAATCGAGAGTGCATGTGAAGTGTGATGCTGTTCCACAAACAACGGGGCATTTAATATCTTGTCCTGCGTGCTCTAATACCTACACGTTACAATTTGGATTGCTATCGACAAGTTAAGAAGAACCAATGTAAAAACATACCTATAAGTAAAAGCATTCAAATTATGAAACACACAAATTCGCTACTGTCATCTTCGGTTACATTCTCCTGCGAACACCACATATGTATGTAACACTTTATCGCTGACCAACGTAACGAACATCCAATACATTTCAATCAAATGAGTGAAACATTCAATAAAGATGTCGACAAACAAACACATCTTGTGAGAAGGTCATCAAATACATACAGTCGTAAACAATTACCAAGATCGTTAGTATCCTATTGCGCAACTTCAGGCCCTGCTTTATATGTTATGAATGCAAAGTTTAATAATTACGAGTAAGTAATAAAGGCAGCGGTTGATTTGTAAATACTGTACATTGTACAAGGAGAGGCTATGAGGCGCTAAATGAACGCAGTCGACGCGTGCAGACCGCGCCGTCACTCACAGAGCGCGCCTGTTGCCGCCCTCACGTCCCTCACGTCCCGCACCGCCGCGCCGCCAAAGGACGCTTTGTGTTCCTCACCGAACATGCGGCACAGACACTCTCTGTCTCACACTATTATCAACTTAATACTCCATTTGCGTAATTATGTTGCTATTGATTATGATTTCGCTTTGGTACTTTATACTGCGTTACATGATACACATTACGGGTACTGGGTGATCGCACGCAGATGGAGTCGCAATCACACGCAATGGTGCAATGATGCTCATTTTATCAAAGTAACTTTACACGTGTGAAGCTTAGATTGTGTCAAGTGACAGCTTGACGATAGGACTTGAGGTTTATTGTATCGAAGGGCAAAACTGTGTCTAGGCTTAAAAAAATACCCAACGAGTATGCGCTTTTTGTGCACCTATTTTTTTTGAGTTGGAATTCTTTATTAAACAAACTATTGTAAAAACTATAGAGGCATTAACCTTCTCAGCATTGTTGGCAAATTGTATGCAAAGGTACTTATTGAAAGAGTTATGGAAGTAACCGACAAGAAAATATGGGATGTACAAGCGGGATTCCGAAAGGGTATGGGATGCACGGATCAGGTTTTTGCCTTGCGAAGCATAGCCGAAAAGTTTTTGGCCAAAGGTCAAAAGGTCTATTGCGCATTCGTGGATTTGGAAAAGGCTTACGATAAAGTGGTGAGGAATGAAATGTGGTCGGTGCTGTCAATGAATGGGGTGGACAGCAGCCTCATTCGAGCTCTGAAATCCCTTTATGAGGATTCTAAAGCTTGTGTGAGGATAAACGGGGCATACACTGACTGGTTTACCATCGAGAAAGGTGTTAGACAGGGATGTGTAGCGTCGCCGTGGCTGTTTAACCTCTTCATGGACAGTTGTTTGCAAGATTTAAAACAGTGTGACTGCGGATTAAGGATGAATGGGTTACTCGTCATATGCCTCCTTTATGCTGATGATCAGGTAATACGTGCATCTTCAGCGGAGGAGTTGCAGGAGATGGTAGCAATCATGCATGGTGCGTTAGAGAGGAAAGGAATGAAAGTGAATATAAGTAAAACGAAAGTTATGGTTTTTGAAAAGCAGGAATGCGTTACGGCTTGTAATGTTTTGATCGATGGACAGTGAGTGGAACAAGTGAATGAGTTTGTTTACTTAGGTACGTTGTTTACAAGAGATGGTAAGAATGAAGAAGATATTGAAAGGAGAGTTAATGCAGGTAATAGTGTGAATGGAGCTCTGAAAGCGTTTATGAACAGTCAAAACGTGTCCAAAAAGGCACGTTTGGCTGTACATAGAGGCGTGTTAGTGCCTACCCTTATGTATGGTAGTGAAAGTTGGGTATGGCAGAAGAGATTTGAAAGTAAAATAAATGCTGTAGAAATGAGAGCACTGAGAAGTATGTGCGGTGTGTCTTTGACCGACAGAGTTAAGAATTGTGTGATACGAGAGTGGTGTGGGGTAAAAGAAGATGTAGTGACAAGCATTGAGAAAGGCATGTTAAGATGGTTTGGGCACATGGAGAGGATGGATGACGATAGACTGACAAAGAAGATATATAAGGCAAGTGTGAATGGAACAGGACAAAGGGGAAGACCTAGGCGGACGTTCTCTGACCAGATTGGAGACATCCTGAAAAAAGGAAAAGTCAGAAGTACCCTTAACAGAAGAGCATGCATGAGAAACTTGCTGGGAGTGAGTGAAGCAAGTGAGGTATGTCAGGATCGTTGCAAATGGCGTTCCGTAGTCTCTGCCTACCCCTCCGGGAAACAGGCGTGAGTCTATGTATGTATGTATGTATAATTGTACATGAAGCATGAATTGAAGAAGTTCTCTCAAAGTACCTGAATATATACCTACCTACAACTGGTGCTACCATCTAGGTAGAATAAACTCACGGTGTACTGGCTTCTTGGATTTCATTAGAATGATGCCAGGATGGTTTTCATTAGAATGTTGCCAAGCAGGAAGAACACTCTAACCATCTTTCCTATTGACAATAGGATATTTTTAAATTTCAGTAGCCTCATGGATCATCTTTGAAGGAAACGATGTTGTTGCCAGTATCTGTGGTTTATCATATCACAGGTAATGGTGATGCTTGTTGTAGGTACATGTTCACACATAGGAGACTTTGGGGAGCGTTGATGTGTGATGCCAGCTGTGCCTATGTTTCTCTTGCTTTGTCCAATGTATGAGTCCACATTCACAGTCTTGTTTGTTGACTTGTTGTAATCTTGTAAGGACCTACCCTTACCTACTTACTATACCTGATAATTGACAGAGGCTAGAAATTACTTATACTTGTTGACGGCTTGTATTAAGTTTTATATATTTTTATATATAAAAAACCTAACTTAATTTTTTTTTGTTAAGTTTTAATTAGATCAAATCTATATCTTGTTGGCTTCAAGATATTGCCAATGGTTAAAATGTTTGGGAAGGCAGCACAAAATGTTGCCGTTCCATTGTAAGCAGGGGACAACATTATTATTGAAGTTTAACCTATGGTTATTTTACCATGGAAATAAGTCAATTTACATAATTATTTGTTTTTATTTTTGTGATTATAAGGTAAAAGATGCAAAAAATTAAAATGCATTAATATAATTAACAGTCATTGACACTTGTAAAGCTCAAACTATATATAGACTTAATAGCTTTCTTCTTTCTTTCTCTGTGAGTGTGTCGCTTACTCTAGTAGGTATCGTAGTTGTCAGACCGCCTAAAGGTTTCTCACAGTTATCACATGGCCTAACGATTCTTCTCCTGAGACGAGAACCATGACCAACAGCTGTTCGTGCTAGGCATGGGCGTTTTCGGGTTTTTACGCAAACCGATAAATAACCGATTTCAGATTTTGAAATCGATTTCAAAAACCGATTTTAGCAATCGATTTCAATAGCGGATGTCGGAGCTTAGCGATTTCGATTGCTTACGACAAACGTAAACAATCGAAATATTTTTGTATTTTAGGCATGAGACCAATCAAGTCAAATAAAACTCTCCAAACATAAATTCCTAATAACTGTTGGCAATTTTCAAAATAAACATTAAATTATTTAATGTTTATTTTGAAAATTCAATCTGATGCAATATGAATTAGATATTATCGCCTCGATATTTAGCTTTATTTTTTCTATTCAATCTGCTATTCATAAAACCGCCAAAATCCAAAACGATTCGCCTGCTTGGCGACAATTCGCTTCATCTCTTTCGGTCTTCCAGCGGATCACTAAGTTAGAAAGAAAAGGAAATGAAATTCGCTCTCTCTCATTCTAACTAACTAGTCGTTTGGTAGTGTGAAAGAGAACGAATGAATATGAAAACTATCGAAAACGTAAGCTTTAGATTTACTTAGTAGGTAGTTTGGTTGCGCTTGCACCGTTTGGTTCGGATTTGTGTAGTTTGCGTTATCGTGGTATTGTTTTGCGTTTTCTAAAATCGGTTTTTTCACATTGGAATATCGATACGATACGATTTCTGACTGCAATCGGATTTACGTCGTGCTCTCCGAAGCTCCGTAGCGCTCTGATGTAAATGCCACACGCGGTCACCCAGCCAAATGGCGACCCGTGCAAGCTTTGCTTAACTTGACCGACCTAATACGAAAGGCAAGTCAAGTCTCGCTATGAGCGACACATTTAATAGCTATTAATAATAGGTAACATGTTTGTATGTAGGTATCTCCATTTTTGTGTATAAATATGATTAATTTGAAAAAAGATGAGTTACGCAATAACAAAAACGTGTAATACGACATAGGTACAATTTCCTTTTCTTGGAATTGATTCAATAAACTACAGTTTATTGAAGTAATACTGCTTCACTGACTTTCTGATAGTTGATAGAAGCACCTAATGATACCTTACTTCCAGAGGCCGCATTTCTCAAATGTTTAACTTTTCTTCGTTCCGATTCGTCCGATCACTTAGGTACTTACAGGTCCAGGTCTAAACCATAGTGTTCACACATCAACATGCCATTTCAGCGATATAATCCTACGTGAGTATTTACTGGAACACATATTATTCATAAATTATATTAAATTAAGAAAAATTCACTTACCTACTCACGTAAGGTACATACCGCTGAGATGGCACCTTTCACACACAGCACACAAATGTAAAGTTGTGTGTGTGTACATAGGATAAGTTTAGTATATAAGATCATGTACTTAAAGAAATAAACCAGTCACAAGTTGAATCCGACTATGACTCATTTACCCTTCCTACACCTCTGATTGTGGCCAAGACACCTTTAGCCATCAGTACTGATCAGCTCGATGAGTCTGTTGAGTTGGCAGTCAGAAAACCATTTCCACCATACCTGATTCCTACCCACAGTCCGTCTGTCATCATAGGTCTCCGGTGGCAGGTATCCCGCACCTATCTATATTAGTGTTGCCCAAATTCAGTCTTGGTCTTGCAGTCTTGGTCTTGTTCTTGCGTTTTTGCAAGACCAAGACCAAGAACAAGACCGCGTATTTTTAGCAAGACCAAGACCAAGACTGATCGTGCAAGACTTGAGCAAGAACAAGACTAAGCCTGCAAGACTCTTGCGTCTTGCAGCTAGGACTTAGCGCTATTTCACGGAGTAGTTAGGTGTAACAGTTCGGTGTATAGGTACGCTTAGGAATTCTATGAGACGCAAAAAACTGCATCAAAGAATATGAAAAACTGGACCTATGCGCATTACGACTAATAGGTACCATAAACATACCTACATAGCGAATAAAAAATATCCATTAAAATCAAACTGAGTGCATGCATAGTTATGTTTTAACCATCGGCACTTTGATAATGCGGCATCAAAGGTTTTGTACTTACTTCTCAAAGAAATTTGCCGCTTTTCGGAAGTACATGGTTATGATACACGCGCCGGCGGCTTCTTTTGAAATCATATACAACAATCGTTGCCGCCGCGCCGAAATCACAACATTTGACACTATTTGATTGCCGCCACAGGGCGTAGGTAGACTCATGCAAAATAATTTCGAATTTTAAGAGTACCTACAGGTGTTCCAAAGAATAAATAAGTTTCAGAGTGCTTAGAATGAAAATGAATACATTATACTGATCACGCAAGCAGTATTATGATTAGGATAAAATGGTAAGGATAGGTAGTAGATGTCATAATAATTTATTCTAGTAAGTATACAGGGTGTCCGAGTTAGGCCCAACAATATTTAAAGGTGTTTATCTATATCAAGTTTGGAATCGTATGCGTAAATGTTAATAATGAAAGCGAAACTTTTTTTTCCATACAAAACTAAAAAAAATATTTTTTTGTGTTTTTTTCGACAACCCTAACAACTCTATAGTCGTGGTTGTGGCACGCACACACGTATACTATCACCCGTCATCCCCGCTCCTCCACGCCACCCGCGCCACGTTCAGCGCACGTGCACCTACTAAAAAAAACTTTCTGTAAGTTATGCAATTAATCGCATGATGTAATAACTTGCATAGGTACACATTTTAACTAGTTTAATTATTATCATCATCCTAACCTTATCTGTGGTCTAATTAGTATCTAACTAAACCTAACTGGATAACCTACCTGCCTATGATTAGGTACAATTATTGATGAATAGGAAAATAAATTGCGATTATTTTAAATCGAAATGTAACAGGTGCCTAGATAGAACCTGACACATTACAAGTAATTCGCTTATCTTAATTCTAATCTAAAAATTTAATTATCTGAATTAAAATACAATACTAAATTTATTTACCTATCATATCACCAAATAATGTCAAGGTGCATTGCTTACCTTAGGGTACCTAAACCGAGGGAGTGAGAGTGATTAAAAATACCATTACTAATTAATTAATCAATGCTTGTTTATTGTACGTTTTTCTAAGATTTAAAAACTTTAATAAATAGTAATAGACTGATAGGTAATTGCAAGACTTGCAAGACTCTTGCTGCAAGACGAAGACCAAGACCAAGACTGGGAGCGCAATACCAAGACCAAGACCAAGACCAGGTGTATTGGCGCAAGACCAAGACCAAGACTGGCTAAGTCTCGTCTTGTTCTTGCATTTGGGCAACACTAATCTATATAAGTATATATTAATACGTATGGTAGGTAGGGCTAGGGTCTAGGGACTGTGGGGACACTAGGGTAAGGGTTTTAGGCACGTACGAAGCGTAGGTCTGTATCACAGAATACCACAGAGCACCAAGCCTATACTGGCGCCATAATTTAAAAGGGCACAACTAACATTTTGCAAATCAGGAGAAAATCGAGTTTAAAATATTTCTTAGTTTTTGTCAAAAATAAATCACAGTATTGTAGTTATCGAAAATGTATGAATGGAAATAGTAGCGTCTACATGAATTCTATAAGGTGATTTACTTATTTCTTTTAAATTTTAACTGTATTTATTCAATAATCTACATTTTCCCTTTCAACCTAACATAAAAAATATAGTTAAAACATTAATATTACGTATAAAAGGCATAGTTAACCAAATGTGACTTTCCATTCTAACATTTTGGGGAAAATAAGTTAAATATTACTCTGCTGTCATAACGTAAAAGGGCACAACTAACATTTTGTAAATCAGGAGTAAATCGAGTTTCTTAGTTTTTGGCAAAAATAAATTAAGGTATTGTAGTTATAGAAAATGTATGAATGGAAATAGTAGCGTCTACATGAATTCTATAAGGTGATTTACCTATTTTTTTAATTTTAACAGTTCTGTATTCAATAATCTACATTTTCCATTTTGTAAAATCATTAATATTACGTATAAAAGGCATAATTAACCAAATGTGCCTTTCCATTCTAACATTTTGAGTAAAAGAGGTTAAATATTAAAATGAAAACCCATATTAATTAAAACTCATGTAACCTCTTCATGTAAACTAGATATGCCCTTTTCTAGTGCTATCACAAAAATAATTGCTCAGTTGTGCCCTTTCAGGTTATGGTACTTTTGTTTATTGTGGTTATAAAATTATGCAAAAAATATTAGCAGATAGACCTTTTTCTCCTGATTCCAAATATGTATATAACTCAATTTAAAAAAAATGTTAGTTGTGCCCTTGTTTCTTATGACAGCAGTATACGCATTGTACGCTAGGTAATTAGGGTTAGGATAACTGGGATATTATATTATAGGTGATAGGCTAGGATAGTGTAGGCTAATAAGTTAAATTAGTCCCTTAGCATTAAGCATTCCCTGTACAGTGGGATTAATAGCGTATGGCTGCTACCCTGTTGTACACATAGAATATCGCTATTCCTTTTGGTTGCGGTTTTAAGTGTACATTATTATAAGAAGGTATTAATTATTTAAATTTTAATATTTTAATTTTAATATTTTTGTTTAAAACTTGTAGTATACATACATACATAGACTCACGCCTGTTTCCCGGAGGGGTAGGCAGAGACTACGGAACGCCATTTGCAACGATCCTGACATACCTCTCTTGCTTCATTCACTCCCATCAAGTTTCTCATGCATGCTCTTCTGTTTAGGGTACTTCTGAAGTTCTGACCTGTCCTTTTTTATGTCTCCAATCTGGAGGGCGATTCAGAATCGTTCGATATCTCATTTGACATTCGATTCCGTTAATTGTCGAACGGGCTACCTCATTTTTTGTCAAAACTATCGCATTTCCTATCAATTTTATGCATTCAGTATGAAGTAAATTAATAAATAAACCGAATTCAATGAATATTTATTCAAAATATATCTGATAGGCGGCTAAAAGACGAGGACAATAATTTGACATATCGTACGATTACTTGTCGTGACATTCTGAATCGGCCTGCTGGTCAGAGAACATCCGCCTAGGTCTTCCCCTTCGTCCTGTCCCATTCACACTTGCCTTATATATCTTCTTTGTCAGTATTTCGTCATCCATCCTCTCCACGTGCCCAAACCATCTTAACATGCCTTTCTCGATGCTTGTCACTACATCTTCTTTTACCCCATACCACTCTCGTATCACACAATTCTTTACTCTGTCGGTCAAGGACACACCCCACATACTTGTCAGTGCTCTCATTTCTACAGCATTTATTCTACTTTTAAGTCTCTTCTGCCATACCCAACTTTCACACTTGTAGTATAATCTACACATTTTAGAGTATTTCTTTATACGTAGTGTAGGTACACTAGGTACAATCAAACAAGTTGGCGGTGGACCAGTTTGAAAAAAAATCCCTTGGCTCGCTCATAGAGTCGAGGCACACTAAAAACTGGTTTTGTATACGAATGTCAATGTTTGTGTAAAGTAGCACTGGAAGCGACGATGTCTTGCTGAGCGATTCTCAATCTTATGGTGGTCTAACGGGAAGTTGTTCAAGTGTACCTATGTAGGTACCTACTAAGATAGATAGACCTTTGTAGTCGCGAATTTTCTTATAAAAAGAACTGGCAGCATTTTTACTTAGCTCGAGTTACTTTATTTTTCCCTTCAGATACGCTATACTTATTTGGTAAGTAAGTACCGGGCACTGCGGACATAGTATGTAACAGGAGAGGGCGGCGGGCGGCGGCCGCTGTCCGCAACTCCGCACCGATATGACACGACTATACAGTACACGGTGCCGTGTGGCGGTCGCCGGTAACTCGAGAGATAATTGGCAATCGCCGCCCGAGATTGAATATTATTTTCACCTTCTCGTGTTGTCGATGAAACAATTAAATTGTTACGTGCTTATTGGATTTATTGTTATTTTTGTATTTCGTATAAAAAAGTAATCATGTTATATAGATGGGAATAATATTGAGTATATAGATACCTACTTACAATAGAAATATTGAACTACTTAGTCCTAATGGAATGACTCCCTATATTTAAATTAATCTACAGTGTACGGATTTTATCGCGATTTATTGTTTTCACTAAGTTATTACATTTAAACCGAATGATCTAGAAACTACATTACTAGACGACGGACGTTTCGATTTCTTTACAGAAGTCATGGTCACGATTATATGAGGTGATATTTGTCTTTTTCTTGAATGTATAAGTTATATAAAAGTATCAGAACATGTTCAACTATTGGTGTTACTATTAATGCGTAATGAGCTCACAGTGTCCTTAGGTCTTCTGGTGTCTTTGTCTTTCTTGGGTTTCATTAGCCTGATGACAGGGTCCTAAGCTGGAGGAACATTCCAATCAACTTCCCTATTGAAATTAGGGTGTTTTTTTTATTTTAATAGCCTCACGAATCATCATTGGCCTCCCTATAATCCTAATATAATCACTAGATATTTACATAGGTACCTATGTTTAAGTTTTCTTACCTATCTACTAATTATATGTACCTAGTTATCTACTTAGGTATCTATGAATTACCTTGGCTTGGTAAGAATCTATTACAGTTTAATTACGAGCTAAAAGTAGCAGTTGTAACTGAGATTCGTTGTACTTAGGATGACTAAGTGACTCAGTCAGAGAGACACTTATTTAATATTAGGTTCGTGTTGTGTCCCCGCGTCATCTTCATTGTGATAGGTATGGACTATTAACATCAGGCTCGCATGGGTTCAGCCAAGGGGATGCACGGCCCCGGTCGAGCCAGCGCATGAATGCGCTGGCTCGACCGGGGCCGTACATCCCCTTTAAAAAATATCCATTTCAGCCCGCTCCTCCAACCTGTTATTACGTTTCCGGGTAGTCAACGCACTTGTGACTCCTCTGGGGTTGCGAGTGTTCACTGTCCATGGGCGGTAAGCTTGCCAAAACTGTCCCGATTTAATCGGGATGTCCCGATTTTAGACCCCCGTGTCCCGGATCCCGATTATAGTGCTGGCGGGACGCAAATTGTCCCGATTTCTTACATATACGATTTTATTTTCGAATTCTCGCGCTGTAAAGTAGTGCGTGCTCGTACTGCCTACGAGTTACGACGAACGGGCGAGCGGGCGATAGACATCCACTAAGCACGGCGGGCAAATGTGTTGTGTGTGTGTGTGTGTGTGTGTGCGCGTGCGTGCGTGCGTGCGTGCGTGCGTGATTGCGTGCGTGCGTGCGTGCGTGCGTGTGTGTGTGAGCGAGGAAATGCGCGGCGCGTGTGCCGTGGGTTGGTTTTGATGACTTGACTACTTGTTTGAACAAAATGTCAATGTCCACAGCAGAAAGTAGGTAATCTTGATATTAATAAGTTATATGAAGAGTTTTGTGAAATAAAGGAAGTACTTACTAAATATTTTAATTAAAGAAAAAAACAGTAACAAATGCATATCTCCTTTTGAGCAATGGCATGAACTTTTTACTAAGAATACAAGCTTGAATTTCCTTGCAGTATTTAAATATGTTGCATCGATTCCGCCATCAAATGCCCACGCAGAAAGTATTTTCTCTTTATATGGTAAGACTTGGACTAATGATAGGAACAGATTGACGCCGGAATATGTTAAATCCGATTTTTTTTTATGGTTATAGGTGGCAAACGAGCAGACGGATCGCCTGATTGTAAGCAATTACCGCCGCCCATGGACACAAGCAACACCACAGGAGTCACAAGTGCGTTGCCGCCCCTTGGGGTTGGGAAAAGGGATAGGATGAGGAGTGGGATGAGGGAGAAGGAATAGGGGATAGGGCCTCCGGTACTCTCACTCACCGAACGAAACGCAACAGTTTAGGTACTGTTACTTTACGACGATTTTTTTGTGAGAGGGTAGTGGGAGTAGGGATTAGTTCCCCGGTCGAGCCGGCCCATTCATGCTGAAATCAGCAAGGCTCTACTACCTTGAAATTTCAAATAAGGGTTAATTTTAGTGAAACATGTTCTGAATTTTACGACTACGTTATTCAAAATAAAAACCTTTTGAAATGTGCTAAATCACAATATAAATATTATTTTTTAGAATATTAAATGTAATGTATCTAGGTAGTAATTATTTCATTAACTATCTGATTCTATGTCTGTGTGTTGTTTAATTTGAAGTAGGAATTTTGTTTCTTTCTATGATTTAAAATGTTTTTTAAGAAGTCCCGATTTTATTTTACCCGTCCCGATTCTTTTTTCATTAAATCCCGAAAAACTTATTAGGAAAGATGGCAACCCTAATGGGCGGCGGCAATCGCTTAACATCAGGCGATCCGTGTGTTAGCTTGCCTCCCATGGCATTATAAAAAGATTATTAATTAATTACCTACTCATTCAATTACTGAACTAGGTACCCACTTGCCTAATCACTTCAATTAATTATTATCAAATTAAAGAGAAATAGATTTCAAGCAGAGCAAGCAACGATAACCGAGTGGAGAGACTGACAGATTATTGCTACGTCTCAGGCATAGACTAATGATTGGTCTCGCTCGTAAAGCGAAGCGATACCAATCATTTGTCTAGGGTCTCGGGTATTTTTTAAGTAAAGTGCAAATTAAATTGTTTATTAACGCTTGCATGAGAACCTTGAGAGTTCACCACAATGAGATCCACCTTCACTTAATGAGTGCCCAGCAATGGGACACTAATATGTACAGTTTATGAATTTTAACTTTCGTGGGGTTTATTATTAGTTACACCTACTCACATATATTTTACTTTTGTTTCGAGTACCTGTCATCTAATCTGAGTCCTGTCCATCCGATATTGCGGCACTGTTGCAAGCGCCGTGATCGCGGATGTACCTACCTACTGGTCATTCAGCAGCGGATGTCTATGCACTGATATGATGATGATGACAGATATTATCATCGTTTTAAATTAGTAGGTACCTACTCATAATTTAAAGTCTTAAGGTTGAGCCCTACAAACCTAGGTAGGTACCTATTTAATTTGACAAATAAGTATAAGTATTTACTCATAACATAATCGATTTTAAACTTTCGCGATTTGTAGGTATAGGTAGGTACCTACTTAGGTACATCATACAATAGGTATTGTTTAGCGGATCGTAGTCGCAATAATTAACTTATTTAAAGGCATAAATACCTATCGCTGTTATTTTCCTACGTTTCTACCAGCTTGCAACGCTCGTGGTCGCAGAGGGATTCTTGAGTCCCTCCGGTATTTTGGCCTTAAAATAAGTCAATTATCGGGACTAAGACCCGCTAAACAATATTGTCTGAAATATTTACTCACTCAAAACGAATAACAATGTCTACGAGCTTTTTATAGCGCACTATGAAGTGTCTCTACAACAGTATAAACGCGCACACAAACCTTAAATATGACCCCAAGCGATTAATGTATCATTTTGCACGAAAAAAAATATTTGTTAGTAATTTGTTTAACTGTAGAGTGTCGCCGCCCGCCCACCGTGCGGTCCGCCAATGGGCGGCGCCGGGGCGGGGCGAGCACGCGCTCAACTTTTAAAACTTGAAACCCTCCTTGTAACCGTCAATCTGTGCGAAGATATAGTAGCGTAAACATGGCTCGATGTCGCGCCTCATTAATCGCTGAGTAGTCGGCGGGGACGGGTCGCGTGTGGTCGAGCCGAGTGTCGTCCGAGTGTCGCGATGCAGAGCGAGGCTGTGCCGCCGGAGGGTGCTGGTGGTGTTGGTGGTCGCAAGGCGCTGCGGACGCCCAAGTGCGCGCGCTGCCGCAACCACGGCGTGATCTCGTGCCTCAAGGGACACAAGCGCCTGTGCCGCTGGCGGGACTGTCGCTGCGCCGGCTGCCTGCTCGTGCTCGAGCGACAGCGCGTCATGGCCGCACAGGTAACACTCTTACGCTCACTCTCCCCGTTTACCTACTGCTTGTGACTGGTCATCACTGAAATTCGACACAATTTCAGTGATGACCCGGGACCATTTATTCAATACAGAGTTAAATCACTCACACATACAGAGAATTTAGACGACACGTATTACATTCGAATAGGTTCTCCTAGATAGAGTTCTTATAGATCCCTACATACCCACTTCATGTTGATGGTACGTCTAAAACAACATAATTTGACTTCCGCCATCCAAGATGTCATGAAACCATACCTAGGCCTCTCAGTAGATAAAATGCGAGTCTGAGATTTCTAGCTGATCTACTTATTGGAGTGTCTATTTGATATCAAATACTTAACAGCTAAATGGAGAACTCTTAGCCATGCAGGTTTCTTCACGGTGTTTTTCTTCACCACTTCAGAAACGGCAATTAATAATTTAAAACCTACGCACATAACTCCGGAAATGCTGTAGTGCGTGCCTTGGGTTGAACCCGGGGCCACTGCAGGGCACTACGAAGCAGTCTGGTAGTCTCCCAACTGCGCTATCGTTGCTATTCTATTAGAAAACAAATAAATTGCCCTTTATAATTTTATTTTATGGTTTTGTCTATCGTTACATTTGTCTCAACTAATTTACAGTTTAATATTATTTTGATAGATAATTTTGTTATAAGCGCGAACACATGAAGCTAGACATCGTTGATTAGGTATCTGATCAATGAAAACTTTCAGTAATATATCGCTTTAGTACAGACTACAGCCCCTACCGTCTTAACGTAAAATATTTTAAGCACCCAAGTTGTTTTTGTACAGCTGTGACCAATTTTTTCGATTTCGGAAATGTTGTGAACCCCTTAACCACTTTACGTAAAAGACAATTATCTTAAACATTTTTAATTGTAAATTTTCGCTTGTCCTGTGGCTCGGAGAGCACGTTAAGCCGTCAGTCCTGGCTGTTATGAAGATTGACAGTCGTAATAGGGAGTCACTAGTCAGAACGTACCTATGGTTAACTGACTTTAGTCTAAACCATGGAACATAGCTATCCCTTTGGGTTGCGGAGGTCAGACAGGCAGTCGCTCTGTGAAAAGCTAATATTATTCAGTGAAATCCGGTTAGATTAGAAAGCGGACCCCAGGTTCTAACTGGGATAAAGCTCGGAGGATGATGACATTAACTTAAACATCTACTTGCGAGCGACAAAATTACTATTGAGCTTGAGTAAGAGCGTCGACAGCCGATTTACAGATTGTCTAATAGGGTACCGGTCCTATTGGGCAAGTTTATAAGGAGAATGAGAAAAGTATGAATTGTAAGTAGGTAAAGTTAAGAGCATATGAAGGATTTCACTTGTAGTGCGAGTCTTACATGCACAGCAAATGTAATAATTAACGGTACAGACTCTAACGTGTACCTAAAGCTTCACGGGGCTTTGGTTGCTTTATATTTGGCTCTAGGGAGGAGGCAGCTGCTCCCGTTGGCCCTCCCCCCCTGCCGACGAACTTGTGCTTACTTCTTACTATTCTTAGTTCACTGTCTAACGGGTACTACGGAATCTCATATTGTGCGTTGCTCATATACCTACATGAACTTGGCTCACCTTCAGAACGGATGAGAAGTGCGTTGATGCGTTCTCTATTTGATGGTAGGTATATATTAGGCGCATGTTCTTCTAGGCAGTGATAGCCCAGTGGAGATACCAACAGACTGCCTTGCAGAAGGTATTGGGTTCGAATTCACGGCGCGCACCACTGACATTTTGGAATTATGTGTGTGACTATTGTGTAAATCATGGAATATCGCTATCCCTTTGCGCTACGTAGGTCAGACAGACAGACAGACGCTCTGTGAAAAATCTAATATTTAGTCAAATTTGGATAGACTAGTAGGCGAACGTGTTACAACAGAGATAGCACTAGCAAGCTGATGACGATGATGATTAGGCGCATGTTCTTATATTCAGCAGCGGTAGTCGCTACACTAATAGAGACTGACATACTGCTACGAAGTGCTACGCAGAGAGTCTCCGGTTCGGCCCGTAGGCGCGCACCTATGACCTTTCGATGTAAAGTGTGTATATTGTTAATCGCTTACTTAACAGTTAAGGAAACCTTCGTGAAGAAACCTGCATGTCTGAGAGCTTTCGATAATATTCTCGAAAGATACCGACGCAATGTGAAGGCTGCCAACCCGTAGGTACAGGGCCCGCGTAGTGGAATATTGTCTAATTCATCTCATAGTGAGAAGAGGCTGGTACAATACGATGATGATGTGATGTGTTGTGTGTGCGCAGGTGGCGCTGCGGCGGCAGCAGGGCGCGGGCGGCGGCGCTGGGGGGGTGCGGGGCGGCGGCGGGGGGGAGGCCCTGGCGCTGGCGGCTCGCAAGCGCGCCTACCGCGCGCGCCTGCGCTGCGTGCAGATGAGCCGCAGCTTCGCCGCGCACGCGCCGCCCTACGGTCAGTACACACACACACACACACACACACACACCTACAGTACTGGAATGTTCTTCTAGTAGACTCACCACACTACCTACTTGAAGAGAGTTGCGAAACGGACACGGCCTACGCAAGTACACCGGCAAGACGACCGGTTGGCGCAGCGGGAGTGTAAGCGACTGCTACGCCGAAGGTCGCGGGTTCGTGTGCGTTCGCGCAGCGGAATGTTGTTGAATTTAAAAATTTCAATTATGCAGATATTTAGTGTATGACGTCGTATAATTGTGTAGGGTAAAAAAAAAAATTGTGCACGCAGCCATTGTGGAGAAATTCACCAAAAACTGATTCCGCTGGGCGAACGTTGTCCTGGCGGAACTTTTTTTATGAAATGAAATGATGAAATGAAATTATTTATTTATTTGTAAAACATATAGGTACATGAATGGTGTTGTCGGTTTATAGTTTCACTATGTTTTGCCATGGGCATACAAATATATTATTGATAAATTAGAAATTAAATTGTAATCCATCATTTGACTGTTATATAATTAAATAATTAAAATTAAAATCTTGTCATACATATTTTTTCAATTATAATAGTCATTATCACAAATTACATTAATTATAGAAAATTATTATTCAATGGTCAATTATTATAATAATTATAAAAGCTACAATGTACAAACATTTGTGTCATTCAGAAACTCGTCAATCGTATAATAACATTTGTTGACTAGTGTAGTATACAATTTTGTTTTAAAACTGGCTATAGAACTCACATTTTTAAGGGCCGATTTTTAGATGATTATATATTACAGGCGCCATTGCGAAGATACTTTTTCGTAGTAAGGCTGTTCTACAATTTCTTGTACACAATTTATTTTGATATGGAGATCGCATTGGACCTCTACGGACTTGAGCTATTTTGGTAAAAAGGGTAAGATTCTTCTTCACAAATGTTGCCACCTCATAAATATACAAGCAAGGCATAGTCAAAACTTTAAAATGTATGAACGAGGGAGCACAACTCTCTCTTTGTTTTAGATGAGCCATTGCTCGAATGCAACGTTTTTGAGCTTTAAATATCACTTCCCTGTCTGCAGAATGTCCCCAAAACATAATTCCGTATCTCAGTACTGATGCAACTAGACCGTGATATGCAGTTAATACTGTCTCACTATTCGCTACTTTTGATAACTGATACAGTGCATATGATGACTTACTAATTTTTTTACTAACGTAATCAGTTTGGTCTTTCCATTTAAATTGATTATCAATTTCAAGTCCCAGAAATTTTGTAACATTTACTTCTTCTATTTGTGTACCTCTATAGCTAATATTAATATTTTTGACTTGCGCTCTTTGGTGAAATTGCATGATTTTTGTTTTACTTAAATTAATTTTTTGGTTATTATGTTCCAGCCATGATATTATATCAGTAAGCGTATTATTTATATCTTGGTTATATTTTGTTTCATCATAACATTTTATAACGGCTGTGCTATCATCAGCGAATAGGACCATCGGATGTTTTACTGCTTTTGGAAGATCATTGATGTAGATGAGAAATAATAGGGGGCCCAATACACTTCCCTAAGGAACTCCGTATTTTACAGTTCTGGATTCAGACGTATATTTTATTTCCAATTTAGATTTTTGGCATATCCGTGATATTTCTGTCCGTTGTTTTCTATTTTGAAGATAAGATTTTAATAGATTTAGGATATTTCCTCTGATTCCATAGTTTTCGAGTTTGGTTAAGAGTTTATTGTGATCTACGTGATCAAAGGCTTTTGTCATATCCGTATACAAAGCACATATAGGAATACTGTCGTCCATACTAGACATTACGGTATTTAACAGATCGTATATCGCCATGTTTATGGTTGTGTTTTTCCTAAACCCCTTTTGTTCCGCACAGAATAGGTCAAATTTATCAAAATATCCGTAAAGCGCATTGTATATAATCCTTTCAAAAACTTTTGATAAAATGGGTATAAGTGCTACTGGTCTATAGTTTTTAGCATCTTCTTTGTCATTCTTTTTATGAATTGGTTTTACTAATGATATTTTCATTTGGTCAGGAAATATGCCCTTTTCTATGCATAGGTTGAAAATGTGTGTTAATATTGGTGCTATAATTGTACCTACTGACTTAATTATTATCGTTGCAAAGCCATCATGACCGACAGAATTCGTCTTTTTTAATTGATTAATCGCACTTAAAGTGTCACTTTCAATAATTGGTGCCATGAACATGGATTTGGAATGTCTAATAATATTGTTAATTCTGTTATCGTCATTTTGGATTGAAATGTCAGTAGTGTTAGTTTTTGTAACTTCGTCAATAAAATAATTATTTAGGGTATTTGTTATGTCAGTTGGATCAGTATGTCTTATTGATTCTGCTTTTATTGCCATAATCTGTTGTCTAGGTGTGTTATATTTGTATTTGTTAATTATTTGCCAGGTTGCTTTTGGTTTGTTCCTCGAGGTTTGAATGTAGTAGTCATTTTGAGCTTTTTGCGTTAGCTTAATAATTCTTTTGTATAAATTACTGTATCTTTTAAGTTTGAGTTTTTTGTCCTTGTTTTTTGGATCCAACCTAACAGACCATAATAATTTTCGTTGCTTTCTGCTGCATAGTTTTATCCCTTTTGATATCCAAGACGCTTTTTTGAAAGGTTTAATGTTTACTATTTGAAAAGGAAAACACAAATCATATAGCAATTGAAATGTTTCTATAAAGCTGTCGTAGGCAACGTTTGGATGATTCATATTATACATGTCAAAAAATGTTAGACTTTGTAAGCAGTCAGTAAATTTTCCTATGTTGTCTTTAGAGTAGTCTCTCTTTTTTAACTTCCATGATAGTTGTTTGTTGATCTTTTTTAATGGTAGTGTAAGTAATTGTGCAGTGTGGTCTGATAGACCGAAGTCGAATACTTTTGCATTACCTATTTTATGTAAATTATGGGCATAGTTATCAATACACGATTGACTTGATAATCTAGTTGGTTCTTTAAATACAAGTTGCATATTATGATTCAAGAGGAAACATTCAAATTCCAGTGTTATGCTATTTCGTTTCAATGTGTCTATGTTAAAATCACCGCAGAGGATCGTCTTTTTATTGGATAATGTCGAAAATTTACTTAAAATTTTATCTAATTTGTCATACAATATGGTTAAATTAGTTGCCCTAGGGACCCTATACACACAAACAATTATAGTTTTATACTTTGTCAGTTCTACAGCGCAACATTAAAAAATCCCGGGTATAGAGTGCTTGGCAATATCAGGCAGCTCTACAAAATCTATCCCTGATTTCACTAATATACAAGTTCCTCCTCGGTTTGTGTCTCTCGAATAGAGTGCACCTTGTTTAAAATTAGGAACATTTAATAGACTTTCGTACCCCGACTTAATAAAATGTTCACATAGACAGACTATATGGATTTAAACCATTGATTTTAGAAGAAAAGAGATGTGTCCAAAAATTAGTGTGTATTTGTGTGTAATTGTGTATGTATGAATAAAATTAGCGCATGCATAAACTTCGAAGAAATTCAAGTTTCCGCTACGCGAACGTTTGGCCATTAGCTAGTTTTCATATAAAGCGCTTATATAGAGAGCTGTAGATTTTTACATACGTTGTTTTGAATTTGTTTATATTTGTTTAAAAAACAGATTTAGAAAAAATCGTAGGGCTTAAAAGATAAAAATATAAACGTAAAATACCCTTATTAAGTCTTAGTTCTTAAAGTATGCACTTTGGGGTCTAGATTTTCACGTTTATACAAACCTTGAAAGTGTCTGCAACATGTTGCCAAGTATCAATGATGTTCCGTTAGTAATTAAAGAGTTATACTTAGGACAATTTACCATGAATAGATCACTGTTTACAGAGCAGTTAAATATCACGACGTTCTAAAGGCATTGCACGGTAAAATGTATGCCAATAATTAGTTTATTCATTCAACTATTCACATGCAAAATTTCATGTCATTAAATTCAGTAATTAAAGAAAAACAATTATAATACTGACGAAGCATCGAAAACCTACATAACCCGACCAAGTTCGGATGGCTACAAAAAAGCGGCCGTGCCATTTATCTAAGAAACGTTCTTAACCTTCCAATATAGTATTTATTAATATTGTACAGTTGCGTACACAAGCGTTAGGAAAAATAAAACAATTGCACTTCTTGAATGAAAAATATTTTTTTAATAATAACGCCACTATCTACGATAAAAATAAATCTTCAATTAACAAGTACTTCTCTATTTAAATATCCGTGTACAAAAATATTTTTAATTACATATAATACTTAATTATGTAATTATAATAACGTTAACAAACGCTTACAACGACAGCAATGGACTTAAATGTGTTTTAACTAAAATAGGTTTAATAAACATATTGCCCTCTCTTTTCTTCAAGGATTTAAGTACCGTTTCAAGCGGGATACCGCCTATCGCTCGTTGCGCGCAGCGCGTTGTCTATTTTTCACACTAGAATATTTTTGATCAATTCATAACTACAATACTTAGACTATTTAACCAAAGGACTAGCCTACCGCTTCGAACAAAATAATTCTGCATATTTTGGTGGGGTGCGGGGGAACATGCTCACATACATAAGTCACTACCAGTACAACGGTATACTTACATCAATAAAAAAATCGATTCAAGAAGTAGTTTTTTTTTAAGTTATTAGATTGTTTGATCCACTAAAGTTGCAAAGGGGAACGCTCGTGCATGCCTAGTCCATTGGTTAAATAGTGTAATAAGCTACAATATGATAAATATTTACCTAAACAGTAGTACCTACTTACATGTGGTAATTATTTAATTTCCCTAAGGGGTCTATAGTTAGAATCCTGATCCGTGAATTCTTCAATAGAAATTAGCTGTATGAATTTTATTTGTCAAGATTATATCTCAAGTCTCAAGCGCATACTTAAATAAAGTACCTACGTAAATAGTACCTACTTTCTGTCATAGTCAAATACATTTAAAAAAGTAGGTGTACAACAGTAAATGACCTATAAATTATATCGAAACAACAATTGTGTTATCATTATCACCTATCAATACCGGTATTATACTGTAAATTTTGGGATATTACCTAAATATATTGCACGGCCGCTATTTTGTAGCTATCCGAACTTGGTCGGCTTATGTAGGTTTTCGATGCTTCGTCAGTATTATAATTGTTTTTCTTTAATTACTGAATTTAATGACATGAAATTTTGCA
This sequence comes from Euclidia mi, assembly GCA_944739405.2. Taxonomy (NCBI): domain Eukaryota; kingdom Metazoa; phylum Arthropoda; class Insecta; order Lepidoptera; family Erebidae; genus Euclidia; species Euclidia mi. Next base: position 363,608 of record OX123189.2, read on the forward strand.
TGTGAATAGTTGAATGAATAAACGAATTATTGGCATACATTTTACCGTGCAATTCCTTTAGAACGTCGTGATATTTGACTGCTTTGTAAACAGTGATCTATTCATGGTAAATTGTCCTATAACTCTTTAATTACTAACGGAACATCATTGATACTTGGCAACATGTTGCAGACACTTACAAGCTTTGTATAAACGTGAAAATCTAGACCCCAAAGTCAGCGGCGTAGCGTGGGTTTTCGCCGCCCGGGGCCGATCAGAAATTTGCCGCCCCGTCTTCTTCTAGGTACCCCACTAAATCTGCCAGAAGTGTAAGGTTTTTCGGATGTAGGTATGTTTGTATGTTCATTACCTTGGCTTTACACCCCCCAAACGGCTTGATGGATTTAAACAAATTATCATTTGATTCGTCTCAATTGTAAGCAATAAAGCATAGGGTATAGGTGTAGCTACTGCGGAGCTCCATCACAATCCATTGCGCATTTGCTTTCGTGCCCTCTTTGCCCATCTACCTGCAGTAAACGAGGTCTTAAAGTGGACTCAGACGGGCCACTTTAAGAAGGAATGCCGTTACCGTAGCCAAGTTTTGGGAAAAGAAAACCTGAAGCAGTGACACGATGAAGAAGCATAAGGTATAATATTTTTAAGGGACCTGGCAGGTCTCAGCGGTATTTATATGTCGCGCAGGGCAGCGGCCGTTTCTCGGCTGCAATATAATTATGTATCTGGCTTGTAGAATTTTTATAAATAAAACTTGGTTGGCTTTTAAAAAAATTGATCATCATCAAGTGTTTTGTGTTACTTTTACATTCTTCTACAGATATAATATACCTCGTACCTTTGTAGAGTTCCTACAACCGTGAAAATAGCGCTTTTAACAGTGCCGAAATATCGGTTACTGAAAACACGTACCTAACGTGGTATAATAATATATCCCGAAGGAAAATTCAATTAAAAGCAATCGTAATGACTACAAATGTTTAAAGTCCTATGGTTCTGCCTGGCTTTCATCCAGGATCTCTTCGGTGTAGTGGCGCGTCAGTGAGGCTCTGTGGTCGTCAAGACTAGATCCAATTAGTCTGTTTACGTGCGAGGTATACAATTGTGGATAAAACTTTCAACCTCCTCGAGATTCTCCAAGTTTGGGTTGACGGTGCGGCCATCCGCAGTGGCAACTCGCGTACGCGAGTTGCCACTGCGGATGGCTGGCGGAGGGTCTCGGCTGAAAGTTAACACACCTTTTTTTTTCTCTGTGCGGTGATCTCGTCAGGTGAGTTGAGGTCGGCGCATATACCTGTATCGTGTTAAGGCAACGCCTATTGTAGAGTTTAAGAACGAGGTACGTACGCTACCTGGTTCGACACACACTGGTTCCACAACGATGTTGACAAGTTTCCTCCTGTCCAGGAATCCGACTCCACCCAAGAGAGTAGGTCGCCTTCCTGAAGGTAGAAGCAGGACCGAGCCGCCCCTATGTGCGATGTGTGCGCACACAGGCGCTAGGGTAAGAAACCGCGCGACGGGTGAAATGCCAGCGTTAATTATTCAAATTACTTTCGAAAAAGTACGACAAAAAGGCGCATGAATTTCGCACATAGGTGCTGTATTGGGTCAGCGCGGCACTGGGTAGAACCAGTCACCTGAATCTAGAGTTAACATGTACTCCTCTTGTCTCGGACTTCTGATAACCTCAGTAGGTATGTGACATTTTATATGACTTAATTCTACCTCGGGCTCGGCGAGGTTTCTGTTCATTTAGTCGTAGACTGCGTTCGTTGTAGGTCGCCGTGTATAATTAATTAATTTTCGTCGCCTGCTAGCTCGGTGATGTTACAGACCCCATGAATCGCCGTTACCGCCACCGCGTCCTTGGCCGGGAATAATGTAGCTGGCGGAAACTGGATCTGAATCTAGGTTAGTGGTATTCTCCTCCAAATAGCGTGGCGACCAAGAAATTGTGCCGCTGTGTGTTCGTGTGCGTCATGACGGGCGCAGGGCGTTGCTTCTCGCACCGGTGACGTTGCTGCCCATCACCGACTTATGGCATTTACCAACTCCTTATACTCGCAAAAATAAGGAGTTGAGAGGCGAAATCTATAAGTTTATGGACAAATCCCGCGTCTCGTCCCACAGGGTTGCGTCCAGATATTAACATAAGGCGTTTTTCGTATGTGTAATAATTGGCTTTGATTTTAACAAAAATATCGTAAATATTGGAGTCAAAGTTCAAATAGCGTAGCTATAGTTAAACCGCAGGTGTGACTATATTGTCTTAGGAGACCTATACCTGTTTTCTGCCATATTCAACTATAAAGATTATTTTGTATTTTGAAGCAAATCAAACATAATTTCAATTATTAACACTGTTATTTTACCTGGCACGCGGCGCCCCTATTGCCCTGGCGCCTGTGTGCGCCAGTGCGACATGGCAATAGGGGCGGCACACATCGCACACAGGGGCGGCTCGGCAGTGATATATGGATTAATTAATTACTCATGACAGGCTCGCAGATCACCGGAATATTGGACACAAGCAAGTCTTCAAGTAATGAAAATAATGATGATTTTGTTTTCGATTGTTGTTCTTTCTACTGCGCCCAAGCCGGCATGCCTGCTGGGATAGTGTCAGTGCGCGCGCCAAATATTTTAAAATTTGAATTTTATTTTATTTCTCGCGGCCTCTTTTGCCGCCCCCTTAAATGTGCCGCCCGGGGCCATGGCCCCCCCGGCCCCCCCCACGCTACGCCACTGCCCAAAGTGCATACTTTAAGAACTAAGACCTAATAAGCGTATTTTACGTTTATATTTTTATCTTTTAAGCCCTACGATTTTGTCTAAATCTGTTTTTTAAACAAATATAAACAAATTCAAAACAACGTATGTAAAAATCTACAGCTCTCTATGTAAGCGCTTTATATGAAAACTAGCTAATGGCCAAACGTTCGCGTAGCGGAAACTTGAATTTCTCCGAAGTTTATGCATGCACTAATTTTATTCATACATACACAATTACACACAAATACACACTAATTTTTGGACATATCTCTTTTCTTCTAAAGTCAATGGATTAAAAAAAGTTCCGCCAGGACAACGTTCGCCCAGCGGAATCAGTTTTTGGTGAATTTCTCCACAATGGCTGCGTGCACGAAATTTTTTTTACCATACACAATTATACGACGTCATACACTAAATATCTGCATAATTAAAATCTTTAAATTCAACAACAGTCCGCTGCGCGAACGCACACCGCGGGTTCGATACCCGCTCAAGTCAAACCTTTTGAGTGCATGAACATGGGTGTTTGTCTTGGTCTGGGTTTTTCTATGTATAGGTACCTAATATGTATGTATTTACAAAAAAAAAAGTATGTATGTTTATCCATTATCTAGTACCCATAGTACAAGCTTCTGCTTAGTTTGGGACTAGATGGTGTTGTGTGAATGTGGAAAAAAAAATAGGGTGCGCATTTCCCCATATTCGGTCCGTTGTAACCGGAAGGTTGATAGGACCATGGGAGGTGCAGGGAAGTAAACAGCTTGTATCACATATCCTATAAGGTAGGTATGATTCATAACCGTTGACTTTCTATTATGTCCCGCGATGGGCAGTAAATAGCTGTTAAATTACGGCACAATCACAAAGTCAACATCAAACCAAGCGCTGTAGAACCGCCAGTTTCGCTTTTACCTTGACCAGATATGATAGAAATAACTAGCTTTGACCTAACTCAGCAAATAGCAGCAACCTACTTACCTAGGTACTACCTACAGCAAACAGGATGTGTAATGCGAAGCTCAGACATAAAACACCCACGTTGTTGAATGAAAAGTTCATGTAGTACCAAGGCGATAGCGACCACCGTCCGTAGGTACTGTAGGTAGGTAAGTTATATCAAAAAATCAAATCAGCCTATCGTAGTCCACTGCTGGACATAGGCCTCTCCCATGGATCACCGAGGATTGCGGCCGAGATGGGCACTATTTAGATATTTTACAGATCCTCACTTGGACGCTCTCAATTATTTGTGTTGGTCCCAGTACTAGTGGGTTTGAGACTTGAGACATAAAGGAGCCGCGAGACGCGACGCATAAATTCAGATTAGGCCCATCGGTTATAGGCCAGGCGTAGTTACAGGACATACAGGTCTAGTGTGGACTAGATCTGTACAACATGGCAACATGTTTTATCGTAGCTTTCGAATAAGTAAAACGCACACGCATACCGATATATAAAAATTACACCAATACTCCCGGATAATATCAGACACGATTTTGAGTCGCCTACTAACCGGCCAGTGGCCGACGGCAACCATTCTCACGAGTCTCCCTGCACGTCGCGACAGCTGTCCACCCTGTCCAAGGGTGTGTATTTGTGTAAGCACCAAGACTTTAGCGCCACTCGATTTGAGCCCGATAAACACTTTGGCAGTTCATTTTAAACTTTCGTGACCTTAATTAGTTTATAAAATGGTTGTCTGTGTCGTTGAGTTCGAAGTTATATATTTTATTAATTTGACTTAGATGGAGCATTGTCGGCCATGATTCACCCACCATATCTTGAAACAGAACTAAGTTGGTATCTATGAACAAGCAATTACCTACAGGTAGTCCCTTACCATTAAGTATATTAGGTACCTACTTACCTAATTATAATATAGCCGTTTCATTAAAAAAAAAAAACATAAAAAAAACATATCTTCACGCCTTTTATCCCCGAAGGGGTAGGCAGAGGTGTATTACACACCCACACTTCGCCAGATATGTTTCGGTCCCAATGTAATAGGGGGCGAGCCTATTGCCATCTACCGGGCACATTGTTAAGCGAGCGATAATTAATATTTTTAATACACACATAACTTCGAAAAGTCATAGGTGTGTGCCCGAGGTAACTGGGGATCGAACCTGAGACCATCGACTCGGCAGTCCGTTACGTACACCACTGGGCTATCGCCGCCTATCGTTTCATTTAGTTTAGTAATATTGTGTTAAAAGCTAACCAATATATTACTAGCCGTTTCCCGCGGTTTCACCCGCGTCCTGAGGGAACTACTTCGCGTACCCGAAAAAACCAAATATCTTACGGACCCCTATTTTTCTAAAATAAAATATAGCCTATGTTACTCGCAGATAATGTAGCTTTCTAATGGTGAAAGAATTTTTAAAATCGGTCCAGTAGTTTTTGAGTTTATGCATTACAAACAAACAAACAAACATACAATTTTTTCCTCTTTATAATATTATTAGTGTGGATATCCATATTTAAGCATAGTCAGCAAAGATCTATGAACCATTAGTTCTAATAATCTGAGATAGTATAATAAAATTATACAGTAGATGACTAGGTAAGTGAGAATCGGTTAATTTTAAGTGGCGTGTGACGCGTGGCGGCCGCGCGTGTTGTGTTGGTGTGTGACGGACGGGTGCTGGTGTCGTCGGCGTCGGTTGTTATTGTAGTAAGCGAGCCGACACTGTCGAGTGTTTCGTTTCTCATCCGTGAAACGCTAAATGCGAATTAGCTGGACAAATATTTATTTTGGAACAACGGTTGGGTTAAAATTGAATATGTTGAAGAGGGGCTGTGGATTTTTTTCTTTTATTCTCTTTGACCTACTCGTCAATAAGATATTAAGTGATAGATAATACTTAACTAGGTAGGTACTTGTACCTAAAACTTCCCTCCACGTAAATCTATAGGTACATCTATCTATAAATGTAAACAAAATTGAAGTCTCTATCTGTAATTTAAAAATAACTGCTTCATCATTCATCAAATACAGTTAGTCACAACAGACCAAGACAAAAACCATTTTAAGATTTTTGTCTTACTTACCGTCTTTCTACCTATTTGTCCGGGGTAATCTCTGCAATTGCTGAACCGAATTTAATGGGACTTTAACTGGAAAGAAGAGGACTTTGTAGGGTGAGACCGTGTTACCTAAAATAACGTAAAGGTAAAACAGGAGGGAAACTAGCCAGTACCTACCTAATATCTTACTACCGAAGTAGGTATTGTTAGGTTACTTTAAATAAACGAGAACGAGAAAGGTTAAGAATACAAACTGTCATAAGGTACCTCTTTTCATTCCATAGGTGTAGTAATACTAATAGGCTACTTAGAAAAATACTTTTTTTCTTTTTTTTATAGTAATAGGCGGCAAACGAGCAGACGGATCGCCTGATGGTAGGTAAGCAATTACCGCCGCCCATGGACACAAGCAATACCACAGAAGTCACAAGTGCACTGCCGCCCCTTGGGGTTGGGAAAAGGTATAGGATGAGGAGTGGGACGAGGGAGAAGGAATAGGGGATAGGGCCAGGGGGTACATGGGGCAAATAGTATTTTTGGAAAGAGACGAAAAACTCACCATCAAAACACGTACAGGGTTCCTCTACAAGCCAGTCTGGCCAGCGTGGTATAGTTCGCCATATAGGTACTTCTAATTACTAACAGTCCTTATGTGAAGCTAACTAGAAGAGGCTTAGGTAAGATTTAGTGCAGTGGACTGCAAAGGGCTATATTATAATCATGATTATGTTGGCAGTAAGATTACCTACCTGGATTTTCACTTTGCCATTTTGATATTTATTTGTCTCTGCACCACCCAAAGGTTGACTGGTAGGTAGAGAATGCCTTGGGCATTAAGTCCGCCTTTGTACAAATTATTTGTGTGCAAGAAGTCTTAAATAAATAAATAAATTTTCTCCTGATTTATAGTTGATATAAAACTTCTATAAAATCATGTTAATACTGATTTTATAGAAGTTTGGGGGGTCACCCACCGTGTGCCCACCTGGGGGGCTCAATACTCAATGTTTTATATTATTTAATGGCTATATAGGTACCCATTACAGACATTTCATATGCAAATTATTTACTAATCGTATCATTCACACGTTTACTCAAACCAACAGAAGTCCCAAAATGCTGCCTTAGGGCATTCCACTACTATTTTCTTTGTAGGTACGTGAGCGATATGAAATTGATGTTAATTTATATAATTAACTCAAGTAGGTAATCTCTACGTATTGTTTGCGATTTTATAGTAGTCACGTAATTAAAGTAATTAAAGCGGTCTGGCATATTTGTATGTGATCGTATGTTGCACAAAACATTTTCGACATTATAAATAGCGCACCGCGGCAGTAATAAAAACTTTGAACGACTCTCGAGAATGTCGCCGCTTCATTACAGAACAAAAGCTGTCATTTAACACTCGGCAACATTTCACTGTCTATTAAAACAAAAAACTAAAATTTCTTTTAACTATTTTTATGGGCACTAAAAAAGTGTGAAGATTGTTTTACCGGAGCATGCGGAGGCGGCTCTTTGTCGCGGTGTCGGGTTACGCTGTACTGTTGACTGTAAACATGTCTTTCCGTTTCGTTGAATGATAGCCCAGCGGGTGCCAAGTGCCGACAAGAGCGTTAGATACGCGCGGACAGCGCTTATGACATCTCAATAATGTGTGTTTTATGAGCGTCGTTATGAATAGATTGAATTAAAGTAACAGCTTGTTATATTTGTTGTTTGAAATATTATATTTTGTTTCATAAATAACATACTACCTAATAAACGGCTTTTAAGTTTTATGATATTTTATTAGTGTCATTTTATAGTTTCTAGAGATTTAGGAAATAAACAACATTCTTAGGTATAATTAAATAGTAAAGCGACAGCAATTTCATGTAGAGTAACGGTCTACTTATGAGATACCTAGCTGGTTAAGTAGGTACCTAGTCTCAGATCATAGAAGTAATAGATATGTAATGAACGCTCGGCGCGTGCGAACGCAGTATGCTCTACGTCGCATACTCGCCGTCGCGCGCCCGTATGTCGCGATCAGTTGCAATTTGAATGCGCACCCGAAACTTACTCAATTTTTTTCAAAATGCCTAGCTGTGCAGTGGTTATGTGTCAAAATACGAGCAAAATTCAAACCTATGCGAGTAATGAAATCACATACCACATGTAACAACGACAATTTTACTATTAATTTGCATAAAACAAGATATTTCAAATAAAATATCTGCCTCTACAACGATAACGTACTGACACTATCCTTCGTCACAAAACTGCACTATAATTATTTCCATTGATGGTTTTGTACTGTGAAACTGTCAGTTTACACTTATTTAGAGCGCAATGGAATAAACACACATCGATACCGCTGACTATTGTAGGCATTTGTAGTATCTGCCGCTGTAAGCGTTGGGTTGCATCGCTCGCCAAAGGAGCGAATTAGTCGTGTACCACGAGTAACTACAATTTGCATAACATCTATCTATATAAACATTGCAAAATAATAATGTGAGTTATAAACAATATATTTTTTTGTTTTTGAAGCGCTATTGTTTCGTAAGCAGATAATGATTACACTGGCGTTTGAAACAGTAAAGATGATTTTAATATAATGTTATAACTAAAACTAAATAAATACCTACATTTTACCGGCCAGTGATATGATAGCGTAGAATATGTACATATATTCTATTTTACGGAATTAATAAATATTTGATAACAGTGTTGCGTGAATTTTATTTAGTTCTCCCTGTTACATTACACTGTATTTACTCATAGTAGGTATATTACAACGTTTCAAAATATACCTACCTAAATAAGTAGGATCACTTTATTTCGTTTCATATTGTTGTGTTGTTCTGTTTCTTTTCTTCTGTGCTTTTATTTAATACTAGAGGATGCTCGCAGCTACGCCTGCACATTTAATTTTAATTTACCCGTTTTGCCCGAACCCGTGGGAATTTCAAGAAATCCCTTCTTAGTGTACCCCTACGGTCCCCAAGGAACATACATGCCAAATTTCAGCTTCGTGCGCCCAATAGTTTTGGCCGTAGCTTGTCTGTCAGTCAGTCAGTAACGTAAGGATTTTATATATAGAGATATTAATTACAAATGACATGTACATTACATATATAAAATGATTAATTTAGTTACTTTTATTTATATACATTAAAGGAACATAATGATTAATTAATTATGACAAACAAACACACACTCATTTTTATATAATTATTATTAGACGTGCAGTACTTAAATGAAATGAAATAATACTATAGACAGCTGACACACGGCCATCTGATTTCAAAATGTGTGTGTTTAGTGCTTTATTAATTCTTATATTATAATATTTTGGATGCATAGGGTTCCCACCAAGAACTTAGGGTCACAAGCCAACCTCACCTGCAAGTGGTGCACCGGTCGATTAACGCACGATGCTCTGGCAAATAAAACATCCCGATAAGCGGCAATAGGCTCGCCACCTATAACGTGGTATCAAAACATTAGCGAAAAGTGGGCGTTTAATATTCCTCTGCCTACCCCTTCAGGGAAACAGGCGTAAGGTTATATATATATATTACTAGCTACCGCCCGCAGCTCCGCTGGCGTGGAATGTTAATAAAAATAGTCAATCCAAGTAATAATCTATCTGTGTACCAAATTTCATCCAAATCCGTTCAGCCGTGTTTGCGTGATTGAAATCCAAACATCTAAACATCCGTACTCTCACATTTATAATATTAGTAGGATAATATTTTAAAATAAAAACACATTAGGTATACATAAATTATACTCAAACACAGAACAAGTCATTGAGCTCATCATAATATATTAAAATGTCCTAGACGGGCATTGAATCCACGACCTCAGGCTCAGCAGACAGCGTCACTAACTAATAGCCTAACTAGCCAGACAATACATTTACACAAAAAAATATCAATGAGCTTTTATTATCGATATTTTATATCGATAGAGTCAACCCCTAATGGAATCGTGTAAATGTTATTGCATTTATCAATGTGTGAGTAAAATGCTATCTTCTTCATGCGCACGTACGAGACATAGGCGATGTTTCTTGTGAAGCGTGAATTTACTTGTGTGAGTGGCGAATGGAAGCGCTGTTATAGTTATGTGCGTGTAAGAAGCGAAGCGTTTATAGAGCGCAGGTGTGTGGGTGTAAAAGAATTGGCGACACTGGTTCTCTAGGCTGGGGCATATCTCCTTACTTCAATGATCTGAGGTACCTAGTAAAGAGAGCATTTCACGAATTAGTAGATCAATTCGCGAAATAGAAGGCAAGGTATTTTTCCTTTTCAATGTCAGAAGAAATTAGACGTTTATCGTAATACATTACATTAGGTACTCAGAACTCGGTATCAGCTTATTAGTGGAGAGAGATTATATTATACTAGAGGACGCCCGCAGCTACGCCCGCATTTTATTTTATTTTACCCGTTTTGCCCGATCCCGTGGGAATTTCGGGAAATCCCTTCTTAGTGCACCCCTACGGTCCCCAAGAAACATACATGCCAAATTTCAGCTTCCTGCGCCCAATAGTTTCGGCTGTAGCGTGTCTGTCAGTCAGTCAGTAACGGAAGGATTTTATATATTAAGATTACTTATAGGTTTCAGTAATGAATTATCTAAGATTCTAGGTGTATCTACCTATACATAGGTACCTAACGTTTAATGAACACATTGTCAACTCCTGGACTTTTACCTACTAGGTATTTAGTTAACTCGCTTTTGGTATAAGTTCTTAGGTAGGTATATGCTATTATTTAATACCTACCTAAATAGTAACCTACAGTACACCAAAATTCTAGGTAAATACCTAAGTAGATATGCTCAGTATCTACCTAGATACAATAGGAAGTTTAATAGCTAGGTATAGAAAAATATCTCCGCAATAAGAAGAATTCGTGTATCGCGAGATTCGCGAGGGACATAGCAAACATTCAATCAAAATACACAAAGTAACTACGGCTACCTACGTCCAGATGTGGATAGATAACGCACAAAGTGTTGCCTGGTGAGGGTATCGAACCCACAACCATAGTAAAAACAGAATAGTAAGATAGCTTCATACAAATCGGCCGCCGCGCCGCCGCGCTGGTTTGAATGTACGCGTGAGTCGCCGACGCCGTGTACGCACGCACTTTTCACGCACACAATCTCACGAGCGCGGCAAGCTCGGCGCGGATTCAGTACGGGATGCGCCGCGCGTCTGATCGAGCGTATTCATGTAGGTACTACACTGCTCGCCCGCTCGAATTGTTTATATACATTCAGTTTTGTAATAAACGTTATTAATATTATACATTGTGTTAAATGACAGTAAATTAAACTTGTTACATTTTTCTTGCTATAAAGGGCATTTACATAGTTATATAACGCTTAGTTAGTCAGTAGGTATTTGAAAAAAAAATATATGCAAGCTTAAATTCTGTAGTATTCAGCGCAATCACTAAAAAAACGGCGAAAAAGCGCGCGCGCCGACAAACCCGGCGCCGCGGTGTAAACACGTGACAACCCGTGCGTCATCGCAAGAGTAGGCAATTAACTCGCCGAGCTGCCTTAGCTAGCTTACTATTCTGTTTTTACTATGCCACAACAGTCGGCGCAGTGCTAATCGGCGACCCCATACGGGCAGTCGAGTTCTCTGAATGGAGAAGCGTTAAAGCGAACCTCCTGGAGTTCCGTACTATATTAGGTATTTCACAGAATCAAAAAATAGAAGGTCTCGTTCAAGTTTTTATTAAGCAGTTCGCACACGCATTGAAACGTTAGTAGGTACGTACCTACGTGTGTACCAAAGAACATATATTTAATTACGTGAGAGTAGTCAACAGCTAGGTAGACAAATCAAAATTGCTAGAAAGGAAGAATGTTGGTATAAATACCCTAACTAATTGAATTTGACGCGATATTACTTACATACATAAGTAAGAGGGGTAGGTAGATGTAACAAATTCCTATCGAATTAATGATAACAATAGGTACTTCAACACTGAATGGTTAAAAATATCAATGTTCTCGAATCGAGAGTTGTATAGGAATCCACTTCTTGGGACAAAGAAGCGCGGAGACGCATTTGAGTAACAGATGTTGCTTGTGCTAACACTAAGTACCTAAGCAGTGAGGGCGCGCTTGTTTGAGCATAACTGTCCTCGGAACTATGTAACACAGCTTACTTTTTAATTCGGTTTATTTATTATGAATAATGCCAAACAGCCCCAACGGACGGTGGACGTGACGGAGCACCGATAAAATTTAATAGATTTCATAAGTGCGGACAAGAAGCGAATATTCAGGGATGTCTCAGTTGTCACTGTTCAACACCGGCAGTGATTAACGCCTTGGTATTGAGTCACTCTAAATAGCGATTATAAGCTCGAACGCGTTCGCCGTATGAATTCTACGCTCCAGCCAAATTTCTTCCAATCGGTTGGGTCTGAAACATTCCAGACTAAAATTGGAAAACCGGTTCACTGCCTTAGATACCGCAATCGACGCTGATACGAGCCAGGATCTCGACGAAATGGTGAAAATCCTACGGGATGAGGGGACAAAACTCTTTAAGACGCATCACACCGGCAGCTAGGAGATCTCAACTTACGCGAGAATCTCAATTTTCGACTGCACGGTTGGGCTAGTGGTTAAGCGCCTCGCCGCTTGATACTGTGCCGTGTGTGTGCGTTGTGGGTTCGATCCCCAGAAAACACTTTGTGTGATTCATAAGTTGTTGTTTCGAGTCTGGGTGTTCATTGTATCCGTTAGTCCCCCGCGACACAGGATTTAGTCCTAGTGCGGGAGTTGTCTTTTAAAAAAGGGAAAGAGAAATCTAAGGCAGACGAGCTTATACAGAAGCAACAAGAAAACCCATCAGGCACTTCGTCAGACCTTAATAAAAGGATCTTCAAGCTGGTAAGACGCGACCTCCATAGCTCCAAATCTCCAATACACACTAATATACTATACAAGAAACGATCGAGCGAAATCGGAGGTCGAAAGACTTCTGCCCTCTTCACGGGGAGAACTCCAAGAGCATTGTCTTTTGGTCTTCAAAAAGAGAGACTAAACTGTTTTGAAGAACTATCGATCGATCTCGCTCTTGAGCCACGACTATTAACAAGGCGAACAGGCCGGTTTCAGAGGAGGATACGAGCAATCCGCTTAACCCTTGAGGTGCGATCAAACTAAAGGCACAGTGCCAAAAGTGCAAAGGGTCACGTTGCTGCAAATTTTCATTGGCATAGGTAACCGGAAAAAAAAAATTATGACACCTTAATATAATTATATCACATAAATTGCATATCATTGTGTTGGTTATAAAATCAGCTATGATAATAATAACATAAATTACTACTAAATACTCACCTTTCCGGCAAAACAAGCTTACAAACTTAGAAGTTTGTTATTTTTCACTGATTCGCACAAACATTTCATCACATATTAATGAATTGCATTACTTGTTTGGTTCATAAACACAAAAACATTATCACATATACCTTTAGGTTTTAACACAGTACATTATTTATTTGTAACAAATGAATCTAACGCCACTAAAAAAATTATAATCCGAACGCGTAACAAAAAGTTCGCCGTGCCGGGCTGCCATGTTACTGTAGCGAACACTGTGGCTGTGAATTATTTACCATTTGAAACACGATAACAGTGAAAACGTATAACAATACTAGTATTTAATTGCTAAAATATGTTTTCAGATAAATAATCTGGGTACTTTTATGTCTTTCATAACTATTAAAAGAGTATTTATCATAAAACTGTTACGAAAATAGCAAGTTTCAAGAGTAGAAATAGCCGTTCTTAAAAGTGTTTGCCTTTTATCACTGTATTTCTTGTCTCTGTCACGAATAATGTCACTTCACAATTAATATTTATTTATTTCTGAGTAAATATATATAAGTATCTTTATAAAATATTCACCGGTTGTCTTCCACAAGACAACTTTTATTATAAAGATCGCGGAACAAAACACAACAATGGCGGACGCTTTCGCAACTGAGACACAGATAATTATATTTCAATATTTTTTGGCACGTTTCGTTTCCCTCACCCTTCTAAAACGATTTAGTTGCATAGAATATGAACTATTCTAATAGTTACTACTTTCGTTTCTTGGTTGAAGTAAAACAAAACGTAAAAAATCCGCGACAAATAGGACGACTTTTTTAGAGCACGACCATGCGTGCTGTAAACACATGGGAACAGTTGAATTAGAGCACGACCGTGCGTGCTGTAATCACGTGGGGGGTTAAAACAAACGTTGATATCATAAATAAATATGGCGAATAATAATGGACCTAGAATTGAGCCCTGCGGGACCCCGGATGTAAGCGATTTTGTTCAGACTTATATCCATTAATAACAACTCTTTGAGTACCTACCATTTCTTACGTAAGGAGTGAACCATTATAGGAGATTGCTGCGAATAGCATTTAAGATTTTATGTAAAAGTATTACGTGGTTGAGTTTGTCGAAAGCTTTCTGGCAATCTGTATAAATTGCATCTGTTTGTATATTAACACCATGTTTTCGAAAATATCGTTTAAGAAAGTAATTAGATACGTAGGTATAGGTAGATCGCTGGACGAAATAACTGTTGTGCGATTATAAGCCTATGAAAAGCTGGGTCACCATCATCAGCCTTTACCAGTCCACTGCTGGACTAGGCCTCTCCTTTGAAAGGAGGAAAGCAGGTAAAAATGCGCATAAAACCCTAGGTTTATATTTCAGGAGCTGTATTGTGATTACGTATTTTTTTGTCTTACAGCTCCTGAAATATGAACCTGGGATTTTTTGTTTTATTTTTACTAGTTTTGACAAATTCAAATCTGAGTTTTACAAAAAACTTCTGACGTCTGCGTTGCTTTTTCAGCGAGATATCAGCGATTACGTATTTTTTCACCGTTTCAATAGCGCGGCCATGGCGTATTAGTCTTATATCTCCAGAATATAAACCTAGGATTTTTTGTTTTATTTTTATTAGTTTTGACAAATTCAAATCCAGGTTTTACAAAAAACTTCAGGCGTCTGAGTTGCTTTTTCAGCGAGATATCGGCGAAAATGTGTTTTTCACCGTTTCAATGGCGCGGCCATGGCCTATTAGTCTTATAGCTCCAGAAATATAAACCTAGGTTTTTTTTTTTACTAGTTTTGACAAATTCAAATCTGGGTTTTACAAAAAACTTCAGACGTCTGCGTTAGTTTTTCAACGAGATATCGGCGAAAATGTGTTATTCACCGTTTCAATGGCGCGGCCATGGCTTATTGTTAGTGTTACAGTTCCTAAAATATAAGCTCAGGATTTGTTTCTATATTTTTACAATTTTTTTACAAATTCAATCTGTTACTTACCAAAATTTCGGGTCTCTGAAATGCTTAGTTTCAAAGATCTCCGTGGCCGCGCGGTTCGGAGCGTTTCAATGGCGCGGCCACGTTCAAACCCTTATAACTTTTTAACTATAGCTTTGACAAATTTATGGTTTTGGGAGTCTACTTTTACAAATTTTTACAAAATCACATCACCATTTTTAAAAAAAAAACGTCGTGGCCGCGCCATCGAAACGGACACAGAGATGTATCATGCAATCTAAATGTTACCCAATTGAACTCGCGGTCCCGACTGTCATGAAGATCTTTTATCGTCGTTAAAGTCAGCACCTGTGAATATATACTTACATATTTTGGTTTGAGCTATAGAATATCGCTATCTTTCTGGATTGCTATAATCAGACGGTAGGTAGTCGCTGTGTGAAAAGGTAAAAGCTAATATTATGTCATGTTTGGCGGACCTCGGGATTCAAAGTGGGTCTTCCTCGGGCTCCGATGCAATAGGAATAATGCTAGGATGTTAATGACTAATATTAGGCTCGATGGAATAATACACACCTAACTCTGTATCCATAATTTTTTTGTGAAAGTTTGGGGCAAGCAGGGGTTTGGGTTGGGGTTATATCTTCTGGCTTCCTCATAATAGACAAATTAATATTTATTTGATTGCGCAGGCAGCGAGCGCTTGTTGTCGAGCGACCCCGCGTGGAACGAGCGCGTGCGGCGGCGCCGCGCCTTCGCCGACGCCGAGCTCGAGCGCGGGGCGGCGCCACTGTCGCCCCCCGCCCCCGGGACTGTGGGGGCCCTACCCCCGCCCCCCGCGCCGCACCCCGCGCTGCTGTGCCGCAACCTGCTGGCGGCGCTGCTGACGTCATACGCGCCGCTGCCGCCGCCCCCCGCGCCCCGCACAAACAAACTCTCCTTCTCCATCGAATCCATCATTGGTGTCCAGTGAGACGAGCTTCCGAAGATTGCATTCTATTTGTGAGCAGATTGCGACATGTGGCCAGTGTTGGCATGTACGTGAAACTTCGCTGTGGCCGTCGAGGCGGCCTAATAGGAGAGTCGCAGTAAATCACTGCACCGTAATGATAGATAGCACTACTTGCTATACCTGACGACCTATATATTCTATGTACCTAGTTACCTACATTTTGGCCAAAGAATTTGTATTATCTAAGTATTTTAAGTTTCAATATGTCTAGCAATCTACTGTGCAAGATTGTACCTCTATGATCAGATTAGAATTTTATGTAGGAGTTGTTTACAGCTTAATTGTCAGAACGAAAAGAAATACACGCCGTGAGGTAGCTATGTCGTCCGGGTCTCGGTGATGACGGAACAAATAAAATGTAACCAGTGTTCGAACAATGAGTGCTTTATTAACGAAATGTTCGGTAAAAGAATGTCTATGGTGAGGTCATATGTTACAACCTAGTTTTAAACATTTTGTTTAGTATCTGGATATATTAACGTTTACATTTCACACTGTATAAATTTTTAATTTCAATAATTATATAAAATGAGTACAGAGTTTTTAATTTCAAAAGTGTGATATACAAATATATTCTTCCAAAATTATAACTTTCTTTAGTTAATTTTGAACAAGTCGCCTAAGGTTAGGCCATAAAATAGAGGTAGGTAAACAGCGTGTGTTAGTTGACTCGGTCTGTACTCACTTTATGTAAACAAACAATATTCCTTCGTACGGTGGCGGCACTTAGTGCCGGCGAGACTCCAGCGGTGGCCCCACGGTCACCGCTACGTCTCAACTTAATTTTACACATGTATGTAATAAATTACACATTTCGCCTACAAGTGACAAGAATTTTACATTTAAGTCGTTAAAAATATAATCATTTTCATACAAGTTATATTTTGCACGGATAGATTTCCTACCGCTTTTTGCAAGAGGGCCCTAACTAATGGTAGTGATTTGTAAATAAAAACAAAATATTAATACATAATAAATATAAGATTTATATGATGTGTTTTTAAATAATAATAAAATATATATACATAGTTATACTCGAAAATGACAACTAAGTAATGTATTTTAATGGCAAATAATAAATATATTTATAAAATATACAAAAATCACATTGTCAATATACGTTAAGAGGAGAGACACTAGAATCATTCGAGTGTGTACGTCGCTCTGTGACGAGCCGAAGGCGCCTTCAACGACCTCGCACGCACACACGTACGTGCCTGCACGCACGTACGTCACGTATGTACGTGTACGTGTCCGCACGCACGTACGTGACGCGTGCACGTGTGCGTGTACGTGGATCGTTGCAACTGTACGAGATTACGACACAAAGCTACTCGTTTTGTCCAGCGGCTGAGTAACCAGAGTACAAAACTCTAAATCAAATTGTACAAATTCATCTCATATGTCTAAATTCTATAATTCTATCATATAACTATCTTATGTACCTAATTGGTGTATAATTATTCCTGATGTGGTTCTATCAAAGTAATCAGTCAGTTCATCATTAGTGCTAGCGGCGTGTGATCGCGTGGGATCATCGACATCGCGGTCGCTACACAACAACTCGTAGTCCTCTGAACTACTTCACAATTTGGCGACGTCTACCAGACGCGACAATCAATATGTAATCTGCGTGCAGTTTTGGGCCGGCACAGAGTCACGGACAAATATGGCTCATCGTCATCGTACACACATTTACACTATATTTGTAGATCCAATGTAATTAAACACTACACTTGCATGAATTGATTTCCAATCATATCGAATATAGTAAATATTACTATCTGAACGTTTAGTCAAGGGCAGACAAACGATAAATACATTTTAATCGTTTGGTCATAATATTCTTAACACACAAATAGTTGTAAGCACTCATATGGTTAATGTATGTTATCAACACAGATTCCTGTACTAGTTAGTTGACAGAATATACGATTTCAATTTCGTTTCGTCGAGTAATCAATCAAATAATAATGATATAATTCATGGCTACAATCCTAAGATAACCGATCTTTTTCTTACGTAATAATTTAAAATACGCCTGTTACAATAGGTGGAGCAAAAGATTACACTTTGCATGGCAATCTATTGTTTCCTACAGCTATAGCTGCTCTTGCGATACGTTATTACCTTATCTGGTTCAAGCTATATTTGCGCAGCTGTCGTTCTTGAAAAGATATGCGTATAAAAAGGTTCTAGCAGTCGTTACAGAACGTCACATCTACGTGTTGTGCGGAAAGGGGATGGCAGTTCTTGGTGCGTAACAAGACTCATATTCTGCCCAATCTAATACAAAGATTACACTCACTCTAAAATTTAAGAATAGTAGATGAGACGAGTGAAAAGTTAAGTACTAAAAGATAAAGTGAAAGTTAAAAAAAAGTTAACTTTGTCTCAGTACAGAGATCTTTTTGACCACAACGAATGAATATAATAGATTCAAGAGAATCTTAAGTATTAAAATGGATACTCTGTCGTCTCACAAATAGCGGAAATCGTATTCTAAATACCTATATGCCCTTTTTATTTTACTATTGAGACTGCTAATAAAAATGTGTATATTGCAACTGCCAGAGGCAACGTTATAGCAACGAAACGTCGGACAATTGTTAACATTTAATCCTAGGAGTAATAGTTGTATTGTAATTACTGTAAAACCAAATTAAACTGAGATAAAATCTGTAAACTGTAATTTTTCTTCAGTGGGTCAGGGAGACAGAATCATATTAACAAAATATTGATAATTATTGATGTATGTTGACTGATACTAACTATAATTATATACTTTTGCAAAATAAATTGACCAGCGTCTGTGTCATATGTATGTTTGAACAATAAACCGCTGCCCTTGGAGCCTGTGCGACGAACAAAACACGGCTGATAAAGTTTGGCTATCAAGGAGTTTTGGTCTACTGGTGGATATCATGTATTATAAATAGTATATAAGTAAGTACTGTGGCAGGATCGTGTGCGCATTAGCGGTGTGACCGCGGGCTCGCCTGCACAGCTGGTTAACGCATATGGACAATGTGATCGGCTATACTCGCATGCATACATACATACACATACATACATAGAGAGTGCATGACGCACAATACACAGTGTAACGCGACACACACACATCCTACAATTATATCGACAATGCATCACAATCAATGTTCGTCCAAACGTACAACATCAGATACTCATAAATACTACGACGCCTCGAGAAGGGGAGTGCCTCACGAATGCCACTTCAATCACACATACACGCATGCGATCACTTAACCAACTATTATCACGGTTTTTTTTTAGGAAAACAAACTACATTAAAAAATCATGATCATAAAATCTACTAACCTTAAAAATAAATTACGAGGCCACCCGTAACATCGATATAAAACGGTTTCTACTTAAAAAATAAACGATGTGTCTCAAATTTATCCGAAAGGTAGGGACAGTAAGGAGCGTTCCTACGACACTGACTCGACACGGCGGCGTCCTTGGCACAAACACGGGATGGGACGAGGCGGGACTGCACTCCGCACCCGGGCCACACACACACACACACACGCCTACACACACACACACACACACTACGCGAATTTAGCGAGACGCGACTCTAACATATATGCATACGACTCTCCAAAGCGAATTTACAGGTGCGACTGAGCCAAAACGAACAATTTGGATCCCACGGAATGTTTTCCTCCTACCCCCGAAACGTAACGACTGTACCTAACGCTACCATTGCAATTTGTAAATAAACTACGCTCATACGAACTATCACTTCAGACCCCCGTTATCTGAAAACTAAATGATATATAACAAGTGTTAAAGTCAGACTTTTAGCTTTATAAAACAAAAATATAACAATTTTACTTGCATATAATAATAATATACATCGCAATATGTATTTACATATACATAATATTACTTTTAATTAAATATACACGTAAATAGTACTTTATATCAGTCACACTCGTCGCGGCTCGCGGCGCCGGTCGGACTGCGACGACCACGCCGGTGGCCGTCGACGACCCAGCGACGCGCGCGCCCTCGACCACACATACAATTCCATTAAACAATATACAACGTAAAAATACTATTTGGTATATTATATAGCAGAAATCTAGCCGTCATAACATCTATCAAAGCGGTATATCATATCTACACTGACACAGACATAATCATCGTACAAATATATTAGTCCAAAAAAAAACCAGTCACAAATCACAGTTGACATAAATTCTCGATTTTACTAAGTCTTGTAATTTATATAAAATAATAGTTAACACATCAATTTTAAATATCTACTAAAATATATTTGCGAAGCTCTAGTGGGTATAGATAAATGCTTTTGACAAATCAATGATCGAACGACTGTTACCTGAAATATTGTGAACGAACCGCGACACGCCGCGTGCAGCCGCCGCCACTGCCGGCCGCGCGCGACACGAGCGTGCGACACAAACGCGCGACACACACGCGCGACACACGCACGCGACACATGCACGCGACACACGCACGCACGCGACACATGCACGCGCCACACGCGCGCGTCAGTGGCGGCGGGCGCGGTGGGCGCGGCGGGTCGGCGGGTGACTGCGACTCGGTTTCGAACACGTCGGACAACTCAAACATTTCGCCTCTAAATACGAATAGCCGCGCCTCGCCCTCGCCCTCGCCCTTACGGCGGCGGATCAAACTGAACATAAATCGTCTCGTCTCCTCGGTTACAAACTACAACTATATCTAAGGTTCATGCAATTACAGTAGTCTCCGCGCGACGCTCGGTGCGAGTGACCGCACGCTCGGTGGCCGGTGTGCGCGGAGTGGCCCCGCGAGCGGTGTGTCCCGCGGGGCCAGTAAGTGTGTCGCCGCCGTGGCCGGTGTGGCCGGCGCGGCGACGTGGCTCGTTCCCCGGTGGCGCGGGCTCGTGTCCCGCGATGTCTGCGCCCCCTGCTGACATCGGTCCCCCTGCGGAACCGCGCGCCGGTCAGTGCTGCCGTGTGTACTGTGTGTGTGTACTGTGGTGTGTACAGGGTGTACTGTGTACTGTGTGTGTGTACAGTGTGTACTGTGTATAGAGTGTGTGTGGTGTGTGACTCACCTCGTGTCGGCGCCTAGATGCCGCACATGGCGGAGAGGCGCGCGCTGAGCTGGTCGGGGAACTGGTCGGTGAAGTGGCGCCAGTTGTCGTCGCCCACCTGGTTCTTGAACCCGTGCAGGATCTTGGTGAACATCTCCTTCAGGTCGTCCTTGGGGTGGGACCAGGACGCGACGGCGTCGCAGAAGAACATGAAGTCCTGCACGACGCCGCCCGGGTTCACCTGGATCATCTGGCAGATGCCGCGGAACGCCGAGTCCTTCTCGTCGTTGTCGCGGATGTTCCGCAGTGACGTGCACCTGTCACACACACCACCCCCCAATTAGCACCACACCCCCCCGTCCAGGGGCAGCGCTAACATTTAGATGATATTCCAAACGTGTAGACTCTTACTTAGTAAGCGGCACATGCATGCAATATCATCTAAAACGAGTCTAAAATATTCGATACGAGTGAATGAAGCGAGTACACTGTACTGATCGATAGTGTGGAACGCGAGGACTAAGTTTGTGAGGAGCGAATATCGAAACTGGCACACTCAACATAGTATGGACATTAATACTGAAAACATTCCAAACTGTAAGCAAACAACGTTAAAATAATAATATAATAAATATAATAGATAATAGTAGTTGACAACGTTAGCATAGTACTACGAGCGTAGTCGGACGTCTAACGAGTTAGTGGACACATTTGCGTTGCAGTTTGGTATAAATAATAATTTATAAGAGCTGTTTATATTGTTTAGAAAGCGGATGGTGTTCAGCACATAATGCAGAGTACACTGAACGTGAGTGATCGAGTAGACAGCCGAGGTCCCTACACATACGAGTCGTGTGGCCGGCCAGTACACACTACACAGTACACATATGACATACGCGTCGAGACTCATGCTTGGTACAACTTAAACGGGAACAACAAATCGAGTAAAACAATAATATTAACAAGCTATGGACAAACACCATCCACAATCGAAATAATACCGGTTAATAACTTATTTAATATTAAACGTAATAGTAATAATATAAAGTAATAATAAAAAAAATGACTACAGACCACTGGCGTACAAATTGATGTAATACGGGTGCGACGTCGTGGGGGCACACATAACCTAGCCGACCGATAGTTATCGCTACACGCCACGACATACCGAGAACAAAACCAAGAAAACAAATCAACAAACCATTCAAAACATACTTAAATTACATAATTCAACAGCAACAAATTAGTGTTACAAATGGAAAAAACGTGAAACAATTTATATATGTATACTAAGTATTTGATCCAATCATAATGTATCGGACACCAAGACGGCCTAGAGCCCGCGACCACTCTCCTCATGTCCAGACATGCTGAGACATACCTGGGCATGCCCAGACATGCTGGGACATACCTGGGCATGCCCAGACATGCTGGGACATACCTGGGCATGCCCAGACATGCCGGGACATGCCGGGGCGTGCGGCTACAACGTGTCGCGGCGTCTACGCCGCCTTAGCTTTGGGCACACACTTCAGAATTCGGCTCTACTTCGAGATAAAATATTTACATTACTCCCCAGAAATAAAAATAACACTGATGTAAGGAATATAAGCTAATGCGTTGAAATATTCTACTGTTCGTGTACATTACGTGATATATATAGATAATGCGATAGAATACATGTCTTATCATATGTTATAGTAGTAGTAATATATGCACTATTGTAGTATATGATGAGTTAGATTATTACATAACAACAATCATGTATATAGCTAGCATTAGGGCACAGGTAGTCGATATGTCACACATGGGGTGGACGAGGCGTCGTCGCCGCAGGTAGTGAGGACAGATCGACAGACGCTACAGTAAACATAAACAGGGTTCATTATAAGATGTTACACGGCACAAAAACTCAATATTAAAACATTTAATAGTGATATATAAATAATAAGTTTATAATATAATATTAAAACAGCATATCACGACTGCCACCAAGAAATCGGTTATGGGAAAGTTGTAGCAAATAATAATAGATTAGTGATCAGTTAATAGCTGTGGTGTGGTGACGACTTACCTGTGTTCTCTAGTAAGGTCTTGGGCGTGTTGGGTCGGTTGATGATCTCCACCAGGTGCGTCAGCACCAGCGGGATGTACTTTGATGTCTCTTGTCCTGCCACCAAACACCGTGTAAGATAAACACAACGCCACCATATTACATGTAAACAACATTACATGAACTTAGATTTTTTTTTCTGTACAATGGATATAAATATGATTGCACAGTAATAGTTGATCATTTTTAAGGGAATAATTAATGTGAACTATGGGTGGACATTGTGACCGTCGATAGCATGTTTGGATAGCCTCCCCGACACATTATTGCCCAGTGCGGGCGGTGTACACAAATATTCCAAATAAAAATAAATTCTAGTCTAAATTATTGATATATTATGGTGCAACATAACGAGAAAGACACTGATGCCTGCAACACAGTTTTTACTAGCGCAGGTATCAGGGAATTCATTATTGTAATTAATCCTATTTTACGTCAATAAAGAATATTATTATTATTATTCGAATAAAAATTATGTTCAGTGGGTGCTTCTCACCTAATTTGATGCTAATCTCGCCGATGGCCCAGGTGGCGTTGTTGCAGACGGAGATGAGCTCAGGGTTGAGGTTCATGCCGAGGATGGGCAGGAACTCCGGGATGTAGGGCAGCACGTGCTGGAAGCACGCCTTCGTCAGGTCGCCCAACAGCGCGAACGACGACTGACGCACCTGCACACGTATACACACGCACCCACACGTCAGCTGCTGACACACATAGACAAACACACACCACCACCCTCCACTTACTACATACCAGATACCAGAGGGCCTACAAAGGACATTCAATCAGCGATAAAGTGCTAACATGCACATGTAGCATACGTCTTCGATATGTCTCGAGGTCAAAATTGCTCAATTTGATATGGTGTAATAGTACTAGTAGTCTCAAGATAAAATGCCATTTGCAGGCCTTCTGTACGATATATACTCGTTATGATCTATGTTTATGGTCTTGTGGGTGAATCCAGCTATAAACTTTATATTATTATGAGCGACATGATAATGTTCGGACGAATTGCGTGGCCCATAGTGTGAGCTGCCTGAGATGAGCAACAAAAATGGTAACGACAAACGAGAACCAAAAAAATAAAAGGGTGGGATATAATATTTCAATAAACAAACAGCCGTTATAGTGCGCCATACTCGTGCGCGACACAGAGTGTTCGCACAATATGCTCCTGTTAGGTTATTCTCATTGTAGGCACACTTTCCCTACAGCAATGGCAGCATACGAAAATAGACAACGCAACACGGTTATAAAAAAAATCTATAGAAAATAGAAGTGAAATGCTAGCTAAGGCTCACTCCCCACAGTACATGGGGAGCGGGTTGAATGTTTGCGAAGAGTCACCACAATCCTGCGAGATCCGAGCGTGTAAGGCCCCGTCCTAAGCGCGTCCCGTGTTAGTGAGCGAGCGAGCGACATACAAGGTATACCTCGGGCATCGGGTCCTGCATGCACTGGTACAGCAGCTGCATGAGGTTGGAGTTGAACACCAGGTGGTCGATGTGACCGTCCAGCCCCTCGGCCAGCCCGCTCAGCAGGTCCAGCGCCACGATCATGAAGTCCTTGTCCGGCGCCTCGAACTGCTCAGGACTCTGACTGTTCGCCTGCAAACAATGTACAACACACTCTAGAGATGAGCTCTACATACTCTGTACATAATATTAGTCCTGCGTAAATATTGTGGCACAACTGCCTTTGTTGATCGTTCGGTAGAACAAACTAGACACAACAGTCGATTATATTACGTAAACCTTCCATTCTATTTCACCAAAGACGCGTTCAATATAATTTTGCATAGGGTGATGGCAATGTAGCCGCCGTCGTCATAATATATCATTCTGACTGTATCGTATGGTGTGTCATGTCATATACTACGACTGAAACTGTTAGTCATTGAAATATAAGCTCCTACTTTTAGAAAGTATGCAGCATTAAGCTGCACTATGAAACAATATCTAATGTCGCTTACTGAACATACTCTGTACATGCTTCTACTAATTATATACCGATACTAGCTGACCCAGCGAACTCCGTATCGCCTTTTTAAGAGTTTTTATTGAATTCCCTTTTTTCCAAGCCCCTTTTCTAAAGTTACCACTGACTTAGCGCTTAATCTCTTATCATTTCAGGGTCTATAAATGATGCAAATCAAACATAGATTTTTATATAATATTGAATTGCCCATTCCTTAAAATATCGGAGACGATACCCATATCGACTTTAAAAAAAATCCCGTCCGCTATCTTTAATTTCCTATAATCCGCCATCTTTGATCACGAAATAGATGTTTTATTTGGATTCACCATCCCTTAAATCATCAGAGACGATACCCATATGGATTTTTAAATTTTTTCCCATCCGCCATCTTTCATTTCCCATCCACCATCTTGAATCACGAAATAGATGTTGTATATGGATTCCCCATCCCTTCAAACATCGGAGACGATACCCATATCGATTTCCAAATAAAAAATCGCATCCGCCATCTTTGATCACGAAAAAGATGGTGTTTTTGAATTCCCCATTGCTTAAAATATAGGAGACGATACCCATATCGACTTTAAAAAAATCCCGTCCGCCATCTTTGATTTCCTATCCGCCATCTTTGATCACGAAATAGATGTTGTATTTAGATTCGCCATCCCTTAAAACATCGGAGACGATAATCATATTGATTTTTTAATACTTTCCCATCCGCTATCTTTGATTTCTCATCCGCCATCTTTGATCACGATTTAGATGTTGGATTTGGATTCCCCATCCCTTTAAATATTGGAGTTGATACCCATATTGATTCTTAAAAAAAATCCCATCCGCCATCTTTGATCACAAAATAGATGGTGGTTTTGAATTCTCCATTCCTTAAAATATCGGAGACGATACCCATATCGACTTAAAAAAAAAATCCCGTCCGCCATCTTTGATCACGAAATAGATGTTGTATTTGGATTCACCATCCCTTAAATCATTAGAGACGATACCCATTTTGATTTTTTTAATTTTTCCCATCCGCCATTTTTATTTCACATCCGCCATCTTGAATCACGAAATAGATGTTGTATTTGGATTCCCCATCCCTTTAAACATCGGAGACGATACCAATATTGATTTTTTTAAATTTTCCTTTCCACAATCTTTGATTGCCCATCCGCCATCTTTGATCACGAAATAGATGTTGTATTTCGATTCTCCACCCTTTAAAATATCGAAGGCGATACCCATATTGATATTTAAAATTTTCTCATCCGCCATCTTTGATTTCCCGTCCGCCATCTTGGATCACAAAATAAATTTCATATTATTAATCAGCGTCCCGAAAATCTCGAAAATGATTCCCATGTCGATTGTATCCTATTCGTTAAGCCTTTTTTTGCCTTTGACCCAACCCTCCCCCTTCTCGTTTGACCATTTTATTATTTTTGTCTGGCCCCTAAAAGTTGTGGCGTAATTTTATATAGCCTATAGCCTTTCGGAATAATTGGGCTATCATAGGCAATAACAATTTTTAAAATCCGACTGCTACTTCCTGAGATTAGCCGATATTATGTTTTAGCCTTTTTAGCCTTTTGCCCGGCCCCAAAGGGTCAAAGCGTTATGTTATATAGCCTATAGCCTTCCGGAATAACTGGGCTATCGTATACAAAAGTATTTTTTCAGATCCGACCGGTAGTTCCTGAGATTAGCGCGTTCAAACAAACAAACTCTTCCGCTTTATTATATTAGTATAGATAAAACTCTCATTGAATGGAGTGTGTTACTTGCTGTTGGTACATTATTACTTCACTTGTATCCATGAAGTAATATTAATGAAATTCTAAGGATTATACGAATATTTTCAGTAGTTATACTCACAATATTTTGATTTAACGTCTGCTCTATTAGCGAGACGCATCTCCGGAACACGGGCTCGCAGTACGGCAGGAAGCCTGACTGCAGCGCCGTCGCCACGGACGACAGGCACTGCAAACACACGTTATACAAAATTACTTCCATTATATTACAGTATGATACAGTATTTAGGAATAAAGCAGCATGCGTATCAACATTACTGTATATTGTGAAAAGGATAGCACACTATTAATCTGATGGTTGACATATCACAATTTGGAGTAGGGACATTTGGAGTAGTTGACATATCACGTATCACATGCATATGTTTACATACCCTGTCAACTAACGGTCGGTCCCAATCTATCTATCCATGCATTTGGCTACTTCTCTGGTAGCACAAATTTAACATATTTCGTATGGACTTCATGTCGTTAGTAGCCAAATCCATGGATAGAACAAATATTAAAGTGAGTTAATTAATGAAGGATTTTGTATTTTAGGTCACTAGACGGAAAGTACATGCACACAAATTTTATTGTTGTCTAGAATGAGTATCAAACCCATATCCACACTGGACGCAGTACTAAGCCACGAGGCGACGGACTAGCCCAATACATAATCCGTGCTCTGTCCATTTTACTAAATAAAGTAGGGTGACATGCAATAGTTCTAGTTTTTATGTACTGCTGTAGCAAATAGCGTTCATTGGCGCATCTAAGGTATTTTTCAGGTTGGGCCAAGGTCTTCATAAAACTGTGGTGAGAAGTTTCTGTAAATCCGTTAGCCAAATGGCGGGTACTAGACATTACTGGGGTGCTAGGGTACAGGATACGACCCGGCCAGCCCAAATGCTACATACGCGTATGGTAGCGTGGTAGCGTGGTAGCGTGATACCTCTAGGAGCGGGAAGAGGTCCTTATCCTCGTCCTTGAGCACGTTCCACTTGTTGATGAGCGGCGGCATGAGCATGTTGATGTACTCGGGCTTGTTGAGGTGGTGGCCCACGGAGTCGGCCAGCGTGCCGATGGCGTCGTACAGGATGAGCAGGTTCTTGTGCTGGTACTTGGAGAAGGCGAACACCAGCGTCTGCAGGATGAAGCCCAGGTAGGGCACGAGCTCGGTGCACGCCTCCTCCTCCAGCGTGGCGAAGGCCGAGCACGCCGCCTCCTGCACGCGCTTGTTGTTGTCCAGCACGCGCTTCAGCAGCTGCAACACACCATACATATGTGTTACACACTTATTTTGCACGTAAACGGTAAAATTATTATGCGGTTTGTCTAACTGGGATAACGCTAGGAGCATGATGATCAAACGGTAACATCTGGCTATATAAAATTCTTGCGTTACCAACCAACAAACATACTATAGTTGGGAAGTGTAACCAAGAGAGGATTTTTTGAAATTCCCACTCTCAAGGTAAAATAGTCCCGACCCACGCGAGCGCAGTCGTGGGCTAAGTCCAGTTTAAGAATATAAGAACAAGAACGTATGAAAAAAACGTTCGGCGCCTTGTGCTACACCTGTGTCTTACTTAGCTTTAAAAACAAACACGAAGTTAAATAAACCTTAATAAATGCAATGTCAAAAATCTGGAATAAACATTTCAAAGGTCTTTATGAGAGGGAGTATCTATCAAAAATTAAGTATTTTCTATTTACCTCTGAAACCGTAAAAGTAATCGTGAAAATACAGGATGGCGCAATAGAACGTGCATATTGCATCATCTTTTTTTTTGCGGGGTAGAAAGCGCGCGGGCAGGGTAGCTTACTACCGTTGGGTAGGCGCGCTCATGGAGTTTTAGTCACAATGAGTCATTTCGACGGGAAGCGTCGCGCATTTTGCGTGCGTGCATTTTATGAGAACTCTCGTTCATACATTGTTACTAGGCGACTATATTGTTCTGAATATGGACTACGGCGAATTAGTGAAGCTCTGAGTGCTAATTTAATTAAAATATGGGTAAAGCGTTTTGAAAGGACTAGTTCAACGTTTAAACCACAAGCAAAAGGTCGTCATAGAACATCTAGGACCGAAGACAATATTGAGAGAGTTATGCAGTCTGTACGAGAAGATCCACAATTGTCTACTCGCAAGAGTTCGTCTGTTTTACAGTTATCGCGACGAAGTTTGCAACGAAGTTTAAACTTGGATCTTAAACTGCATCCATACAAGCTGCAATTAACACAAGAATAAAAAGAGTGTGACTTCGGACAAAGGCTCGAATTTGCTAATGAAATGCTAAATCAATTTATCAATTTTGACAGTATCCTTTTCTCTGACGAGGCGCATTTCCATATCAATGGGTTCGTAAACCGTCAAAATTGTCGTTACTGGAACAGTGAGAATCCCAAACTCTAACACCAGAAACCATTGCATAGTCCTAAAGTTACAGTATGGGCAGCAATTTCGGGCAGAGGAATAATTGGTCCTTTTTTTCTTTGAAAATGCGCGGGGGCAAAACGTCACTGTTAATACCGAACGCTATGTTGCGATGTTGGAAGGTTTTTGGCTCCAGAACTTGAAACTTCAAGAATAGTTTCAACAAGACGGAGCTACCAGTCACACGTCAAATGACTCATGGTGGTTGTGAAACAAATGTTCCCAGGCAGACTGATTTCGAAAAGAGGTGATATCCCATGGCACCCTCGTAGTCCAGATTTGACGCCGCTGACTTTTTTTTTGTGGGGATACCTCAAACACAAAGTCTACAGTAATAATCCGAAGAACATCGATCAGCTCAAGGAGAATATCCGTGGTGAAATGGCAGCAATTACATCAGCATTACTGAAGAAAGTTTTCAGTAATTTCCGTTCGCGGTTAGAGGAGTGCCGTCGTAGAGAGGGTCATCATTTAGATGATGTTATTTTTAAAAAATAAACTTCAGTTAATGCTTTATAATTCCTTAGTTTTATTTTAACTGTACCTTTTGTATTTACTTTTTAATCATTTTTTTAAATATCCACGTTCTATTGCGCCACCCTGTAGAACATGTTGCGTCTAAACGCGAAAATATGATGTCTAAATGCGAGAACATGTTGCGTCTAAACGCGAGAACATGGTGCGTCTAAACGCAAGAACATGGTGCGTCTAAACGCGAGAACATGGTGCGTCTAAACGAGAGAACATGGTGCGTCTAAACGCGAGAACATGTTGCGTCTAAACGAGAGAACATGGTGCGTCTAAACGAGAGAACATGGTGCGTCTAAACGCGAGAACATGGTGCGTCTAATTGCGAGAACATGGTGCGTCTAAACGAAAGAACATGTTGTGTCTAAACGAGAGAACATGTTGCGTCTAAACGAGAGAACATGTTGCGTCTAAACGCGAGAACATGTTGCATCTAAACGCGAGAACATGTTGTGTCTAAACGCGAGAACATGTTGCGTCTAAACGCGAGAACATGTTGTGTCTAAACGCGAGAACATGTTGTGTCTAAACACGACAACATGTGTAAATGCAAGATAATGTGTTCTAAATGCGAGAACATATTGTCTAAATGCGAGAACATGTTGTGTCTAAACGCGAGTACATGTTGCGTCTAAACGCGAGAACATGTTTCGTCTAAACGAGAGAACATGTTGCGTCTAAACGCGAGAACATGTTGCATCTAAACGCGAGAACATGTTGTGTCTAAACGCGAGAACATGTTGCGTCTAAACGCGAGAACATGTTGTGTCTAAACGCGAGAACATGTTGTGTCTAAACACGACAACATGTGTAAATGCAAGATAATGTGTTCTAAATGCGAGAACATATTGTCTAAATGCGAGAACATGTTGTGTCTAAACGCGAGTACATGTTGCGTCTAAACGCGAGAACATGTTGTGTCTAAACACGAGAACATGGTTAAATGCAAGATAATGTGTTCTAAATGCGAGAACATATTGTCTAAATGCGAGAACATGTTGTGTCTAAACGCGAGAACATGTTGTGTCTAAACACGAGAACATGTGTAAATGCAAGATAATGTGTTCTAAACACGAGAACATGGTTAAATGCAAGATAATGTGCTCTAAATGCGAGAATATGTTGCGTCTAAACAAGAGAACATGTTGCGTCTAAACAAGAGAACATGTTGCGTCTAAACGCGAGAACATGTTGCGTCTAAACGCGAGAACATGTTGCGTCTAAACGTGAGAACATGTTGCGTCTAAACGCGAAAACATGATGTCTTAATGCGAGAACATGTTGCGTCTAAACACGAGAACATGTTGCTTCTAAACGCGAGAACATGTTGCGTCTAAACGAGAGAACATGGTGCGTCTAAACGAGAGAACATGGTGCGTCTAAACGCGAGAACATGGTGCGTCTAATTGCGAGAACATGGTGCGTCTAAACGAAAGAACATGTTGTGTCTAAACGAGAGAACATGTTGCGTCTAAACGAGAGAACATGTTGCGTCTAAACGCGAGAACATGTTGCATCTAAACGCGAGAACATGTTGTGTCTAAACGCGAGAACATGTTGCGTCTAAACGCGAGAACATGTTGTGTCTAAACGCGAGAACATGTTGTGTCTAAACACGACAACATGTGTAAATGCAAGATAATGTGTTCTAAATGCGAGAACATATTGTCTAAATGCGAGAACATGTTGTGTCTAAACGCGAGTACATGTTGCGTCTAAACGCGAGAACATGTTGTGTCTAAACACGAGAACATGGTTAAATGCAAGATAATGTGTTCTAAATGCGAGAACATATTGTCTAAATGCGAGAACATGTTGTGTCTAAACGCGAGAACATGTTGTGTCTAAACACGAGAACATGTGTAAATGCAAGATAATGTGTTCTAAACACGAGAACATGGTTAAATGCAAGATAATGTGCTCTAAATGCGAGAATATGTTGCGTCTAAACAAGAGAACATGTTGCGTCTAAACAAGAGAACATGTTGCGTCTAAACGCGAGAACATGTTGCGTCTAAACGCGAGAACATGTTGCGTCTAAACGTGAGAACATGTTGCGTCTAAACGCGAAAACATGATGTCTTAATGCGAGAACATGTTGCGTCTAAACACGAGAACATGTTGCTTCTAAACGCGAGAACATGTTGCGTCTAAACGCGAGAACATGTTGCGTCTAAATGCGAGAACATGTTGCGTCTAAACGCGAGAACATGTTGCGTCTAAACGCGAGAACATGTTGCGTCTAAACGCGAGAACATGTTGCGTCTAAACGCGAGAACATGTTGTGTCTAAACGCGATAACATGTTGCGTCTAAACGCGAGAACATGTTGTGTCTAAACGCGATAACATGTTGTGTCTAAACGCGAGAACATGTTGTGTTTAAACACGAGAACATGTGTAAATGCAAGATAATGTGTTCTAAACGCGAGAACATGTTGTGTCTAAATGCGAGAACATGCTGTGTCTAAACGCGAGAACATGTGTCTAAATGTCAGAACATGTTGTGTCTAAATGCGAGAACATGTGTCTAAACACGAGAACATGTGTAAATGCAAGATATATTGTCTAAATGCGAGAACATATTGTCTAAATGCGAGAACATGTTGTGTCTAAACCCGAGAACATATTTCGTCTAAACGGGAGAATTTGTTGTGTAAACGCGAGACGATATCGCGTCTGAAGACGATATCGCGTCTGAACTAGGGACGATATCGCGTCTGAAGACGATATCGCGTCTGAACTAGGGACGATATCGCGTCTGAACTAGGAACGATATCGCGTCAGAACTAGATAAGATATCGCGTCTGAACTAGGGAAGATATCGCGTCTGAATTAGGGAAAATATCGTGTCTGAACTAGGGACAAAATCGCGTCTGAACTAGGGAAGATATCGCGTCTGAACTAGAGAAGATATCGTGTCTGTACTAGGGACAATATCGCGTCTGAACTAGGGAAGATATCGCGTCTGAACTAGGGAAGATATCGTGTCTGATCTAGGGACAATATCGCGTCTGAACTAGGGAAGATATCGCGCCTGAACTAGGGAAGATATCGTGTCTGAACTAGGGACAATATCGCGTCTGAACTAGGGAAGATATTGCGTCTGAACTAGGGACGATATCGTGTCTGAACTAGGGACGATATCGCGTCAGAACTAGAGAAGATATCGCGTCTGAACTAGGCAAGATATCGTGTCTGAACTAGGGACAATATCGCGTCTGAAATAGGGAAGATATCGCGTCTGAACTAGGGAAGATATCGCGTCTGAACTAGGGACAATATCGCGTCTGAACTAGGGAAGATATCGCGTCTGAAATAGGGACGATATCGTGTCTGAAGACGATATCGCGTCTGAACTAGGGACGATATCGCGTCTGAACTAGGGACGATATCGCGTCAGAACTAGGGAAGATATCGTGTCTGAACTAGGGACAATATCGCGTCTGAACTAGGGACGATATCTCGTCTGAACTAGGGAAGATATCGTGTCTGAACTAGGGACAATATCGCGTCTGAACTAGGGACGATATCGCGTCTGAACTAGGGAAGATATCGTGTCTGAACTAGGGACAATATCGCGTCTGAACTAGGGAAGATATCGCGTCTGAACTAGGGACGATATCGTGTCTGAACTAGGGACAATATCGCGTCTGAACTAGGGAAGATATCGAGTCTGAACTAGGCACGATATCGTGTCTGAACTAGCTAAAATATCGCGTTTGAACTAGGGACGATATCGCGTCTGATCTAGGAACGATATCGCGTCAGAACTAGAGAAGATATCGCGTCTGAACTAGGGACAATATCGTGTCTGAACTAGGGAAGATATCGCGTCTGAACTAGGGACGATATCGTGACTGAACTAGGGAAAATTTCGCGTTTGAACTAGGGACGATATCGCGTCTGAACTAGGTACGACATCGCGTCAGAACTAGAGAAGATATCGCGTTTGAACTAGGGAAGATATCGTGTCTGAACTAGGGACAATATCGCGTCTGAACAAGGGACTATATATCGCGTCTGATTTTATGTTGTTGCATTAAATCGTAAGTTATATTTTGAAACATATGTTGGACCCGAGGCTACAAGGTGAGAGTCTAGGATCGTTAAGATGATAATGTTACATACCTCGGTCATGACGGGTCTTAAGTACAGGTCGTGCGACTGCGCCACGATCCAGTGCGAGTAGCGCGAGAGCGTCCAGCAGGTGATGTTACATACCTCGGTCATGACGGGCCTTAAGTACAGGTCGTGCGACTGCGCCACGATCCAGTGCGAGTAGCGCGAGAGCGTCCAGCAGGTGATGTTACATACCTCGGTCATGACGGGTCTTAAGTAAGTACAGGTCGTGCGACTGCGCCACGATCCAGTGCGAGTAGCGCGAGAGCGTCCAGCAGGTGATGTTACATACCTCGATCATGACGGGCCTTAAGTACAGGTCGTGCGACTGCGCCACGATCCAGTGCGAGTGGCGCGAGAGCGTCCAGCAGGTGATGTTACATACCTCGGTCATGACGGGCCTTAAGTACAGGTCGTGCGACTGCGCCACGATCCAGTGCGAGTGGCGCGAGAGCGTCCAGCAGGTGCTGTTACATACCTCGGTCATGACGGGCCTTAAGTACAGGTCGTGCGACTGCGC
Organism: Euclidia mi; assembly: GCA_944739405.2. Lineage (NCBI taxonomy): Eukaryota > Metazoa > Arthropoda > Insecta > Lepidoptera > Erebidae > Euclidia > Euclidia mi. The sequence continues at coordinate 398,320 of OX123189.2, forward strand.
CACGATCCAGTGCGAGTGGCGCGAGAGCGTCCAGCAGGTGATGTTACATACCTCGGTCATGACGGGTCTTAAGTACAGGTCGTGCGACTGCGCCACGATCCACTGCGAGTAGCGCGAGAGCGTCCAGCAGGTGATGTTACATACCTCGGTCATGACGGGTCTTAAGTACAGGTCGTGCGACTGCGCCACGATCCAGTGCGAGTAGCGCGAGAGCGTCCAGCAGGTGATGTTACATACCTCGGTCATGACGGGTCTTAAGTACAGGTCGTGCGACTGCGCCACGATCCAGTGCGAGTAGCGCGAGAGCGTCCAGCAGGTGATGTTACATACCTCGGTCATGACGGGTCTTAAGTAGAGGTCGTGCGACTGCGCCACGATCCAGTGCGAGTAGCGCGAGAGCGTCCAGCAGGTGATGTTACATACCTCGGTCATGACGGGCCTTAAGTATAGGTCGTGCGACTGCGCCACGATCCAGTGCGAGTAGCGCGAGAGCGTCCAGCAGGTGATGTTACATACCTCGGTCATGACGGGCCTTAAGTACAGGTCGTGCGACTGCGCCACGATCCAGTGCGAGTAGCGCGAGAGCGTCCAGCAGGTGATGTTACATACCTCGGTCATGACGGGCCTTAAGTACAGGTCGTGCGACTGCGCCACGATCCAGTGCGAGTAGCGCGAGAGCGTCCAGCAGGTGATGTTACATACCTCGGTCATGACGGGCCTTAAGTACAGGTCGTGCGACTGCGCCACGATCCAGTGCGAGTAGCGCGAGAGCGTCCAGCAGGTGATGTTACATACCTCGGTCATGACGGACCTTAAGTATAGGTCGTGCGACTGCGCCACGATCCAGTGCGAGTAGCGCGAGAGCGTCCAGCAGGTGATGTTACATACCTCGGTCATGACGGGCCTTAAGTACAGGTCGTGCGCCTGCGCCACGATCCAGTGCGAGTAGCGCGAGAGCGTCCAGCAGGTGATGTTACATACCTCGGTCATGACGGGCCTTAAGTACAGGTCGTGCGACTGCGCCACGATCCAGTGCGAGTAGCGCGAGAGCGTCCAGCAGGTGATGTTACATACCTCGGTCATGACGGGCCTTAAGTATAGGTCGTGCGACTGCGCCACGATCCAGTGCGAGTAGCGCGAGAGCGTCCAGCAGGTGATGTTACATACCTAGGTCATGACGGGCCTTAAGTACAGGTCGTGCGACTGCGCCACGATCCAGTGCGAGTAGCGCGAGAGCGTCCAGCAGGTGATGTTACATACCTCGGTCATGACGGGTCTTAAGTACAGGTCGTGCGACTGCGCCACGATCCAGTGCGAGTAGCGCGAGAGCGTCCAGCAGGTGATGTTACATACCTCGGTCATGACGGGCCTTAAGTACAGGTCGTGCGACTGCGCCACGATCCAGTGCGAGTAGCGCGAGAGCGTCCAGCAGGTGATGTTACATACCTCGGTCATGACGGGCCTTAAGTACAGGTCGTGCGACTGCGCCACGATCCAGTGCGAGTAGCGCGAGAGCGTCCAGCAGGTGATGTTACATACCTCGGTCATGACGGGCCTTAAGTATAGGTCGTGCGACTGCGCCACGATCCAGTGCGAGTAGCGCGAGAGCGTCCAGCAGGTGATGTTACATACCTCGGTCATGACGGGCCTTAAGTACAGGTCGTGCGACTGCGCCACGATCCAGTGCGAGTAGCGCGAGAGCGTCCAGCAGGTGATGTTACATACCTCGGTCATGACGGGCCTTAAGTACAGGTCGTGCGACTGCGCCACGATCCAGTGCGAGTAGCGCGAGAGCGTCCAGCAGGTGATGTTACATACCTCGGTCATGACGGGCCTTAAGTATAGGTCGTGCGACTGCGCCACGATCCAGTGCGAGTAGCGCGAGAGCGTCCAGCAGGTGATGTTACATACCTCGGTCATGACGGGCCTTAAGTACAGGTCGTGCGACTGCGCCACGATCCAGTGCGAGTAGCGCGAGAGCGTCCAGCAGGTGATGTTACATACCTCGGTCATGACGGGCCTTAAGTACAGGTCGTGCGACTGCGCCACGATCCAGTGCGAGTAGCGCGAGAGCGTCCAGCAGGTGATGTTACATACCTCGGTCATGACGGGCCTTAAGTACAGGTCGTGCGACTGCGCCACGATCCAGTGCGAGTAGCGCGAGAGCGTCCAGCAGGTGATGTTACATACCTAGGTCATGACGGGCCTTAAGTACAGGTCGTGCGACTGCGCCACGATCCAGTGCGAGTAGCGCGAGAGCGTCCAGCAGGTGATGTTACATACCTCGGTCATGACGGGCCTTAAGTACAGGTCGTGCGACTGCGCCACGATCCAGTGCGAGTAGCGCGAGAGCGTCCAGCAGGTGATGTTACATACCTAGGTCATGACGGGCCTTAAGTACAGGTCGTGCGACTGCGCCACGATCCAGTGCGAGTAGCGCGAGAGCGTCCAGCAGGTGATGTTACATACCTCGGTCATGACGGGCCTTAAGTACAGGTCGTGCGACTGCGCCACGATCCAGTGCGAGTAGCGCGAGAGCGTCCAGCAGGTGATGTTACATACCTCGGTCATGACGGGCCTTAAGTACAGGTCGTGCGACTGCGCCACGATCCAGTGCGAGTAGCGCGAGAGCGTCCAGCAGGTGATGTTACATACCTCGGTCATGACGGGCCTTAAGTACAGGTCGTGCGACTGCGCCACGATCCAGTGAGAGTAGCGCGAGAGCGTCCAGCAGGTGATGTTACATACCTCGGTCATGACGGGCCTTAAGTACAGGTCGTGCGACTGCGCCACGATCCAGTGCGAGTAGCGCGAGAGCGTCCAGCAGGTGATGTTACATACCTCGGTCATGACGGGCCTTAAGTACAGGTCGTGCGACTGCGCCACGATCCAGTGCGAGTAGCGCGAGAGCGTCCAGCAGGTGATGTTACATACCTCGGTCATGACGGGCCTTAAGTACAGGTCGTGCGACTGCGCCACGATCCAGTGCGAGTAGCGCGAGAGCGTCCAGCAGGTGATGTTACATACCTCGGTCATGACGGGCCTTAAGTATAGGTCGTGCGACTGCGCCACGATCCAGTGCGAGTAGCGCGAGAGCGTCCAGCAGGTGATGTTACATACCTCGGTCATGACGGGCCTTAAGTACAGGTCGTGCGACTGCGCCACGATCCAGTGCGAGTAGCGCGAGAGCGTCCAGCAGGTGATGTTACATACCTCGGTCATGACGGGCCTTAAGTACAGGTCGTGCGACTGCGCCACGATCCAGTGCGAGTAGCGCGAGAGCGTCCAGCAGGTGATGTTACATACCTCGGTCATGACGGGTCTTAAGTACAGGTCGTGCGACTGCGCCACGATCCAGTGCGAGTGGCGCGAGAGCGTCCAGCAGGTTATGTTACATACCTCGGTCATGACGGGTCTTAAGTACAGGTCGTGCGACTGCGCCACGATCCAGTGCGAGTAGCGCGAGAGCGTCCAGCAGGTGATGTTACATACCTCGGTCATGACGGGCCTTAAGTACAGGTCGTGCGACTGCGCCACGATCCAGTGCGAGTAGCGCGAGAGCGTCCAGCAGGTGATGTTACATACCTCGGTCATGACGGGTCTTAAGTACAGGTCGTGCGACTGCGCCACGATCCAGTGCGAGTAGCGCGAGAGCGTCCAGCAGGTGATGTTACATACCTCGGTCATGACGGGTCTTAAGTACAGGTCGTGCGACTGCGCCACGATCCAGTGCGAGTAGAGCAGGTGATGTTACATACCTCGGTCATGACGGGCCTTAAGTACAGGTCGTGCGACTGCGCCACGATCCAGTGCGAGTAGCGCGAGAGCGTCCAGCAGGTGATGTTACATACCTCGGTCATGACGGGCCTTAAGTACAGGTCGTGCGACTGCGCCACGATCCAGTGCGAGTAGCGCGAGAGCGTCCAGCAGGTGATGTTACATACCTCGGTCATGACGGGCCTTAAGTACAGGTCGTGCGACTGCGCCACGATCCAGTGCGAGTAGCGCGAGAGCGTCCAGCAGGTGATGTTACATACCTCGGTCATGACGGGCCTTAAGTACAGGTCGTGCGACTGCGCCACGGTCCAGTGCGAGTAGCGCGAGAGCGTCCAGCAGGTGATGTTACATACCTCGGTCATGACGGGCCTTAAGTACAGGTCGTGCGACTGCGCCACGATCCAGTGCGAGTAGCGCGAGAGCGTCCAGCAGGTGATGTTACATACCTAGGTCATGACGGGCCTTAAGTACAGGTCGTGCGACTGCGCCACGATCCAGTGCGAGTAGCGCGAGAGCGTCCAGCAGGTGATGTTACATACCTCGGTCATGACGGGCCTTAAGTACAGGTCGTGCGACTGCGCCACGATCCAGTGCGAGTAGCGCGAGAGCGTCCAGCAGGTGATGTTACATACCTCGGTCATGACGGGCCTTAAGTACAGGTCGTGCGACTGCGCCACGATCCAGTGCGAGTAGCGCGAGAGCGTCCAGCAGGTGATGTTACATACCTCGGTCATGACGGGCCTTAAGTACAGGTCGTGCGACTGCGCCACGATCCAGTGCGAGTAGCGCGAGAGCGTCCAGCAGGTGATGTTACATACCTCGGTCATGACGGGCCTTAAGTACAGGTCGTGCGACTGCGCCACGATCCAGTGCGAGTAGCGCGAGAGCGTCCAGCAGGTGATGTTACATACCTAGGTCATGAGTGGCCTTAAGTACAGGTCGTGCGACTGCGCCACGGTCCAGTGCGAGTAGCGCGAGAGCGTCCAGCAGGTGATGTTACATACCTCGGTCATGACGGGCCTTAAGTACAGGTCGTGCGACTGCGCCACGATCCAGTGCGAGTAGCGCGAGAGCGTCCAGCAGGTGATATTACATACCTAGGTCATGACGGGCCTTAAGTACAGGTCGTGCGACTGCGCCACGATCCAGTGCGAGTAGCGCGAGAGCGTCCAGCAGGTGATGTTACTGTGGGGGTTATGAGTAGATGTTGTGTCGTGGTAAAAGAAATAATCCATAAAACAGAAATATATATGCTTTACTGGTACCAGTTACTAAATATAAATACAATGTGTGTATGTAGGTACGACCTAACCGAATGAGTGAAGGGAGACGACTGCTGCGCCGCGCTTACACAATATTACACCTTGTATATAATTTGTAGCGTCAGCAGCCGCTACAATATTCCCCCCTTTAATAAAAAGAAAGGAATTAAAATATTAAAAAAATCTAAAAAACTCTGAAACAAATATAACAAACAATCTACATACATAAAATAATACAAGTTAGTACCAGGTGCTAGCGCTCGAATTGCGTCATACATATAACTAATAACATAAACAACTGTAGGTACGCATCAAGTTACCGGAGCGCTAGTCCCGAGAATGCAAACTAAGCAGACATTAAGTAAACTGATTTTAGATGTGGACCTTTATGCAATGTGAGTCTATTTTTAGAACGATGTAATGAATAAAAATTGACTAAACTATTTCAAAAACACAATTGCCGCTTGCCGCCGTTTCTATTGAACATCCTTTGCTCTTCGTAAGCCGCTTGTACATAGAGCTAGTCGTACGAAGAAGCAAATACGTTCACCGGTTCTACCAGCGATCTTCACTAAGTTGTCGGGGCCGTTATGAGGGACGACAGGGTGCGCTTTCCAACACTGAGCGGTATCCATCCTCGCCTCCAAGTGTGATGAGCCGCTTCGACGCGTGCACTGTCCCGTTGAGTGCCACCGCCGGTCCCGTGTCGATTCCGTCCTCGGAGAATGCTGCGTCTTGTCGTCTTGGTGCGGAATGCTGCCTCGCCACCAAGGTCAATACGCCTTACGCGTTGTGCCTCGACGTATGCACTGTCCTTCAGAGTGCCGCCGCCGTCGTGTGCCGCTCCGGAATTCTGTTGCTGCCCATATTACCTTGGTCGCTGTTTTCGGCAGACACAGTGCTCCTTGTTCCAAATTTGGTTGCACGTGTCCTGACTCTGATGTTCTCCGCAGTTAGGTCGTAAGCCCTTTTGGTCGTAGGAAAAGGGCGAGTCGTCTCCCATGAGTCCAGGTTGTCTCCGTGTCCAGGCTGCTTGGCTGCACGCTGTTGCCACGCTGCACATGCGCTTATTTGATTCCGCTGACCATGTGCACGTGCGTCGATGCCGCGTTGCCGAAGCTGAGCCGAAGGTTACGTTTTCTTTGACGGGGTCACCAATGTGGGGGTTATGAGTAGATGTTGTGTCGTGGTAAAAGAAATAATCCATAAAACAGAAATATATATGCTTTACTGGTACCAGTTACTAAATATAAATACAATGTGTGTATGTAGGTACGACCTAACCGAATGAGTGAAGGGAGACGACTGCTGCGCCGCGCTTACACAATATTACACCTTGTATATAATTTGTAGCGTCAGCAGCCGCTACATTACATACCTCGGTCATGACGGGCCTTAAGTACAGGTCGTGCGACTGCGCCACGATCCAGTGCGAGTAGCGCGAGAGCGTCCAGCAGGTGATGTTACATACCTCGGTCATGACGGGCCTTAAGTACAGGTCGTGCGACTGCGCCACGATCCAGTGCGAGTAGCGCGAGAGCGTCCAGCAGGTGATGTTACATACCTCGGTCATGACGGGCCTTAAGTACAGGTCGTGCGACTGCGCCACGATCCAGTGCGAGTAGCGCGAGAGCGTCCAGCAGGTGATGTTACATACCTCGGTCATGACGGGTCTTAAGTACAGGTCGTGCGACTGCGCCACGATCCAGTGCGAGTAGCGCGAGAGCGTCCAGCAGGTGATGTTACATACCTCGGTCATGACGGGCCTTAAGTACAGGTCGTGCGACTGCGCCACGATCCAGTGCGAGTAGCGCGAGAGCGTCCAGCAGGTGATGTTACATACCTCGGTCATGACGGGTCTTAAGTACAGGTCGTGCGACTGCGCCACGATCCAGTGCGAGTAGCGCGAGAGCGTCCAGCAGGTGATGTTACATACCTCGGTCATGACGGGTCTTAAGTACAGGTCGTGCGACTGCGCCACGATCCAGTGCGAGTAGCGCGAGAGCGTCCAGCAGGTGATGTTACATACCTCGGTCATGACGGGTCTTAAGTACAGGTCGTGCGACTGCGCCACGATCCAGTGCGAGTAGCGCGAGAGCGTCCAGCAGGTGATGTTACATACCTCGGTCATGACGGGTCTTAAGTACAGGTCGTGCGACTGCGCCACGATCCAGTGCGAGTAGCGCGAGAGCGTCCAGCAGGTGATGTTACATACCTCGGTCATGACGGGCCTTAAGTACAGGTCGTGCGACTGCGCCACGATCCAGTGCGAGTAGCGCGAGAGCGTCCAGCAGGTGATGTTACATACCTCGGTCATGACGGGTCTTAAGTACAGGTCGTGCGACTGCGCCACGATCCAGTGCGAGTAGCGCGAGAGCGTCCAGCAGGTGATGTTACATACCTCGGTCATGACGGGTCTTAAGTACAGGTCGTGCGACTGCGCCACGATCCAGTGCGAGTAGCGCGAGAGCGTCCAGCAGGTGATGTTACATACCTCGGTCATGACGGGTCTTAAGTACAGGTCGTGCGACTGCGCCACGATCCAGTGCGAGTAGCGCGAGAGCGTCCAGCAGGTGATGTTACATACCTCGGTCATGACGGGTCTTAAGTACAGGTCGTGCGACTGCGCCACGATCCAGTGCGAGTAGCGCGAGAGCGTCCAGCAGGTGATGTTACATACCTCGGTCATGACGGGTCTTAAGTACAGGTCGTGCGACTGCGCCACGATCCAGTGCGAGTAGCGCGAGAGCGTCCAGCAGGTGATGTTACATACCTCGGTCATGACGGGTCTTAAGTACAGGTCGTGCGACTGCGCCACGATCCAGTGCGAGTAGCGCGAGAGCGTCCAGCAGGTGATGTTACATACCTCGGTCATGACGGGTCTTAAGTACAGGTCGTGCGACTGCGCCACGATCCAGTGCGAGTAGCGCGAGAGCGTCCAGCAGGTGATGTTACATACCTCGGTCATGACGGGTCTTAAGTACAGGTCGTGCGACTGCGCCACGATCCAGTGCGAGTAGCGCGAGAGCGTCCAGCAGGTGATGTTACATACCTCGGTCATGACGGGTCTTAAGTACAGGTCGTGCGACTGCGCCACGATCCAGTGCGAGTAGCGCGAGAGCGTCCAGCAGGTGATGTTACATACCTCGGTCATGACGGGTCTTAAGTACAGGTCGTGCGACTGCGCCACGATCCAGTGCGAGTAGCGCGAGAGCGTCCAGCAGGTGATGTTACATACCTCGGTCATGACGGGCCTTAAGTACAGGTCGTGCGACTGCGCCACGATCCAGTGCGAGTAGCGCGAGAGCGTCCAGCAGGTGATGTTACATACCTCGGTCATGACGGGTCTTAAGTACAGGTCGTGCGACTGCGCCACGATCCAGTGCGAGTAGCGCGAGAGCGTCCAGCAGGTGATGTTACATACCTCGGTCATGACGGGTCTTAAGTACAGGTCGTGCGACTGCGCCACGATCCAGTGCGAGTAGCGCGAGAGCGTCCAGCAGGTGATGTTACATACCTCGGTCATGACGGGTCTTAAGTACAGGTCGTGCGACTGCGCCACGATCCAGTGCGAGTAGCGCGAGAGCGTCCAGCAGGTGATGTTACATACCTCGGTCATGACGGGTCTTAAGTACAGGTCGTGCGACTGCGCCACGATCCAGTGCGAGTAGCGCGAGAGCGTCCAGCAGGAGATGTTACATACCTCGGTCATGACGGGTCTTAAGTACAGGTCGTGCGACTGCGCCACGATCCAGTGCGAGTAGCGCGAGAGCGTCCAGCAGGTGATGTTACATACCTCGGTCATGACGGGTCTTAAGTACAGGTCGTGCGACTGCGCCACGATCCAGTGCGAGTAGCGCGAGAGCGTCCAGCAGGTGATGTTACATACCTCGGTCATGACGGGTCTTAAGTACAGGTCGTGCGACTGCGCCACGATCCAGTGCGAGTAGCGCGAGAGCGTCCAGCAGGTGATGTTACATACCTCGGTCATGACGGGTCTTAAGTACAGGTCGTGCGACTGCGCCACGATCCAGTGCGAGTAGCGCGAGAGCGTCCAGCAGGTGATGTTACATACCTCGGTCATGACGGGTCTTAAGTACAGGTCGTGCGACTGCGCCACGATCCAGTGCGAGTAGCGCGAGAGCGTCCAGCAGGTGATGTTACATACCTCGGTCATGACGGGTCTTAAGTACAGGTCGTGCGACTGCGCCACGATCCAGTGCGAGTAGCGCGAGAGCGTCCAGCAGGTGATGTTACATACCTCGGTCATGACGGGTCTTAAGTACAGGTCGTGCGACTGCGCCACGATCCAGTGCGAGTAGCGCGAGAGCGTCCAGCAGGTGATGTTACATACCTCGGTCATGACGGGTCTTAAGTACAGGTCGTGCGACTGCGCCACGATCCAGTGCGAGTAGCGCGAGAGCGTCCAGCAGGTGATGTTACATACCTCGGTCATGACGGGTCTTAAGTACAGGTCGTGCGACTGCGCCACGATCCAGTGCGAGTAGCGCGAGAGCGTCCAGCAGGTGATGTTACATACCTCGGTCATGACGGGTCTTAAGTACAGGTCGTGCGACTGCGCCACGATCCAGTGCGAGTAGCGCGAGAGCGTCCAGCAGGTGATAGCCCGCACAAGAGCCTTGCGCTCGGCCAGGCAGCACACGAGGTAGGGCACGAGGTCCGGGAGGTGCGGCACCATGCCCGCCATGCAGCCGTCCGCCACCGCGCCCAGCGCCAGGATGCCGCTTTCCTGCACACAGGAACACACGTTACAACTCTACACACTTGCCGAAGATACTTCCGCGGCCGCAGCCTTAGCAGCGGGTGACGCGACGCGTGATCAGTTATACAAATTACATTGTTGTACGATGACGGAGTAGTAGTACGACTTGCGAAGTTCGCACATCTATCGCGTCACCAAATGTTAATGTTACCTAAGGCTGACTGTGTACTGAAGCGGAGAGGAGTGAAGCTGATTCTAATAAGCAATAGAAATACGAAAAAACTTCGTATGGAGATTGAACTTTAAACAGATTCGCCTCTCCCCTCTTCAACGGACAAACAGTTTGGTGATAGATTGTGTGGTAGTAGTGTAGTGTAGTGTACCTTGATGACCCAGTCCTCGTGGAAGAGCGTCTCCTTGAGTATGGGGAAGAGCACGGGCAGCAGGTCGGCGACGAACACGTTGGCGAGCACGTCGAGCGCGGCGGCGCTGCACTTGCGCAGGTTCCAGTCGGACAGCGAGCCGTCGTCGGCGTCGGCGCCGCCGTCGTCGTCCGAGTCGGAGTCGCCGCCGCCCGCCATGTTGCTGTCGCCGGCGCCCGCGTTGTGCTTCACGGTGTGCGAGCGCGGCTTGTGGAAGCGCGGCCGGATGTCGGACTCGCGGTCCGGCTCCGCGTCGTCCGCGTCGTCGTCGCGGTCGCCGCGCAGCAGCACCACGTCCATCTCCGAGTAGCGCATGCCGCGCACCAGGATCGGCAGCAGCGCCGGCAGCCGCGGGCCCAGCACCTGCGCACACACGCACGCACGACACAAGTCACACTAACTGCACTGTTGTACATAGAAATCACTGTGCGCAGTTCATTGGTACAAAAGAGATTTTTTATACCGATGAACGGCGAACAGTTCGGAACTTGCATCAAATGTCCAACGGAAATCTTAACTTCCCTTACCTTTAACTCTAAGGTCTGAGTTTAAGACAGCTTACCTACTACTCTACCGCGTATCGGGGACGATAATCATGGCGCACATTTCTATATCATCAATCATCCGTCTAATACACAATGGCGAAGACAACATCTAACGAATACCGACGCAACTATCCTCAATCGCACTAAGAAAGTACTCACACCTATATATAAAAGGAACAGCAGCAAAATACTAATGCAATAACTATCAAGCTGTTAAGCTTATTAAGCTATATGGAACAGTGATTGACAGCCGCTTAAGATCAAAGTGTTCGCTTTCCAAAACTCACTATGGCTTTGTACTGAGCTTATCTACCATGAATCCTATGTTTGGTCTAAACACGATCACTGAAAAGTATCGAGCAAAACTTCAACCATTGTATGTTGCATTCTTGAACATGGAAAAGGCAATTGATCGCGTCCCAAGGGATACGACCTGGTGGAACCTTGGCGCAAGAAGAACGTCCCCGAACAATATATTAACATAATAGCCGACATGTTTCTATAATATCCCCGAACAATATATTAACATAATATGACGAGATCGATGGTACGAACAGTAGTGGGTCTGAGAAAACCAATATCGGTTGCAGGTGTACATCAAGGCTCAGTACTGGGTCCCTTGCTGTTTTGCTTGGTAGACTCACTGAAGCGGCGCAGGCTTCAATCTCGAGGACTATCTACGCAGACGACGTTGTTATTTGCACCGACATGACATGTGATAAGGGGGCTATCAGACTACGTCAGTTTGGCACTACAGCTTTGAGCTCTCCGATCGGGGGCCTATAGGACGACCCAAGACAAGATGGAAATGTAGTGGTAAAAGACACGAGGGAATATGACTGACGACGATGTCGAATATAGAGTAAAGTGGAGGCGTAACATAAAGAAAGCTGAATCCACCACCATGTTGGATATGTAGCTATATATATATATACACCGCTATTTTTTAATTAGTACAAAAAATTTAACAGGGCACTAAGTATCTTTAACTGATCATAATTATGTAGTTGAAAAATAAAAACACTAAGTCCCAAAACTGTCTCAAAACTGTCCACAAAAATACGTGATAATTGGTAAATGCAATACTAATACTATGACCGACCCGTGTACTATCATACCATTGATAAATTACCCCCTCCCCCGCCCCTCTGCGCCTGCGCCACGCCCCGACGATGCGACTAACAGTACTAAATTGTTAGCTAAAGTGAGCGTATCTAATTTCGTTGCAAAACTTAATTGTTTGTCTACGTTTGCCCGACGCGATGGCCTATCATATCAGTTCATATCACGGGAGTATGTAGCTATGCTTCGTGCGTACTTTTTGAGTGGAAAAATCGCGAGTGCAGCTGTGTACCCATGGACATCGTATTGTGAGTGTACAAAAGTGACCGGGTCAGTGTCAAACAATTAAAACAGTGCATATTGGATGCTTTTGACAACGGTGGTGGACATTTCGAAGGACAATGGAAATATTTGTAAGTTTAGTAAATAATACGTATTTAAGTAAATAATAATTTGATGCAGGCGCCTCAAAATCGGTCTGTGTTCTCCACACACCTTGAGGAAGGCCTATGTCCAACAGTGGACGTCTCTAGGCTGACATGATGATGATAAAATAATTTGTAAATAGCAGATGATTCTAACTTCATAAATACGCCAAAATTACTCTTTTCTATTAGTCCAGAACACCATCTTTTATTTTGATATTTGTTTGCTTTCTAATTACATACCTCCGTATTTACTTTCTTGTTAAACGATAAATTTTACCGGTCCTACGCCCGAATGAAGTATGAAGGAGAGGGTAGAACTAACAAAATTAAAAAATAACTACCTACATTTATTATTTTTCTTCATTTTATTTTCTATTGCTACCTACATCATAAGTGCGACAGAGAGAATGCAAATGAGCAGGATGGAATATTATCAATGAATTAGTGAATGGATTGTAAAATATGACTATGATTTAAGTGAGGTTTTCTACAATAAACAAATGATAATAACTTTGCTCTTTATTGATATTATGAAATTCTTACGTCACATATATGATAATAATATCTTCGCTAATCTGTCCTCAAAGTTTTTGTACTAATTAAAAAATAGCGGTGTATATATATATATATATATATATATATACTATCTACGCAGACGACGTTGTTATTTGCACCGACATGACATGTGATAAGGGGGCTATCAGACTACGTCAGTTTGGCACTACAGCTTTGAGCTCTCCGATCGGGGGCCTATAGGACGACCCAAGACAAGATGGAAATGTAGTGGTAAAAGACACGAGGGAATATGACTGACGACGATGTCGAATATAGAGTAAAGTGGAGGCGTAACATAAAGAAAGCTGAATCCACCACCATGTTGGATATGTAGCTATATATATATATATATATATATATATATATATATATATATAATTATGTAGCTAGGAAGAGAGAGGGAAAGACACGATATTAGTCCATGTAGTAATACAAGTTCTCAGGTCCTTGCGTTGGACTGCGGTCCACCAGGCTCCAGTTGTAGGAATACCACTCCTTATTCCTTTACAGTTCGAACAGTGCTTATGTGTGCGCGTTCTTCTTGAACTAACTAACTCTATAATAGTAAACTAATGTTTAGAACGCGATAAGCTAAATTTTGTAACTAATCTAGATTTTAAACTATTTTAGGTTATTATACATTTTAAACTTTCATGGTTTTTAACATTAGTTTTATGAGTTTTACGAACAAGTAAATCGGTCTACTGTTTTTCTTACTCGCCAAGTCTCGCAAACAACACGACATTTTTGATGTACTGTATCGTCATTGTTTATGTGCGTAACATTCCCAAAAAAGACAACCCACCAAAAAAAAAACTATTCGAAATAAACTAATTTAAATCTTTTATCTTTCCTAACTTAGCGAAACTTTGGCGAAATAAAGTACGTCATATAAAACGAGAATAAGTACATATTTGTTCACATAGTTTAGTTTCTAACGTAGCTTAGCAGTTTGCAGTGTGAACTGAGGTACAGAAAAGAGTGCTAAAAGAGTGCGAAAAGAACTATGTGTGCCTGCCAGACTAGTACGTCTCGTTGCAGGAATGGCCTGCGTTTTACTGACGTCGACGGCTTTCAACAGTTTATCCATAAAAAAACAGTTTGTACTATTTGTCTAATAAGCAACGCCCGCACTAGGCATAAATCCTGTGTCGCGGGATACTTTACAAACACACCACCAGCGGACACAAAGTACAACGAGGTGTGACATAATATTTTATGGATCGCAAGGTCTCGCATGGGAAAAGAATCCACAACACTCAGCGCAGTGTCAAGCAGCGAGTCGAGCGCTTAAACCACTACGCCAATCGTGGAGTCCAGTGCAGTATAACACTATACAAGGATTACTCTTGGCTGGGCACCTCACAAGTTAACTGAAATTGACCCGGCCAATACAGCATAGGCGGGTTGTATATTGCTTCATTTACACATTATAATATTATATACGAGACCATAATAAAAGTAGAGAAAGTTGTACTAAGTCATTACAAAACAATATAGGTACACATAATCATAACAGAGTACTTGCATGTGTGTTTCATGTGTACTTGAACATACTATATCTTAGTTTGTCTGGTATTTGTTGAAAGCAGAGCAACAAAAATTATAAAAAACGTAATTAGAATTTTGACAAGATTTTACATTGTAATTTCTTGAAGGACTTTTAAGTTAGTAATTTAAATAAAGAGACTTGACAAATATTATTATTTGGTTTATTCTTCCTGTGATTCTTTGGTCTAGTACTATCATGTAGCAGTAGCGCTCATAGCGAGACTTGGCTTGCCGTTCGTAACAGATCGGCAAAGTTAAGCAATGCTTGCACAGGTCGCTACTTGGATGGGTGACTGTGTGTGGCATTTACATCTGAGCGCTGCCGTGCTTCGGAGGGCACGTAAAGCTGTCGGTCCCGGTTCTTGTCTAAGGATAAGGGTTGTTAGGCCATGTCGAAGGCCTTCAGGCGGTCTGAAAACTCTGACACTAGAGTTGGCCACACACTCATATGAAAAACAAAAACAAATATGTAACAGAAGCAGCCCATAGTGCACTGACATTGGCAAGTTAATTATGTGCATGGTAAATTGTTAACTATTGCATACCCTGTCCAGGGGAGCATGTGGAGCCATTCAGTACTGTCTGTCATGAAGACAAGTCATTTGACAGTTGTTACGAGGAAGGAATCTCCACATTTGAATATACTGACCCAGGTCTAGGCAATTGAATATCATTATTCTTTTGTGTTGTGGTCTTCTAATATTTGTCAAAGCTGACCTCTGGCTCCAAGGCAAGTCTTGAATGCAACAGGGTAATGCATTATGAAAACATATGGAAACTAAGACAATGAAACTTACCTCTCTGCAGACATTCTGTTCAGCTAGAGAGAGCCAGAACTCGCAAGCCTCCAGTGCAACACCCTCCTCAGGGTCTTGTGTTCTCACCAACATGTACTGCAGGACAAACACATAATATATTATTGACAACAGTTTCATTCACAATAGGGTGATTTACAGGGTCAAAATAATTACATTTTATTTAGTCCATATTTTAGATTATAAAAGAATATTGGACACGTTTTTTCTTTTTTTCGATTAAATAAAAAATAACAAAGATATAGCCCATTAAAGTTACGTGTGACGTCATCTAGTGCGAAATAATGCAGCACTGCGTGACATTATTCGTAACTTTAATGAGCTATATCTTGGTCGTTTTTGGTTTAATTTACAAATAAAAATTGCTTATTTTTGAATAATCTAAAGGACGGATTTATAAATTTTTTTGCGTCAACTAGCCTATTTTAATCACCTACATTGTAAACATCAAAGTTGCTATTGTTTTATTAACTCAGAATTGATAAACTTACTGTCACAGGTATTTTTACAATTAACCAGCTATGGGACCCATAGTTAAGGGTGGTAACCTAACCTTACCTCACCCTAAGCTACACTCATAATACAATTACTAGTTACAAACAATAAAGAAATATTAAAAAAATGCAAGCAAGGTTGCAACTGATATATCTGCAATATAAAACATGGTTTGATAAGAAAAGTATGATAATATATTAATATTGAATTACTATTAGACATTTTAGTTATTTATACATAAACCAGATGGACAGAGTGGAGGAGATCGGTGGACAAGGAGCTCAAGAAGGAAGAACTAAAATGGGAAGACGCTCGAAGAATCGCGGGGGACTGGCCGGCTTGGAGAAAACTTGTTGGGGCCCTCTGCACCAGCGGGGTGCCTTAGGACCACAACAATAACATACATAAACCAGCATTGAGAACAGAGAAAAAGCTTTTAATACTAGATCAATGTATAATTTATGGTTAAAAACAACAGATTGAAAAATATCTAATACAAAATAAGTTCAAGTTTACCTCAATGATGTTGGGCAGGTGTGGGATGAGTCTGTCCAGTCGCACCTCCAGTAACAACACGAGGGCATGACAGACATTTTTCCGAACATCTGGGTCCTCATCAGCTGCTAGGTGGAATAAACTCTAAAACAGTAAAAATTACATTTAATTTTTATAGATTACTTTTCATTTATTATATATTATTAGTAATTAATCAAGTTTATTTTACCTCGATGAAAGCATCAATGTGTAACATGAGAGCTTGGGTTCGGCCCATAATAAAATAGTTGACACAAGCAATCGCATGACATCTGATTTTAGGTGAAGAGTGTCGAAAAAACTGTAGAAATTTAGGAATAAGCACATTGAGTGGCCTATTTAGCGCATCACTGTCTAGTATTTCTGCTGTGTCCTCACATATTTTCTGTAGAGCTCCAAAAGCACCCTAAAAATAATCAGTAGGTTTTAATGACAATCATAACATAGAGAAGTAACAAGGTCTAAATAATATTGTATGATGTATGCAAATCGCAAACATTTAAAATCGATTATAACAAGGTCTGTATCAAATTCTTATTAGATTCAAATAGTAATATTTGTAAAATCAATACTACTTGGATAAAATCTTTCAAGTATGGAGTCATTTCAAAGTTATACATTTTTCTGTTATTAAAAGTATAACAAACAAAAACAATTGCTAGCGATTTTTGTACAAAATAGACACATAGAATACATACCTCACAAACATTATAGTCTTGTGAATCAAGCATTTGACACAAGGCTGGGAGTAGTTCGGGCCATGATGTTAATTCTCCTTTGCTTGCTATTGTAGTTATTATGATTCCTACTGTAGCTCGAATGAGAGGCGACGGGTCTCCCACAGCCGACAGACATTCGCGCTTGATAAACTCAGCTACTTCAGGTAAGAAGCTATTGTAGTGAGCTTTGACATTATTCTTCAAAATCAAACCACTCAAAGATCTTGTAGGTTCTTTTTCCGTGACCAGTTTAGTTAGCACAAAGATCAAGTAATTGTTGAAATCTGGATACTTGTTCAATTCTTCCAATTTCTGAGATTACATTGTTAGGAAAATAAAGGCTGTCAATGGCTGTCATGTCGGAAAAATCGATTTTATCGTAAGCGTCGAAAAGTAACAATTATTATTTTATAGTACGCAAACATGTACAATATATGAAAATTACATTAAAATATGAAAACATTGATAACATACAGTAAATAAATAAAAAATAAAGCGGTTATAGTTGCAAAAAATATCCACGCCGATAGGCTCAAAGATGTGAAAATTATGAAAAGGATACTTGTTGAACGGCTCTCTGTGTTTCTGTATCTGGTGATTGAGACTCCTTGAGAAGTGTTAGTATTTGTCTTAGTCCTTCTTGTTCTGGTTTCCACTCCATTTTCATAATATTTCTACGAAACGGTTTTATTTCACTCGGTCCCGTAAAGATCAACCATGCCAAAATTTCTCAAATTGCCAGACGAAATATTAAAAGTCAAAAGTGTTTTTATATAAATATGTAGTAATGTAGTAAGACTATCAAGAATGTCATCTCAGTTAGCTGCCAGCTCCATGGTTGCCACTGTTGCCAGCGTTAGTCGATTCGATTGTTCAGTTCACAGACGTATAAGCACTTAGTGATAGTGAATGGAAATTCTAAAAACCAATTACTCAAACGAATAGATTAAAAAGCAAACAAATTGACAACAGACTGTAGCCCATGCTTTTAGAATTTCTTTTTGTTGCATTGTTTTGATTCTTTATTATTGTATTATAGATAGTACATTACCGTTTCAAAATGCCTAAAATAAAAGCTGAAAAGAAGTCAAGAGTGCATAATGAAA
Source organism: Euclidia mi (assembly GCA_944739405.2). NCBI lineage: Eukaryota > Metazoa > Arthropoda > Insecta > Lepidoptera > Erebidae > Euclidia > Euclidia mi. The sequence goes on from OX123189.2 coordinate 416,314, forward strand.
TTGCAAAACAAGGTAATGTAAATATGTGGAGGTTAATCAATTTGTTTCACAAATATATATTTATTTTTCAATCTTAACAATGACTAAATACACGTTCTGTGTGGTTTCAGGTATTCAATTCAACAAGGATTTTGGCCAACATATATTGAAAAATCCTCTGATAATAACATCAATGTTAGATAAAGCAGGTCTGAGGCCTACAGATGTAGCGCTTGAGATTGGTCCAGGTACTGGTAACATGACGGTGAAGATGCTAGACAGAGTCAAGAAGGTCGTAGCTTGCGAAATTGATACTAGGTAGTCAAGACCAGATTTCTATTTTGAAAACTTTAGTTTATAAGTAGGTAAATTTATTAGTAAGTAATATGAATTATTGTTGCAATGTTGTTTTCATTTTTCAGATTGGTTGCTGAGCTCCAGAAACGTGTTCAAGGCACTCCATATCAAGCCAAACTTCAAATTCTTGTAGGAGATGTGCTCAGAACAGAGTTACCATTCTTTGACATCTGTGTGGCCAATATTCCATATCAAATCAGTTCACCTTTAGTGTTCAAATTATTGCTACATAGGCCATTCTTCAGATGTGCAGTACTAATGTTCCAGAAGGAATTTGCACAGAGGCTTGTGGCTAAGCCTGGTGACAAGTTATATTGTAGGTTGTCCATCAACACACAGTTGTTGGCCAGAGTCGACATGTTGATGAAGGTGAGTGGGTACATGTAAAAATGTGGTTTTGTTCATATTATTCAACTTTATGCAGAAAAAAAGCCTTAATGCACAGATACATTTTTTCTACCTGTTACCTCCTTCTTCACCATCACATTTGGGTGATGCAGAGAACCATGTAATAGGTGTATCACGCATAATCACACTGTACTGACAATGAATGTTAGACTGCTGTGTCAGAAAGATGTGCAGGTAATGTGGGATTGTACCATACCAATAATAGTGAGACAGGCTTCCAAACAAATCCCAATATTCATCAATATTTAGTATAGTTATTTGTTGTTATTTTTTATAGATCCAATTTTTATTATTTTAGTATCAACACAAGGTCCATATGATCATAATCACTCTTGAATATATTTAGTAACTATTTGATATATCGGGTCTGTTTTGGACAAATATGTATGAGACTTCTATTATATGACCTCAAACCTGTTGTATTTTACTTTGCACATTCATAGTCCAGCCTGCAATGTGATTATCAATCAATGTATTAAGTTACTTAAGCAAATTATTAAATCATTCTTCCTTATTTGTGTCTAATTTACAGGTAGGAAAAAATAACTTCAGGCCACCTCCCAAAGTAGAGTCTAGTGTGGTGAGAATAGAGCCTCGGAATCCACCGCCACCAATCAACTTTGTAGAATGGGATGGCCTCACTAGGATAGCTTTTGTAAGGAAAAACAAAACACTGTCTGCCGCATTCAAACATGCCACCACTATGGCTGTTCTGGAGAAAAACTACAGAGTACACTGTTCACTACATAACAAGGTAAAATGCCAATACTATGTACTTACTTTGTTTAGTAGATTTTGAAGTTTATACGTTGGTATGTTAAAAAGCTGTGTACATAAAAACATAAACTTAAATGTTCACCTAGATCATTGCAGTTCTGCAATTTCAATATTCAATAGTTGGCTAACTAAAACTTTCTTTCATTACAGGAAATCCCAGAAGATTTTGACATTAAACAAAAAGTACAAGAAATATTAACAAATTCAGAGACAGACCAGCTGAGGGCCCGAATGATGGACATTGATGACTTCATGAAACTCTTACATGCTTTCAACTCGGAAGGGATACATTTTGCATGAAATACTATTTATAAATTAAACACATATTTATATTAATTGTTTTTATTGACTACTCTACAGCAGTTTTGATAAAACTAATAAACATAACATAAAAGGTGTTCATTCCATAATAATTTTCACGAATTGTTCTACTTGAAACAGTGGATTTAGATGGGAGAGTCTTTGAAACCTCTGTTGGCATAGTCAGCATCAGTGCGGTTAGAAACAAAGGGGAATCCTGGCTGTCCCGGCAGAACCATGGGTTTGGACTTGAGCACTCTCCATCCTCCCTTCTTTGTCCAGTCCTGTAAAACATTATACATACCAATAGCAAATTATTATGCTTATGCTTTATATTGAATGTATCATATTGCATCTTCTTCATGAAGTTACAATTTAGATATTTCTGGCAAAGAGTACAATATATCATGAAAATTTCTTGTTTGGTGGATTATTTATCAACACTCAAACATCACACTAGGGCCTAGGCCATAATGATGCATCACAATTTGGAGTGTTCACCTCAGTTAATATGGCTAAAACTATGGGGAATAAAGATGTTTTTATACAATTCTATAAAAGAACCTACCGTTTAAAAAATAAATAAAATTCATGATTACTTACATTTCCATTGTATTTGAAGTAATAATGGATAGAGAAAATGGCAACAGTAATCAAACCAAGCTTGCCAGTAATGTATCTATAGTCAGCAGCACGACTGGCACCCTGTAAGTAGATTTGCAGGATTGGTTATTATGACAGATTTGTTTATGCTGTTAGGTTATTGTTATGTAATCTCACCAAAACTGGCTTCATTATATTGAAGAATGTATCTAGAGGAGCACGATAAATCCTACGGATTGGATTGGTGCGTTCTCTCCAGTATTCTGGTACGTGTACAGGTTCATTGGGAGCCAGAATTTGGTCTTTCAGCCACTGTTTACGCCATGCCCTCTCCGCATCGGACATTCCTATGCATCTTTCGCGTTCAAGAGCCACACGACCAGCAATGGCCATAGGCTTAACGCCCGCTGTTTGAGCCATGATTAAATATTATTTTATCAGCCGATCGTCTATAATAAATTGCCTTTTGTACAAAATACAGGCCAAAAAATTTGACAGCAGATAGACAACTGACGCCTGACAGTATAGTGTCAAGTCAAGCATAGATTATAACTGTCACAGGTAGTAGAATATCAGAACGTAATAATAAAAAATATGCAATAACTCTTCGAGTGGCGGCGGGCGGGAGAAAGAATCGCACTTAATGTTCACATCACTGAGTTCACTAGCCAACACTAATCTGTCAAACAGGAAGTTTTGACAGTCAAAAATAATATGATCAACGGTTGCAACAGCTCCCTGAGCTCCCTCCTGGGATTCACAATGTGGGCATGTATTGCTTGTAATAATGCCAAGTCTAGCAAGGTATGACGGAGCAGTATTATGGCCAAAGCGCAATCTATTTATCGTAGTGATAAAGTCTCGGCTGGCTTCCTTCAATGTATTGTACCAGGGTCTAACAGGTAATTCTTCTTGTATACGGCCGTAAAATTTTCCTTTAGTGTCTTGGTCTTTCTTCCACAATTCTAACCATAAGTTACAAACATTTTCATTAATACATTGCAAGAAGTCAGTCATAGGAATGTCCGGGACTTGGTGGTTACAGAGTGACTTGAAAACACGTTTTTAGGTTATCTTTTTAAACATATCGCGGATTGTTTCTGTTTGTGGCTCCAGGTTGTGTTTGTTTGTGCTGTTTTTGTGGTGGTTAATTGTTTTACGTAAGTTGCAAATATAGTTACCCTTCCATCGTAGCCGTTCATTGTTTCCCATGGAGGTCATGGAGGTGCCCCCAGATGGGGGCGGTGGTTTACCGCCCGACAAAGGGAAGATGCTGAAACGGTCAGCCGACGATACGATCAACACTGACCCTAAAAAAACACGGTCACCTGCTGAGTCGATACAATCCGTTTATGTGAAACCCGGGTTTGAAAACGACGCCATGGCGAAGTACTCAGACTCGGATAAGGCTCCATTCTCGGTATATGTCTCCAAAATAGAACCCAACCCTGCGTCAGGCCAATCTTTTAAGATCCTTAAGTTTGCGCAGTTTTTACACAAAAATAACATCACTGGAATAAAGGAAGGCGGTATTAAAAATCTCGGCCGCAACAAAATCTCTATCGAGTTTAACTCGGCAGATTCCGCCAATAAGTTTTTAGATCTGAGCATACTGGGTAGCAACCAATACTCAGCGTACATTCCCCGCTTCCAAATTTTTAGAATGGGTGTGGTTAGAGACATTCCCACTGATTGGTCCCTTGAAGAACTTGTGACTGGCATCAACACTCCTATAAATTGTGGTGATGTAATTAAAGCAAGACGCCTCAATGTAAAGTCTAAAAAGGATGGTCAGACCACTTGGATCCCTTCAAACTCCGTTGTCCTTACTTTTCTGGGGCAAACCCTCCCTGAAAAGGTATACTGCTATCATGCTTCCCTTCCCGTCTCCACTTACAAACTACCCACTATCCAATGCAGAAAGTGCTGCCGCTTCGGCCACATTGCCACCCAATGTCGCTCTCAACCCCGCTGCTTTAAATGTGCCCAACCCCATCCCGGTGACACCTGTACCGTTGAAGATTCCATGGTGTCCTGCTTCCTATGTAATGGGGGCAGACACACAGCAATGGACAGTAACTGCCCAGAACACTCCCGCCAAAAATCTATAAAATTGGTGATGTCCCAGGAGAATGTCAGTTTTTTGGAGGCTTCAGTCAGATTCCCCCAGGCTAAACGTCTGTATTCTGAGACAGCTGCAACACCCCAATCCCTTCAACTTCTTTCCCAAACTCCTCAAAAATGTACCCCCACTGCTCCAGTATCCCCGTCTACTCCTACTACTTCCTATAAAAAAACTGTGTTCCAACCTCCCCGACCCACCCCTGTACTTGGCAAATCATATGACTCCACCGCTCACAATGCTATCATTTCCACCCCCTCTTCATTCCAACCTAATGGCTGTGCCCTTTTATCCCAAACTGAAACCACTCCCCTAGCCACTCCAAATGATAATTTAGTTGAATTGCTCTTGTGCTCACTCATCAACATGTTATCAAAGTTTTCCGACACCCTACCGTACAATGTCTCTGTTCTTGTAGAACAACTATTCCGAGTCCTATCCCACAACAATGCGTTTAATGGATCTCCAAGTCCTTCAATGGAACTGTAGAAGCATTAGGCGCAATAAACATGATATCATCTACTTGATCAACCGCTACAAGCCTTCCGTCTTTGCGGTCTCTGAGACATGGTTGAAGCCTGGTTCCCATTTTAGGGTTGCAGGATTCTCGTGTCTCCGTGATGACAGACAGGATGGATGGGCGGGTTGCGCCCTGTTGATTAATAGATCTATCACTTTCTCCCAAATTTCCTTACCTTCCCATGACCCAAGCCTAAATGTTGTTGCCGCAAGAGTGGCAAACGTCTCCTTTGTGTCTATTTACATTCCCCACCCTAATCCTAGTATTATTTCTAACCTAACTTCTATTCTTTCCTCTGTTCCTGCCCCTATAGTAGTACTAGGTGATTTTAATTGCCGAAATACACTATGGGGATCTCATTGTAATGACCCTTCCTCTTCCTCCTTACTAGACCTCCTAGATACTATAGACCTATGTGTTCTGAATGACGGCTCTCCAACCCGTAGAAGCTCTCCCTCTCATAATATCAGTGTCCCTGATCTTTCATTTGCCTCTCCTTCCTTAGTATCACATCTGTCCTGGTCCGTTTTACCTAATTCTTTTGGCAGTGATCACTTCCCCATCTTAATTACCTTTAATTATTCCTTACCTCCTCCACGTACATCCTCTTTCCAACCCTTACTTAAACACCGTCTCCCCCAAGCCAACTGGGACCAATTCTCAGTATTGCTGGATTCAGAAATTGGTTCATTCCCTCCCATCGATCCCTCAAACCTTTTGGTCTTATATGACCGCTTTACCTCTGCCCTCTTATCCGCCGCTAACTCCTCTATCGCTCTTAAATTACCTTCTCGTAGACTTCTTTCCTCTCCTCCCTGGTGGGATGCTGAATGCTCTGCAAGCGTTCGCTCTCGCAGGGAGGCGGAGAACAAGTTTGCATCTTCCTTAAACATGTCCGACTTCCTCACTTATAAAAAGATTGCCGCTACCACATCCAGACTCCTCTCTTCCAAAAAAGCCGAAGGTTGGCGTAAATTTTGTGATTCCCTGAGCCCCCGCACCCCTCTATCTCTTATTTGGAGAAAGATCAAGTCCTACCGCAGATACGTGGAAGACCCTAACATCACGTCAAACGACCCTTTATCCTTTCTCCACGCCTTTGAATGCAACTTAGCTCCTCCCTATGTTCCAGAATTTGAATGTCTTCCACCTCCCAACCCCACTATTACTGCCCTTCCTCCAGACCCTATGAATGACCCCTTCTCCTTCTCCGAACTAGTCACTGCCATAGGCCATCTTCGTGACTCTTCGCCTGGCATAGACGGTATTCCCTATTCCTTTATCTGTAAGTCCTCGAATACCTGCAAGCAAGTTTTTCTTGGCATCCTAAATGCAATTTTCCTCACAGGTCTAATCCCGGCATCCTGGAAATCCCAAATTATTATCCCAATTCTCAAACCTGGTAAAGACCCCAATATCCCTTCTTCCTATAGACCTATTGCCCTTTCCTCAGTCCTAGCCAAGATTATGGAAAACCTTGTAAAAAACCGGCTAGAATGGATTCTGGAAAGCAAAGGCCTACTTTCCAATACCCAGTTTGGCTTCAGGAAAGGTAAGGGTACTCTGGATAGCCTGAGTATCCTTACCTCTGAGGTCCGGCTTGCCTTTTCCCGGAATGAGCACGTTATCGGGGTTTTTCTCGACATTTCGTCTGCCTATGACAATGTCCAGCTTCCGCTACTCAGGCAGAAAATGCTACAGCTGAGTCTTCCCGTGAGGCTGACCAACTTAATATTTAACCTCCTAATGTGCCGTTCCATCTCCGTCCGTCATCAGGGCACCCTCCTCCCTCCTCGACTTGTATGGAAAGGGCTCCCGCAAGGGTCAGTCCTTAGTCCAATTCTTTACAACCTTTATACCTATGACCTTGACCGCTCTGTTTCCTCGTTCTGTAACATCCTTCAGTACGCTGATGACATTGCCTTGTACTCTTGCTCCTCTTCCTTTCAACAGGCATCTACTCGTTTGAATTCTGCCCTCCACTATTTAGATGCCTGGCTCTCAGACCACAACCTCTCCCTCTCTGTCCCCAAATGCAGCGCCGTTGTGTTCTCCCGGAAACGCAACATCCCAGACATCCATCTTTCTGTGGGTAATGAAACTGTCGCCACTGTTGATCACGTCAAATTCTTGGGCGTCATCCTTGATTCCAAACTCTCCGGCATATACCATTTGAATTACATTGAGCGGAAGGGCGAAAGGGGTGTGAACGTCATGCGGGCCCTTTCAGGGATTCGATGGGGGTCACACCCTTTCTGCCAAAAGCTTTTGTACAACGCTGTGGTTCGTAGTCACTTTGACTACGCAGGCTTCCTACTAGAACCATGTAACAAAATCGCTCTCGCCAGACTAGAAAGAATTCAGTCAAAGTGTCTGCGAGTTATAGCGGGTGCTATGAAATGCTCCCCGATCAATGCACTTCAAGTGGAATGCTTGGATCCTCCCCTCCATCTTCGTCGTCAATTCCTCGCTGACAGATATCTTTTCGGCGCCCTCCAACTTAGTTCCCATCCTCTGATTCCCATTCTTCAGTCTCTAACCACATTAATTTCTACTTCTTCTTATTGGACCCACAAACACCCCCCTCTCCTCATTATTTCCTACAGGAAGTTCACATGCACTTCTGCCCCCGTCTTTCAGTCTTCCCTCCATCCCCTCTTTCTCACAGATTTCCAGTCCCTAATATTCCAGCCTAGAATTTACCTTTACTTTGGTATTGGCAAGGGCTGCAGTCAGGCCAACTTCAAGCTACTTGATATCTTGACCAACGACTGGTCCGATTGGGTGACCCTATACACCGACGCTTCTAAGCTGTCCAACGAAAGCCCTGTTGGTTCTGCAGTTTAGCTCCCTAAATATCAAATCGTCCTTAATTTTAAGATCCCTCACCAAAATTCCACTTTCACTGGAGAGTCTATTGCCTTGTTAGAAGCAGTAACTTTTGTAGAAACACATAGTATAAACAAGGCTCTCATTCTCTCAGATTCCCTCAGCTCCCTATCCGATTTACAGAAAAACCCTTTCAAGTCTCGTGATAACTTCCACATAACCCTGCAAACGAAAGCTTCGCTGTATAGGTGTCACTTGGCTGGCATTGAGGTAGTTCTAGCCTGGATCCCTGGTCATTCGGGGATAACGGGTAACGAAATTGCTGACTATCACGCCAAAACAGCAGCCCAGTCTGGTTGTTCTACATATAACTACTGTTTTGCTCGTGATCTACGCTCACAGGCTCAGTCTTCAATGGTTAGATCTTGGAATGATCTATGGCAGACTTCCAAACTGGTCAAGGGTAAATTTTATGGCTCCATACAACCTACCATACCTCCCAAATCCTGGTTTTGCAAATATAAATTGGTGAATAAACCTGCAACATCTGTCATTATCCGGTTACGCTTAGGATTTGTGTGCTCCCCAGTATTCTTAGCTAAAATTCGTGTGAGAGATCATTCCATTTGTGAGTGCGGCCTTGACGAGGGTACTTTGGAACACATTTTTTTCTCTTGCCCAAAGTTAATTACACCTCTCTATGACCTTCTTCCTAACCAAATCCCTAGACCTGTTAACCTCGCGTTTCTGTTAACCTTAGTTCACACTCCCTTTGTTAAAATTTTATATAAATTTATCTCTATCAATAAAATAAAATTATAGTCTTATATATTATATCCTCTGCTTTCATCCTTTTCTCCTTTCTAATAATCTCTGTAGTTCCTTTAATCTTAATGTTTACTAATTATTTGTGTTGTCCTTTTTCAGTGACTCGACCCTTCAAAGAGAAACCATAGCTATTATTACCGGTCAATAGTCGTATTTATTTGCATTTTTATTAATTTATTCGATCTCTTTTTCCACCTTGACATTGGCAAAATCATCGATCCCACCGATGGAGCCATTTTAATCAAAATTGAAGTTGAAGTAGGAATGTCCATTGCATTTCTAACATCAATAGCATTACTACCTTCATATGCGGTTTTATCAACTATTTCATTGCCATAGATACCTCGGTGTGAAGGTACCCACAGAAAAGCAATGCTTTTGTGCTTGAGGTATTAAATGTAGAAAAATAAAGTACTACTTACTATATCATATCTTTATTTCCATTTTCGATAGTTTACGGAATATTTTTGTTTGTGTAATTACCTATGTATTCTAGACCTAATCAGTCAGACAATTTGTTATTTGCAGCTGGCAATCGCAGGTCATACAAAACAAAATTGACTTTAGCTGGCAATATTATAAATTCAGTCGTATCGTTGTCAGATAAACTATTTTACCTTTTTACATTATAATTATATTCAGAATAAAGTAGTGAATTAATCAAAAATCAGATTACAATATGCCTCGATTTCATACGGTTGAAATTAATAAAACAGAATGGATTGTACCCGAAAGATACCAATTGCTTACAAGTGTGGGCTCAGGTGCTTACGGACAAGTTTGGTATGTATATATGCGAAATATTCGGCAATATGCCAGTAATTACACTCAATAATAGTACCGTATTTATTTATATCATAAATTTCATTAGTACGTAATCGAAGCTAGGTAACAGAATGCAATATAAGTAGGTACATTGCCCTTACGTGGGCGGGCTCATTTAGTTGTCTATTCTTAAATGCATGAACGGTATCTAATTTGTTTACAGTTCCGCTGTCGACACTCTGCATAATATGAAAGTAGCTATAAAGAAGCTGGCCAGACCTTTCCAGTCAGCTGTGCATGCCAAACGCACATATCGCGAACTGAGAATGTTGAAACACATGAACCATGAGAATGTCATCGGTAAATATTACAAGTAATTTTAACACAAAGAAAAATATCTAATTCATAAACATGTACAGTGAAGGAGTCCCTTGCGAGTAGCAAGACACATTGTTTATATACAATGTTTACTATTTATAAGTTTATCTAACACATAAATCATAACACAGGTCTCCTAGATGTGTTCAGCCCTGAAAAGAATCTGGAAGAGTTTCAACAAGTGTACCTAGTGACACACTTGATGGGAGCTGACTTGAACAATATAGTGAGAACCCAGAAGCTCTCTGATGACCATGTTCAGTTCCTGGTGTATCAGATTCTCCGTGGGCTTAAATACATTCACTCAGCTGGCATCATTCACAGAGTAAGTTAAAGCTACTGTTAGTATTCACATAGTGTTGTCTGACTAGGACCATCCTTATCATTTGTAAGTTTGATGCAATCACATACTATTCTAAAATAGAAGACTAATGGTCTAATTACATAAATTTTAAACTCTGAACAAAATCTAGACCTTGTTACTAGCATGTATAACTGCACCTGTACTAGTATATAGTGCATAATTACTCTATAACAATTAATATTGTAGGATCTTAAACCTTCTAACATTGCTGTCAATGAAGATTGTGAGTTGAAAATCTTAGATTTTGGGCTCGCCAGACCTACAGAGACAGAGATGACGGGCTACGTAGCTACAAGGTAAGCAAACATACTGTACACATTATATATTTTTATGCCCAATCTGTACTACCATTATAATGATCTAGATAAATAGTTATTATTGTCTTACTTACATATTCATTAAAACTATACACTTTTGTAGATTTTATTACAGTTTTCTTTAATAGTATCCTATCTTTGTTAAAACTCTACATAAAATTAACATAATTTCTAACATAGCATCATATTATTATGTGATTGAAAAACTGTGCTTAGTGTGCCCCTTCTCTATTAGTTTCATAAATTCTATCATTAAGAAGAAATGATTTTCTTCTCTGATTTGTTTTAGAAAGTCATTTTTACACATAATACAAAGTATGAGGAAATTCTATAAGGAAGTTTTGAAATATATTGATATGGATGTCAGTGGGATTCCCCAGATGCAAGTAATTAATAAGAAAATAAAATATGTAGTTCATTATCTGAATTGATATGTAGAATATAATAACAGATTTTCATACTGAAATGACTTTTTAAAGGAGAGTATAGTTGGTGTAATTCATTTTGGCACCTGTAAGGTCTAACTTTTGAAATGGTAGAAGTAAATATTGACACCCTAGAAATGAATTCTAAATATTGTCACTATCAGTGCACATGTAAATATAATGTAAACAAACAAGCCCTTACAGGGCAGTTGTTTCAGATGTTTAAATAATCAGTATTTGTTGTCTATTATTTAAGATAACAATGATACAGACTGACTCAACCTGTGCATTGTTAAACAATTGTTATCAGTTAGAATGTGTTCACATGGACAGGCTATGTGAGATTAGCCTTATTTGTATTTTACGAATTTTATGGACAAACTTAGCCTTTGTGCTCTTAGGGGTTCACTAAAAATTCCATCCCTGAGAGGAAAATGGGAATTAAAACTGCAAATCTATGTAATAAAGTCAACTGAAAATATAGTTATTTTTTAAGTCACCTACAGAAACTTCTAGGTATGTACTTAAATATATTTACATGTTAAAGATCAAAGCTTTATAATCATCACTTAATGTTATTGACCAGCAGTTAAATAGCTTAATTGTATGTCTCTCATTGGTCAAATTTGTCTTCTTTATCTTTATTACCAGCATTTACTTAAGCTGATAATAAAGATAAAGAAGATATTGTCTACAATAAATGAACTGTAATAATATTTGTAAAAAGTAAGGAAGTAGCCAAGAAAAAAGAAAATGAAGTAAACTATGCATGGTAACATAATTGTTAACTTGCAGATGGTACAGGGCGCCAGAGATCATGCTCAACTGGATGCATTACAACCAGACCGTGGACATCTGGTCCGTTGGCTGCATCATGGCCGAGCTGCTCACTGGCCGGACACTGTTCCCAGGTTCAGACCGTATCCTTTTCACAATATATACCACAATTATACTCTGTATGTCTTATATACTTTATGCATGTTACTTTTAAATTTTATTATTGAATGTTGTCTTCAACTACAAAAGTTGTAGCTAACAAACTCCATGTCTACATTGTTCTCACATATTCTCTTGTTAGCAACTATAGAGGGCACATAGTGGTATTGCACATGTATGTCTGTTATTATGTGGATGTGAGTCATTCATGTTACATAAATATCTGAGTCCATGTCGCTAACAAGTGAAAGTAGTTATAAATAATTTGTTCAACATATCTCCTACGCATATTCATTGTGATTATTTTTAACTTTGTGTCATCTGTATATTTTGCTAACTGCCAGATGAATTAAATCTGTTTCATCAATGTTTATAGCAGAGAATATAGTAGCAGATGTTTTGTATATTTAATTTGTTATAGTTTTATAATAATTGTTAATTTATTCCTATAGTCTAGTTAAATGTTATAGCTGTACAGCTTAGCTTGTAATGATATAATTTGAACATATAGCTTTCAACCTTAATGGATGAGACAGATATCCATCAATTGAACTTGATCATGGAGGTTCTGGGTACACCTGCTGCTGAGTTTATGCAGAAAATATCGTCGGAGTCAGTAAGTAGCTTTCATTGATTGTTTAACGGTGACGAGGTGTAACAACCATGTACATATATCTGTAGACTAGCTTTGCATAATGCGCTTGTGCGTGACTGTACGCGTTGTGTACGTCTAATGCTTGTAACCTTAACATGCGTGCATCAGATATTGATCACCTCACAAGGATATTGTTCTTGTGCGGCAACCCAGAGCAGGAGACTATAGATAAAATTATTAGCGAAGAGGTAAGTCTGGAACTAATGTACTACTATACGAATAGATATTAATGCGAGCTTTTACGCTTACTGATATGAAAACACTATTGTCTAACAAAAATGAGATAACTAGAATATAACAAGATTAGGTAATAAGTACAATGAGCATCAATATGAAAGGCGCGCGCCGACGATGGTGTCAATACTGTATGTAGTGATGTGCGTGTTGTGATGTCCTAATGAGCGTTATTCATGAAACAATTGTGTACTCTGTATATAGCATATGTTGTCTGTGACGTGGCTGCCCGTGTGTTATGTATGTCCCAACCATAAGTCATTAATTATCCGTGCTTAGTCATTTTGAATATAGCTATATTATCAATACTGAAGCCAAAGGAAATATTAAAAGTAAATAGGTATATAAGCATAATTAATCTAAATGTTGAAATAATAAGGAGAATTTACTACCTCGCATTGTATCAAATCTTACAGCATAGTCTAATCATTGCCAGAATGCCATATAAAATTAGAATCAATTGAAATTAATTATACCATCAATTGAGGATGATACATTAGTGAATTTTTGTTCGCGAGTACGAATAGAAATGATTCGATTTGGTCTCGATTTTATAGGAATGTAATGGCGTGTAAACAATAATCAGAGACATCAACAATCTTAGGAAAAAGAATATAAAGCTTGGACAGTCAGCGACATAAGTTCATATGTATACATTTGGCGCGAATGTTATTTAAATAGATTGATCGTTCAAAATATTGATTATTTATTTCATTCTCGTATTTTCTCTCGCTCACTCGTATTTTCGTAGTGGTACCTTCAAACTTACAACCCCTACTTTATTGCCTTATAGCTGCTATACACCTTACGATAAATCGCTACGATTGGACTGTACAGTTAAAACTGCAACGATAAAAAATCTGATGAATATAAGAAAATTGTACAGTTTCTATCATACACACGTGTAGATTTATCGTTCCAGTTTGAACTGTACAGTCCAATCGTAGTGATTTATCGTAAGGTGTATAGCAGCCATTATGTGTCTAATATTTAAATAATCCTTGCTTAATGGGAACCTACAAAATAAAGTACCCGCTGTCATATCATTTCATGACTCTAGCTTCAGTAGTTTAGGCTCTTTGATGCTATGATTGCTGAGATAGCACAAGTGATTACGTATATTATGTTAAGTGACCGCGACCGGTGTGAGCAAGGTAGACATAAGCACCGGCTTACTTGAGTTTTGTACACGCACCGCTGATTGCAGACGTGATTCCTTTGTTCGAATACGAGACAATTCGTGCTTGTTTCTCTTGGCAGTGGTGGTTAAAGAAAAGTTTAGTAACTTGATTTCAACTTAGCTTAATTTTAGATTTAAGTACTTATCCAATAAGTGGGCTTAATTATGTCGTTGACTGTACATGTTTCATTATTATTTTATTTATTTATGACTTCGATCAAGCAAGATCAGCAAGCAGTAAATGACATTATATAGTGTGTTACTATTTAAGCTATATATCGCTCGCATAAAAATATGGAGCGCAAAGCGTGATATTAAAAACATATATTTTGCATAAGTATACATAATTATACTTTTATGCAAATGTTTGAATTGTTATCCCTTTTATGGTAAAAGTGTGTTACGATAACATTATGTAGATTATACGCTCTCACCAGGTAACAGGTACAGATTATATTCTGATTGATGCGCAATTCTGTCAATGATGATAATAATGTGGACAGAGTTGCGGTGTCGAGCACTCACTTACACAGGCTAATCTTATCTCCGGATTAAATCTGAATACAAATTAACTGACAACTATTTGTAGGACAGTCGAAACCCCTGCGAGATTGGATTTTTTTTCGTAATATGGGCAGAAATAATCAATTATTTTATCATCGATACAGTAGACTGGTTGGCTGAAAGTAACATAAAAAAATAAATGCGGTTACTAGATTTAAACCACAAATGTATAATTTTGTAAATGTCTACGAATTCTAGCTCGCGAAATTTCGTAGGTACTCAGAAATTAAAAGAATAGTTGTCTATAGTATCTAAGAAACATATCTGGTCGAGGAAAAGTATAGTGCATTCCATCAATAGATTATTCACGGGAACTAGGTGGGATTGTTTGTGTGAGGGGGTGGTGAACTAAGATGAGCGTGTGTGTGTTGCAGGCTCGGAACTACATCCAGTCGCTGCCGACGCTCAAGCGCCGCGACTTCCGCGAGGTGTTCCGCGGCGCCAACCCGCTCGCCGTCAACCTGCTCGAGCTCATGCTCGAACTGGACGCCGACAAGTGAGTTATTCACGTTCCTCATACTAGCAGCCTCACACTGGGAGCCGACACATCACCGCTTTTTAATATAACTAGAGACGCGGATCCAGAGAAGGCCATGAAGCTCAAGCTTCCCCCAAAAGCATCTGTTTGCTTTCAAAGACAAATTAATTTTAGTGTTACCCTGGATAAAGACTGGATTCAAACTAAAATAAGACCATACAAAATCCTCGATGCGCCAATGCCAGGATTGCCAGAATATGCAGGTCTGACTTCGATACAATTGTTGTTATATTTGTGAATTCCTCTTCCACACAATTTTATCTGAACAATTTCGCTTCACTGTTCTTCAACAGTCGCAGTTTCACTTGAAACTATTTTAATTTTAATTTTCTCACTACAGATTTATCTAATTAAATTTTGATAAGATTGCTTTAAAACTGTATTGCATTTATCAGGACATTCGTACTAAAAGACTAAATAATTTCTTTCGAAATAAAATGTGTGGAACTAGGAACTACACTAACACTAGAAATAAATCCTGTATTGCAACAGACTTTACATACTCTCAATTAACGGACGCAAATATCATTAAGAATTAGAACAATCAGTGGATCACATAATGGGATTGAATCCAAAACACTTGATGCAATGTTAATCGCGAGGCGATCGTTTAATCGTCCGTGTGGTGACGGATTAAGAATACGGAATGCCACCACCCCATATCATCCCATGGGTGTGGTAAGAGCCGACAGAGGGAGCATATTATGCAGAGAACACCACTGTAAGAGAAGGAAAACTTGATACAAACCCTATATCAACCCGTTTGGCCAGCGTGGTATAGTAGGCCAATTCCTCTTTTCAAAGGAGAGGCCTAGTCCAGCAGTGGACTGTTAAAGGCTGATGATGATGATGATGATCGTTTAAACCACTTAACCGTACATGCAGTTAATATTGGCTCTTGTCTTGCGTCAAATATTTCTACAAATCTCACGAGCAACAACTACCTAATATTAAATGTCAGACGGATCAGGGCAAAATAAATGGTCACTGAAATAAACTAAAAGTGAGTTTAAATATTAAATAATACTTGATTGAAATGTTTTTGATGCTCGTCCGTCGTACGTACCTAATAACCTTTTAGCGTTTGCATTCATTTCATGTCATAGTTATACACCTATGAATAAATTATTCTAACTAATTTTATAACCGACCTTCCTCGTTCTAAATAAGAAGAAGAAAAATTAAAGTGTTATGAATACCCAAGTATGTGTCATGCGTTGGTGCCACTTATTGGGACCGGTTATCGCGGGCCAACCTTGTATGGACTCCATTCATGTTATTTCGCCTTAATGAATACCTACGTAGGTACACAAACACGGGTTTATGAATAAATCCTACTAATATTATAAATGTGAAAGTTTGTGAAGATGGATGGATGGATGGATGGATGGATGGATGGATGTTTGTTACTCTTTCACGCAACAACTACTGAACGGATTTGGATGAAACTTTACAGTAATATAGTTTATACATCAGAATAACACATAGGCTACAATTTATAAAAAAAATTTATAATGTTGCCATACTATAAGGATAAGTATCAACTAAGTCGGCGAAAATCCTGTATTATCTTTATTTGTTTGCTTGGGTCAAATTTAGTAATTGGAATTTTACCCCTACCTGATGATTGATCTGATTGTTGGTATACACTCATATTGTCATCGAGATTAAAAGATAATATTTAAATGATTGTATATCCAAGATGGCCACCGATACAAAATGGCGAATCATATATAACAACAACAACCTCAATATGGGTATCAAATGAAAGGGTTTGATTGGTAGAATGGAGCTCACTATGAAAAATCTAAGATGGCCGCTGACACAAAATGGCGTCTTATTTATTTTCCACAAATACCTCGATATGGGTATCAAATGAAAGGGCTTGATTCGTAGAATAGAGCTCACTATGAAAAATCCAAGATGGCTGTCGCTGCAAAATGGCTGATTACATATTTTGAATATTTTCCACAAATAACTCAATATGGGTAACAAATGAAAGGGTTTGATTGGTAGAATGCAGCTCACTATGAAAAATCCAAGATGGCCGCTGCCACAAAATGGCGAATTACTTATTTTCCACAAATACCTCAATATGGGTATCAAATGAAAGGGCTTGATTTGTAGAATAGAGTTCACTATGAAAAATCCAAGATGGCTGTCGCCGCAAAATGGCGTATTACATATTTTCCACAAATAACTCAATATGGGTATCGAATGAAAGGGCTTGATTGGTAGAATAGGGCTCACTATGAAAAATCCAAGATGGCTGCCGCCACAAACTGGCGGATTACATATTTCCACAAATACCTCAATTTGGGTATCTAATGAAAGGGTTTGATTGGTAGAATGGAGCTCACTATGAAAAATACAAGATGGCCGCTGCCACAAAATGGCGGATTATTTATTTTCCAATAATACCTCAATTTGGGTATCAAATGAAAGGGCTTGATTCGAAGAATAGAGCTCACTATGAAAAATCAAAGATGGCTGTCGCCGCAAAATGGCGGATTACATATTTTCCACAAATAACTCAATATGGGTATCGAATGAAAGGACTTGATTGGTAGAATAGGGCTCACTATATAAAATCCAAGATGGCTGCCGCCACAAACTGGCGGATTACATATTTCCACATATACCTCAATATGGGTATCTAATGAAAGGGTTTGATTGGTAGAATGGAGCTCACTATGAAAAATCCAAGATGGCCGCCACCACAAAAAGGTGAATTACTTATTTTCCACAAATACCTCAATACGGGTATTTAATTAAAGGGCTTGATTCGTAGAATAGAGCTTACTATGAAAAATCAAAGATGGCTGTCGCCGCAAAATGGCGTATTACATTTTTCCACAAATAACTCAATATGCGTATCGAATGAAAGGGCATGATTGGTAGAATAGGGCTCACTATGAAAAATCTAAGATGGCTGTCGCCATAAAATGGCGGATGACATATTTTCCATAAATACCCCAATATGGGTATCAAATGAAAGGGCTTGATTGGCAGAATAGAGCTTACGATATAATTGACCTAAGCGCAGCGTTATTAAAAGCGCAAGAGTATGAGTTGGTGCGCTGAAGCGCAGTGGGGAGGAGGGGCGGTCTGATTTTGTACTTTCTGGTAATGCTTTCAGTTTTTATTTTTGCTGCAATTCTATTCAGTAGGTATATAAGCTCTTCAATAACTTTAATAATATACACTACATACTAATCTTTACCTGAAGTTTGACGACTATAAAAACAAAAGTAATTTTAAGTACTTATTATCTGTTTATAATATATGTATGCTACACGGCTAATGTGCAGATCCGTTTGTAATGAAATTTGATATGGATAGTCTGAAACCTGGGGAAGTACAAAGGCTACTCTTTATTAAAATTTCATGCGGGCGAAGCCGCGGGCGAAAGCTAGTTTGTTTATAAATGATGTTAGTGCGAGTACCTATAATTGTTGTGGTAGGTATAATGTTATTGGCGCGTGTAACTGGTTGGGTGAAACTGTTTCAGTTTTCCCAGTAGGCTCTTACTTGCTGTGATTTATACCGACTTATAGCGGTGTGTGTGTGTATGTATCTGCTGTTTTCACTTTAAAACTTCGGGACAGTAACGGATGAATTTTAGTATAGAAGAAGGCTCATCATATATATCGATGAGAAGGCTATACTTAGAAGGTGAACATAGGCTACCTCTTGTTACAAAAATGAGGCCAGAAAGGAATTAAAATTTTAAGAGTTATATTTTTATCTTTTCCTTTTGAAAGATTGCAATAACTGATTGTCCATACATCCATACATATAAATAAATAAAATTGGAGTGTCTAAATGCATATGGAAGTATACACAGTACATATATCGAAATGCCATTTTTTAATTTTTTTTTCTGTCTGTCTATCTGTCTGTTTGTTCTCGCTAATCTCTGGAAAGGAGTAACTTAGGCTATAAATTAACCGGGTACCTATGCGAAGTAGTTCCCTCAGGACGCAGAAGAAACCGCGGGCAACAGCTAGTGTGTTGTATAAAGTTACTGGTCCAATAAATGGCATACTAGCCGCTCCCATCAAGACAAATCTTTGTGTAGTTTGCACTTTAATTTCTTTATTTTTCTAAAATGCGTATGCATTTAAAAATAGAAATGTTTATTAGTCATCTGTTTACGATAATACAGGCTCTGTCTATTTTGAGATCAGTGCACCAATTTTAAGTTATCTTGGGATATTATTATTATCTCTCATTCGCTAGATTGATGAACCATCAATCCGCAGGCTATGACGATCTTCTTGATGAATGGCCATGTCGCTGAAACACATCAACTAAGAGCCGTCACCTCTACCAGTTCTTCCCATGCGCCCGAGAGCGACTGGCAAGGAACTGGTTGGAGGTGGATCACTGTGTTGCCCAATTTCTTTCAGGTCATGGTAACTTTTAAGAGCAAGCTGTATTCATTTAAGCTAGTTGATTCACCGTTATGCCAATGTTCAACATCTGACAACAGTTATGAACAATCGACTCATCACATTCTATGGGAGTGTAGTCTTTGGCAAATCGAACGTAATATCATGCTTAACGAATTTCAGGTAACTTCTGGAGTAGTATACTATACGGATCTTGTGGCAAGTAGGACGAATTTCTATGCGTTTAGAGGTTTCTGCCATTCATATTACTGAAAACAGGCATAGTTCACAATTTCATCCCTCTTAATGCTCATGTCCGTGGTGCTTATCTTTTCCCATCATTATATCTCTTCGTTGCTTGTCTCCCGCTCTGTTAGGGAGGGAAGTGTATTGTTTATTTTTCAACTCCTCCAACATACTTCTGATTAAGTTCGTTACGGGTTCCAAGACAGTTTAACTTTCCCCGGGACTTCACGAGTGTCAAAACTCGTTGTCATCAATGGTCACTGCTGCTGAAAGTGGCTACACAGGTGACACAGTAGTGGGAAGTAGGGTGAGACTATCTCTAATTTATACGCTCGAAACACAATAGCCTATAACCTACTATAAAACCATACCTACATGCCAAACGAGACAAAGTAAATATTATGCACTATGTAGTATAATCGTAAAGTAAACATTCAAATTTATTATATTACGTTAAGAGCTATGTTGTCTCAGTTGAATATTGTATTATATTCGTTTAAACGTTAGTTAGACGCGAGCGAGACAATGGCGGGTAGATATTGATTTATAATCAAATATGGCGGCTTTTTTTTTTTTTTGTATCGGGTTGGAAAATCCTCATGGAGTCCCTCCGCCCCGGGAGAAGGACGAAGGGGACTGTCAGACTCTTACTGACTAAAAACCAACCCGTCTTCCTCATGTACCCGTGTGTCGGAGGGTAGGGATTTGCATAAGCATTCGTCGCTACCCCCCGACGGGTATTGGCCCGCCAGATGGTCAGGCGGGCCCCGAACAAAACTCCCTTGGCGGCGGATTAAGGTGTTGGGCTCCGCCGCCAAAACACTCAGCGGCCGCAGTGGATAGGGAGGACGGCAACGAAACACCGCATCTCCTCTTCCTCTGCGGCCCCACCGCGACGCATCGAATGCTGCGCCCCCATTTGGTCGCGGGAGATAGGGCGCGCGGCAACGCAACACCGACACGCCTCTCCTCCCGCGACCGCACCCGACTGCGAGGGACAGACAGAACTGTCCCCCGCACCCGCACCGTTGGACGCATCCTGCGCAGGCCCCGTCAAGCCCACGCGGAGCGTCCCCTCCTGGATCCCTCTTAGCTTCACCGCGGGTTACCAATCCACGATTACTGAGCCCCCCCACCACGACAAGGTGGAGATCCCACGGGGGGGGGGGAATATGGCGGCTTGCCCATTAAGTCAGTACTATACACAACGGTATTTATTAATTAGAAAAGTTGTAACAACTGGCCACCTGATCGAATCATTTATTTTTAGGTGCTATTGTTTGCTATGTTATCAGTTTATTTGATTGACTTCGCATGCGGGCAAAATCTTGTGTCGTTTGTCGGGGTAAATAGTAGCTCATGTCATTCTCCAGGCTAATAAGATAGTTATACATATCTACAAATAAAATCATAACATAACATCACTCGGTCGCTCCGATGCTACTTAAAAAAAGGACAGATACATGTTTGCATTTTTATATGCCAAGTTCTGCTATTACTAAACAACTATGGCGGCTAATAGGTCAAAGAAATATAACCTAAGGCATAGAAGTAACACTAAATAACAACAGCGGTTGCTATGATTGATATCTTCTTTCTAATGGCACATGCAGTATGATAGAAAGAGCTGTCGATAGGTTTAGCAGCACGCTCTTATAGCAGCCGCGTGGTAGGCAAACAGTAGACAAAACATAGAGTTAGGAAACCGAGTGTTGTTCGTAACAGTGATGATTTATCGATAAATATTTTTGGTGAAATGTCTAACTTTAGTATGTGTCGATATATTTAAGCCGTAGAAGTAAACAACTAAAATATTGAAATTGTAGTTTTTGCTGTCGACGCAGGACAGTGCTTTGCAAAGACTTGCCAGACAGACAGTACTAAAATAATTCACGTGTTTAATTGTTCGTTTTAGCCATAAAATCTATTGACAAAAAGTATTCATAAACTAATGAGCGATGCGTGGCGATGAGATGCTAAGAAACTGTCACTTAGATTATGTATTGTACGAATAATGCCAGATTGGCTAATGCGGCACGGCACACTGTGGGCTGAAATCAGCGTTTCATAGACATTCATTTTTTTTTTTAAGTGACATTTTTTTCACATGGGATGCTGGAGGAATCTAATTACATGCCTAAAAATATACTCTTTATGAAATGGGTACGTAAACGGAAGTTTGAGAATTTTTTCTTTAAAAATTTGTATGGAGACAACATAAAAAAATACGATAACTCTGCTATCGCACAATTGGCCCTAATTCCCTTCTAGGGGATTAATCCTTGAATTATTTATGATTTTTTGACATACTCGGTATCACGGCCTCAGGTGAGCTTTTTTTTTCTTAAAAAAATGAGCATTTTTTTTTATATGAGGCAATTTCTTTGGACCAATTTGGCTTAACATATATGAATATAATCCAAATATCCGGGTCATATTCATATATATTATGTTAAGCCAAATTGGTTCAAAGAAATTGCCTCATATAAAAAAAATGCTCATTTAAAAAAAAAAAGCGCACCTTAGGCCGTAATTCCGAGTATGTCAAAAAATCATAAATAATTCAAGGATTAATCCCCTAGAAGGGAATTAGGGCCAATTGTGCGATAGCAGAGTTATCGTATTTTTTTATGTTGTCTCCATACAAATTTTTAAAGAAAAAATTCTCAAACTTTCGTTTACGTACCCATTTCATAAAGAGTATATTTTTAGGCATGTAATTAGATTCCTCCAGCATTCAATGTGAAAAAAATGTCACTTTAAAAAAAAAAAAATTGAATGTCTATGAAACACTGATTTCAACCCACAGTGCGGCAGGCTTTGGCAATTTGTTTGCGTCGCATCATATCACGTTGCTTGCTATCGCTAACGTTGGACACTGCTCGATTTTTTTAGAGTTGTAGGTAATCCGACTGCCACGCCGAAGCTTGCGGGTTTGATTCCCGCTCAAGTCAAACATTTGTGTGCATGAATATGGATGTTTGTCTTGGTCTGGAATGTACTATGTATAATATGTAATATATTTACAGAAAAGTATATATGCATGTTTATCGATTGTCTAGTACTCGCAGTACAAGATATGCTTAGTTTGGGACCAAATAATGTTGTGTGAATGTGAAAGAATATTATATTTTATGGTAGAATATTATGTAGCGGACTACAAGGCAAGACGTCTTTGATCAGTCAGGATAACACTAATATGATAAATAATATAGAAGTAAGTAGGTAGACTAATTAAAATCGTTGTAATTATTATACATATTTTATTAATATGTTCAAACTAAAATTACACACTTTTTGTTTAGCTTTGGATAAATAATTCTACCGGGTGTGCAATGTCCGGGCATAAATGTAATGTAGGCAGAGCTTTCGGTTTTAAACGACGCCAGGTGCTTTCTGTCTTTAAAAACAGTCTTTCTCAAAATGACGTGAACAAATACGGTGGTACTTCTGCTAAATCAAACTAGGCCGTCCAACGGCATTTATCCAACGCTTTCTTGTGACGTCATTAATAGGCAACCTGTAATATAAAACACCTTCTTAATAAAATGCTACTCACATCCCTAATCCATCTACTATTTTATAGATGCAAAAATGTAAGCCTACACACGCGCGTACACTGGAACACTTGGCTTTAGGTTAATAGACGCTACTTTTAAGGTAGGTATCTAAGTAAATTATGTACATTAAACTGCGCTTACTATCAAACGCGCGATAGAAAATTAGACCGCTGGACGTCTTTGTTTATTGCCAACTTAGCGACCGCGGCTACCCGCTGTCGCTTCCAGCGACAGTTTTACATTCATGTCCGATAATTAGTTTCCGTATTTATCCCTCAATGAAAAAACATCGATATCTCCTTTCACTGTCAAATCCCATCACTAAGGCTATTAAATCAATAAATGTACAAAATAACAATTTGTGAGTTAAATTCATAACACATACCTACGTATGCAAGCTGTTCCTTTGATTTGCAACACAATGATATTGTGTAAACTTAACACTCATTATAGCATTAATACGAGAAAAGTAAATAAATTTGTTGGAAAATTCCGACTCACTGCTAGAAGATAAAGTTTCTCCTGTTATTTCCGTTCCGAGAATAGCGGCATCCACATCCCGATATCACATACTCGATGTGTATTAATTAATGAGTACACTATTTAATTATTATAAGCTTACTTACTATTTAAATGCAAAAAAGTTATTAAAAATGTAAACACAAACGCCCAACAAATTTTACACTGATGACAGATCACAGCACGGCTATTTAGAGAATGTAGTCAAAGATATGAGTATGTAAAGAGTCTATGCTTCTTTAAATGAGACGCGTAATTTGACGTTATGATTAACCAACTAAGACCAACTGACATTACATGTTGCACGTTCGGTATAAGGAAATTTATAGGGCATGTTCTCTCTAGTCTAAACGTCCAACCTCTTTGTAATAGGTATGCACCATAGTGCATACCTATTTGCCGCCATAGTTGTTTAGTAAAACGTTTCAAACGACAGTAGAGGGGTGATAACTTACCTCATAAGGTAAGTTATCACCTCTCTACTGTCGTGTTTGTTAGTGGGTTCGATTACCACACGCGAAAACACTGTTTCATCTATAAATCGTTCAAGCCAACGACTCCAGTAAAATCATTTGTGTTCTTCCAAGGAGTGTGGTGTTTCTCTTGATAAAAACCTGCATCCCCTCCCAACCATGGTATAAGGCCTCCAGATCTAACTATAAATTACGGAAGACCCTTAAAGCGTCTGTGTTCTCTTCCAAAGACATAAGTGTATTCTCTGATAAAGCCCGCGTTTCCCTCAACCCATAATCAGGCCTCCAATCCTCGTGTATCCGCCACAGATAACAGCTAATTATAAGATGATTTCTTCGCTTGTTAATGGAGTGTGTGTGTGTTGTTCGCAGACGCATCACTGCTGAGCAGGCGCTAGCGCACGAGTACCTGCGTCAGTACGCGGACCCCGACGACGAGCCGGTGTCGGCGCCCTACGACCAGAGCTTCGAGGACATGGAGATGCCCGTCGACAAGTGGAAAGGTACACCAACACTACACCCCTCTAATAAACCATTGTCTTGTTATGAAAGACAACTCTCGCATTAGGACTAAATCCTGTGTCGCGGGGGACTTCACAAACATACAACTAACGGACACAATGAATACCCAGACTCGAAACAACAGTTTATGAATCACACAAAGTGGGTATCGAACCCACAACACGCGGCGCAGTGTCGCTTAAATCACTACGCCAACCGTGCAGTCGACAGAGCTTTGTCCCAGTTGGATCCAATACTTACACCTTGGAGCCCAAGCTCCGCTTTTCCACAAAGCGACTGCCGTCTGACCTGCAATCCAAATGGATAATTATATTAGAAGTGTATATAATTATATTAAAAGTCGCGTGCTTCTTATTATCTCACCTCTCACTTCCTCCCAGTTACCTCTAGTCTCTCATGGCATCCTCGATTACCCTTCATCATCAGCCCAGGATATAAACTGTTTACACTATCAGAAGGGTTAGGGCAAGGGTTGGCAGACGCATTTATTTATTTCGATAACTTACGATGCCGTTACGGGATTTTCCTTCTAGATATTGGGTTTTTCCTTCACCTTCAGCAGACGATAATTATAGTCGTATTTTTAATTAGACGAAGTCAACTGACGTTTACTGTGTTGTCAGTTTATGATGAAATAAAAATAGTGTTGTGACAAAGTGAATGATTGAAAAAACTCTTGAATGAAATTGCCTCGATTGTCTAGTGAATAGTTAGTGTGCCGAACGGCCGATATCGGGTACAGTGTTCGAATTTTAGGCGTGCTTGAAGACTATGTTCCTATAGTATTTACCTATACTGAATACCGAGTGTTTTAAACATTAAGGAAAACATTGCGAGGAAACTTGTACACGCAGCTACTCCATTTTTCAGGAGTGATATGATGAAGTCCTTTTTCAAAAAGTTTTTTTACTTCTGTCATTTTGAAGGTTTTGTTATTTCTTGCAACATATCCTTTAGCCTGCGCCCATACCAACTCAATGTGATTGAGCTCACAGTGGTATGGGGGCAGACGTCAAACAATTATCCCATGCTGCGCTGCCATCTCGTCCACAACATCCTTATCGCAATGTTCTTTTTTGTGCTGCCATACAATGTCTATAAGAGTAACTTTAACCATTGTTGCTTCGAATAAAATATTTTTGCTCGTTAGCCACTCTTGTACTCTAGGTTTAGTCCAAGACATTGTAGGCAGCGAGTCTAGTTTCCTGGAGTGGTAGGGGGCATTATCCATCACTACTACGGAAATTGGTTTAAAGGGGAATTCTTTAATAGTTTGAAATGATTAACTATTCACACTCAATGTTCGTTCATCTGACTGAACGAGAACTAAACGCATCACTATTACTTTAAATATGGCAACATTATTTTACAAAGTGACATTAGCTACTGTCAGTTGGCTTCGTCTAATTAAAATACGACTATAGTAATTTAATAGGGACATAACTTCGAGCGTGATCTACAATTGAATCAGAGTCGCCCCTAGCCGCCAGGGTGATATGGACGCCGCGCGCCGGGTGAAATGCATTAATCATTAAAATTACTTTAGAAAAAGGATGACAAAAAGGTTTCGCACTCAGGCGCTGGATTGTGTCGGCGCGACCCTGACCTTGCGTAGCAGCTTGTTAGCCTTACCATTATGCTATCGGCTTTTATTAATCATAAGCTGTATATTTATTCATAAAGTTATCCATTATCAGCCATAAACTTCATAAACATGGTTTAATAGCGATACATGTGTGTGTTGCAGAGCTAGTGTGGAAGGAGGTGGTGGAGTTCAAGCCACACCCGCAGCACATGAACACCGTCGTCGAGGTCAACCCCTCGTAGTAACACCCCACCCCTCCACACTATACCCCTCCTTCACCGAGCAACGCACTTAGATAAGCTCGCCTTTACACGCCGCATCACCAATACAAACAATACCATATACTTATTTTTTTACACTCAAAATATATACATTTATACATTGAATCTGTGTTTTCAAACTGTTGAACAAACAGGACAAAAGGGATTAGTTTATCTATCTGATGTTTATGTAACAGGTCTATATTTCGCAATTATTTTAAATAAAGGTCTGTCTGTCCGTGACCACGGTGCTGTAAATCATGCAAACGTCGGGGCAGATATATGGTACTTACTTAAGCTTTATTTTCAAACTAGAGAGGACGCCAGCAGCTACGCCTGCATTTTTTTTAAATTTACCCTTTTTGGCCGATCCCGTGGGAATTTCCGGAAATCCCTTCTTAGTGCACCCCTACGGTCCCCAAGGAACATACATGCTAAATTTCTGCTACTTGCGCCGAGTTTCGGCTGTAGCTTATCTGCCAGTCAGTCAGTAACGCAAGGATTTTATATATACAGATAATTATGATAATCTCATGATATAGACACATTACTTATTTTTATACCCTGCTATAAATAAAATATGCATTTAAACTTATCCCAGCAGTTCATTGGTTTAGATGTCTACCAACGACCGATTTCTATATAGGAAAACCCTAATGAGATCAATTCCCGTGCGTTTTGTGTCAATTAAGTTTGTATTGGTGATGCTGGCAACATTAGTTGTATGTAATTTGTATGAATAAGTATTTGTCGCACGAGACATACATACGTAAACAGTGAACCGTCTTAAAGCCGCGTGTCAAGTCAGCTGAGGCGACGAAGTATTTCGTCTTCAAGGATCAAGAGATTTCAACGTTCTATATTTTTATATAGATTCATATTTTTATACAGTGTAAAGCGGAGCGTATATCGGCGATATGTACGGTGCGGTGGCGACTATCAGTACAGCTAGCACATCAGTTTTTTAGCTTTGACTCGTTGCTATCTAGGCTTGTAGTCCAGTTTTAGATTTACCAGGATTTTTCTGGTGAGATGCTCGCTGATTAACCAGTGCGACGTTCTGATCTTTGCCACTTGTAACACAAGCCTTTGTCTGTTTTTAAAATACTTCTACTTCACCGAAAACATTCGCGTAAAATGTGTAACTCAAAATTCGGAGCATGTCTTGTATTGCAAAAGCAGTATTCACATTTGTAACCGTATGGGTTCCAATGTGTGACATTCGGACGATTCTGATTAAACAACATAAATTAAACGTTTGACAATACATTTACAGCTTAGCCTGCATCTCCGTATCTCAGAATCTTTGTCTATAGAAGGATCTAAGTTTTACGAAATACGCGAAGGTTTTGGGTGGAACCCCATTTGAAATGTGGCATGCGAGTACGCAGCCGCTGTGACATTCGCTGGCGTGTTCAACACGTACCCATTGTGACATTCGCTGGCGTTTCTGTGCCTGTGTGTACACTGTGACAGCTCCAGTGTGACGTCGATGTAACGAACGTGAATCACTTGGTTTGAAACTGTCTGTGTTGCCAGTCACAAGATATTCTATCAATTGTGTGCTCAGTCTCAAGAAACTAGCCACGGCAATTAGGCATGTAACTCTATCTCTGCCCGACTGATTTCTTTAAAGAAATTGTGTGTTACTTTTATGTAAGATTAAATAAAAAACACTACGACCTTTTCATACAAAATTGGTATAATCATATCAACATAAATATCAGACAAAGCACAGACAGTTTTGAATCATGGTGTATTCAAAGATGGCATCTTTAGCACAAACTTATGCTATGAAAGTATAGTAGATAAGTTTTAGGGAGGGTTGTGGATACATAAAATCGTAAATAAGATTATATCGAAGTCAAGTTCTCAACGAAGAGCTCATACCTAGCATTTAATGCTTAGTGTGCTGTGATTATGTGACTTGTCAACTTAAAAAGGAAATTGTATACATGGCAACACATCCAATCTATGCATTGCCAGTATAAAAATAAAAATATGTTTTGTAATATGGCAAGACTTAACGATAATTATGCACTGGATGCCGAGGCATTCCGAAAAAGCTTTCTGATCGGTCAAATTTCAACTTTATTTTCACACTTAACGTGCTATTTTTCTTTAAACCAAAAGAGATCCTTGCCGTCCCGTTGCTACGCGACTTAAACTGGCAATGTTTAGTAGATGTGTTGCCATGTGTACCATCAGTGTTATTGATCTTTAAGATGAATTTTTATTTTTTTAACAATTAATAGATAACATTAGTTTTATCAGTCAACGGTGTGGTGCAACAAGCAGACGTGTCATAAATATATTAGGTAGTGATAATGAGAGCAATACATATTTGCTTATTATGTAATTTTAATATTAGACGTGCGTAACACTCGCTTTTGCAACTGAAATCAACGAAGCGTTTGTCTTATATGCTGGTGCTAATAGTTCAGCTATTTGTAGCAGGACATGCTTGCAGTGGTTCCATCGTTTCTCATACAAATAACAAGCGGTTATACTTAATGTAACGCAACTTGTGTGACAGTTTTGACTCGACAGCCGTCCATTGTGGAGGACAATATTTTGCTCAGTTTTAACTAACTACATTGATAGAAAGGTTACTTATTCGTTAGTAACATGCCTTCGCCTAAGTGCTCATGTCAATTTATGCCAAACTCGACTGACCTCTGTCGGAGGTCGCCCGGATTGAGTTTGGTGCTCGATTTTATCAGTAAATAGCCTATAACTTCTGAGAGTACTAAGAAAATAAATATATTTTAAGCCAGCGTAAGGAGTTGTTATGTATAAAGTAACCCCAATATTATTTGCCATTTGTCAATGAAGTTGCTGAGGCTAATACACGATGTTTTTTATTTTGCTTACTATATTGTTTTTGATAAAATTTTGTAAGATTTGTGGATAAAATATGTTTGTAATTGGCGTGTATTAGCCGCGTGATTGTGAATATATATATGTTTTTACCATATTATTATACATATTTGAATACAGTCTACGTCATCAATTGTAAGTATTACCATACGTAGGATGTACTATTGTTGAAATGTAAGAGTAAATAATATAATTCTAAATTAGTGCGTTTTATTTTACTTTTAGATTATTTTCTGCCTAGAATTGTTACATGGTAAATTCATCATTATCAGCCCTATACTGTCCCACTGCTGGGCACTGGCCTCTTCTCACTATGAGAAGGGTAAGGCCATTGTCCACCATGCTGGCCCCCTACCTAGCTTTTTTCTGCACGTCATTACCTGGATAAGGTCCTCCGGATACCTACAGGAATCACCACTTACAAGCCTTAGTCTATATATGAACCCTATTACAGTTAGCAGTATGCCAACTAAGGGGGGAGGCTTATACTTACCTACCCGATAATCACCTTCAATAACTGAGGAATCCTTACCGCTTGACGGCTTTAATGAGCTCTTAAAATTATCCTGTTTATCTTACACATTGCCCTATATACAGTGAAACCTGGTTAATTAAGGGACCAAGGATTTTGTCCCATATGTTTTCATTTATCCAGTTTCCAATTAGACAGGTTAAAATTTTTTTTGTTTCATTTATAGAGGCCCCCGCATAAAGAAGTCGAAATGTAACGTTATGCCATTAATAAAAGTGAAAATGTTTAATAAAGATGCATTTTTTTTTTGGTGTCTTGAATTACGTGTAGATATCTATGTATTTACTATAAAAAAAGACAATACAAAACAGTCAAGTTTAAACTGCCTCGTTGGTCTCGCGGCATGAACGTGCGCGTGGGATTGGGAGGTCTCGAGTTCGAGTGCCCGGGTCGGGCAATGTTATTGGGTTTTTCCGCTAGGAAATTCTCAGTAGCAGCACGGAGTCTGGTAATGTGCCCGGTACGGCAATAGGCTCGCCCCCTATTACGTGGGACTAAAATAAATCTGGCGAAATGTGGGTGTAATATTTACACCTCAGCCTACCCCTTCGGGGAAGCAGGCGTGAGACTATAAAATATACATACCTACACGACACGGCATATGGATATTACTCATCCGAAATAAAGATTATTTTATTTTTTATAAAAAAGTAAGTAGGTAGGTAATCGTATCTAAACCTGTCCCAACCTGAAAAATTGTCTCACTCAGGGCCTGTTCACGAGATCGGTCTAAGCGGCGCGCGTCGCGGCGGGCGGCGCGGCAGAGCGTCGTGCACGCCACGACCCTACAGCAGCGGTAAACGCAGCGGCAAATGTGGACGTATTTGGGCCGACGGAGTTACCCATAAATATGGCGATACCCAAAATATCTTTGTGTAACTATACGGTATACCTACAAAATTGTCGACATTGGATCTTCATTTCTTACAAGTATTTTATATCAAAGGAATAATACATATTCGCAATATTAATGAGGCGTTGAATAGGTACCTACACAACGTAGATTACGTTAAGTAGGTAGGTAAATCACCTTTTAACTTTCATAGTAGCTGTGTCTGTACCTAAATAGGTACATATGTACATTACTCAATGTTTTAATGTTTGCGATTTATATTAAAACCTACCATTACATTCTGTAAAACATTGTTTCATTACATCTCGCAACGTTTTATTAACATTTTTGTATTTATACAGCGGATGTGTTGCTATCCACACACGCGACCGTTTAAAAATTTCGACTTTAAATGTCTCCGTATTCATTAATCATTACCGCCACAAAATATTTAACAAATAGTTTAACCGCCTAGTTCGTCCCTCGCGTAACGCTGTCCGTGCCGCTCGGAGTCGTGGCGTCGGACTCGGTCGCAGTACATTTGTTCCCGCCGCTCGCCGCACCGCACGCCGCGCCGCTCGCCGCGCAGCCAATCGCGCCAAAAAAAACGCGCTCGTTATCGCTGTGCGCGGCGGCTCGTGGCGTGCTTCGAACGTCTTCATACATTTGATCTTGCCGCTAGACGCCCCGCGCTAAGCCGCCGCTAAGAGCGGCAAGGTCGTGACAGGGCCGTTAGGGCCTGTTCACGAGATCGGTCTAAGCGGCGAGCGTCGCGGCGGGCGGCGCGGCAGAGCGTCGTGCACGCCACGACCCTACAGCAGCGGTAAACGCAGCGGCAAATGTGGACGTATTTGGGCCGATGCAGTTACCCATAAATATGGCGATAACCAAAATATCTTTGTGTAACTATACGGTATACCTACAAAATTGTCGACATTGGATCTTCATTTCTTACAAGTATTTTATATCAAAGGAATAATGCATATTCGCAATTAATGAGGCGTTGAATAAGTACCTACACAACGTAGATTACGTTAAGTAGGTAGGTAAACCAACTTTTAACTTTCATAGTAGCTGTGTCTGACGTCTGTACCTAAATATTTAAAACATTGTGTAATGTACATATGTACATTAAGGTGCGTTGGGGTAAGATCGTGAATGGGGGAAGACCGTTTTCTTTAAATATTTACCAAATTCGTAGCGATTTTTCTAATCTGGCAACAGAACGCAAGACGCCATTTTGTTCCCCACCTCACTGCAGTCCGCGTCTGTGGCTAAGTCACGTCGTTTGTGTGTTATGGCTACTCAAACAAAACTAGCGTATTTCCTCAAAAACCTCGTTATCCGATCTTACCCCCAGCAATTTGTTACTCGTTTTTTGGTGAGTACTAACTGTTTTTATAAAGTAAATTAAACATTTAGTGGTCAAAGAATCAAATCTCTTTTGAATGTTATATTTAAAGTGGGCTAAATGTAGCTGTAGGCTGAGATCCGCACTTACCCCACGTAAAAAATTATGGGCAAAGATCGAGTTAAGACTATCCGATCTTAACCTGTGCTGAAAATGCATGTGATTGTCAAACTTTGTTTAAAATTCTACCTTTAACCTGTTGTTTTCGTGATAAAATTGTTTTTTTCATGGTATAGGATGGCAAACAGCAGACGGATCGCCTGATGGAAAAACTATTACCGCCGGCCATGGACACCCGCAACACCAGGGGATTTACAAGTGCGTTGCCAGCCTTAAGGAAAGGGAGAGATGAAGAAACGGAAAGGGTAGAAGGAAAAGGATGGGGATTCGGGCTTCCGGCATTCTCACTCACCGAACGAAAGATGATAGTACAAAAACTGTCACTTCTTGTCGATATTCTGCAAAAGGATAGTACTACTATCCTTGTCGAGCCGGCTCATTCATGCTGTTTAGCACCCATAGTATAAGCTCTAAGATAAGCATTAAGATAATCTATCCCATAATTTAATACTGAATTTTATTATAGTTAAATTTATAAATACTTAATTCAAATAAGCTAATACTCTGTAAGAAAGTAAGACTGATATACGCGTAGACTTATAGAATAATACATATAAATACTTAATATTATGTTAGTATTTAAATAAATAAACGATGACATAACTAAAAGAAGTTTTATTCATACTATATTTTTCAGTTTATGACATTAGTACAATACATATTAAAAATATGATATTTCTGGCCTCCATTCTCCCATAAATTATCGAGACCAACATTAACAAACCAGGCGGAACATTTGGAACACAAACGTTTGAGAACCTCAGTAATTTGTGATTCACTCTGATGGGGTAAGATCGGATGCTCAAATGATAAAAAAATATATATATACTTTTTAAGCTAAGTTTTTAACAATTATTAAGTTATACCAGAAAAGTATTACAAGAGGTAGAAGACCGGATATTTTTCTTTTATACACTGTGTGTTCTGAGCCACAGGACCGATTTTAAAACGTTTCCGATCTTTCCCCATCAACGTCCGAACTTATACGTGGTTTTTAAAATTAATGTTTGTACTTTAAACATCCCTTACACATCAGTCGTTTAGCATAGTTAAATATAAAAATATTGATCTGATAATTTGGTTTTCTATTAACGATTTTAACCAAAACTTAAAATGTTAACATACATACGCCTCAAGAAAAAAAAATTTTTCGAACACTTGTCAAACACAACGAAAAACCATCCGAACATACCCCAACGCACCTTACACAATGTTTTAATGTAATTGCGATTTATATTAAAACCTACCTACCATTATATTCTGTAAAACATTGTTTCATTACATCTCGCAACGTTTTATTAACATTTTTGTATTTATACAGCGGATGTGTTGCTATCCATACACGCGACCGTTTTAAAATTTCGACTTTAAATGTCTCCGTATTCATTACCGCCACAAAATATTTAACAAATAGTTTAACCGCCTAGTTCGTCCCTCGCGTAACGCTGTCTGTGCCGCTCGGAGTCGTGGCGTCGGACTCGGTCGCAGTACATTTGTTCCCGCCGCTCGCCGCACCGCGCGCCGCGCCGCTCGCCGCGCAGACAGTCGCGCCAAAAAAACGCGCGCGTTATCGCTGTGCGCGGCGGCTCGTGGCGTGCTTCGAACGTTTTCATACATTTGATCTTACCGCTCGCCGCCCCGCGCTAAGCCGCCGCTCAGAGCGGCAAGGTCGTGACAGGGCCGTTATACAGGGCATTGAGCTCCAGAGTCCCAATTATAGAGGTAAACAAGGGAAAAATAGGTAGGTACCTACTAGAAATCAAATCTCAATTATCCAGGTTCGAAAAAAATAATCATCAACAGAGGTAATTCGATGAAAATGTGTCGGGACCCAATTGTAGTTCTCAATAGAGCTGTGCGTCCACCGGATCGGAATCGGAGCGTACGGAGCGGAAGGATTTGTTGCTTTGTAATAATTTATTAATTTCTATGAAACTGCGTGCACTGGATCGGCATTTAGTCTGCGCCAGAGACCGGTATTTGTGCTGATGACGTCATCCGCAGTGAACGCATCATTCGGATTCCGAGCGTTTCAAGTTCTGACGTGTTTGCGGCATTAAACTGTAGGCAAAAATACTTATTCACGATGAACGACGACGTTTTAATTACTTTAGTAGAGTCATATGAATGTACCCAAAAATCTATGATAAGTATTCATTATTTATGATATTCATCAAAATCAAATCAAAATCAAAATCATTTATTCGTTTGCTGAACAAAGGTAAGGTAGATGTTACATACATTGTTGAAATTTTAGTTCTCTTTGCTCGGCCATACAGGCATGCAAAACACACATAGTATAAAATCAATTCATTAAAGTTAAATATCAAACATGTAAGGAAATAATCACAGAAAATGGCTCTATTAATATATCACTGCAATAAATAAAAAATATGGCAATAATAAATGTCAAGAATGTCAATGATTCATGAATATAATAGTTACAAAATGTCAAATATGTCAATGATTCATTAATATAAATTGAATAATGTCAAATATGTCAATAATTAATGAGGAAAATTATATGTAGTTACAGTCATCTGTCAGCCAAAAAATCACTAATTGTATAATAACATTTGTTTACTAAAAATTCATGTAGAGGTTTCTTAAAAATATTTAGGCTTAAACTTTTCATTTCATTAGGCAATTTATTATAGACAACAGGTGCCATACAGAATATGCTTTGGTGCATCAAAGCTGTGCTTGCCTTACGTATGCGAAGTCTTTCACTCATATTCTCCCTCCTATTACGCGTAACTTTGTCTGATAATTTCTCAAAAAGATCAGGATTTGACTTTACAAAGTTTGCTGTTTCATATATATATAAACATGCTAAGGTTAAGATTTTATATTTTCTAAAATATGACTCACAACTGTCTGTAGATTTTAAGTTAAACATCGCTCTTATGCATCTTTTTTGAGCTTTAAAGACCATTTCTTTGTTCGTTGAGTTGCCCCAGAAAATTATTCCATAACGCAGTTTAGAGGCAGTTGATCCGTGGTAAGCCATGAGTAATGCTTCATGGTTTACCGAGGGTCTTAGCTTATATAGTGCGTACGCTGTAGAGCTAATTTTCTTGCATAAGTCTTCAGTATGCGCTTTCCAATTTATTTTACTGTCAATAGTTAAACCTAAAAATTTTGCCATGTCAATATCATTTATCTCAGTATTCATATAATTAATGTCCAAATTTATTATTTTATGTCGTTGTGAAAATTGTATTAAATTGGTTTTACCGATATTAATTTTTAAATTATTATTATCCATCCATTTTATAATTTCTAATAATGTAGTATTAATGTCAGTTTCATACGAGTCATTATGTTTATAGTCAACTAGAGGCCGCCAGCAGCTACGCCTGCATTTTTTAAAAATTTACCCGTTTTGGCCGATCCCGTGGAAGTCATAAGTCATAAGTCATTTATTTTCATAACAATAAGTACATTGTGTTGAAAAATATTTATACATTATAAAATTAACTAAGTACACAAAATTAATCAAAATTATCACAAAATAGAGAAAAAATAATAATTACTATAAATCATATTCTACCAATGTCAACAAATTCATTACACATATAATTCATTACACAAATAATTCATAAACAAATAATTCATACACAAATAATCCATTTTTCATTTTCATTACACAATACTTAATTACCTAGATGGAGGAATGTCTAAAATTAAAATCAGGAATGTCTAAAATAAAATTAATTGTATAAGTATGTCATTATGTATGTCATTTGTCATTTATGAACTCATTAATACTATAATAGCCTTTTCCCAATAAATATGTTTTTAGTCTATTTTTAAATAAATTAGCACTGTAAATACTTTTAAATTCTATAGGAAGCTTATTAAAAATAATGTAATTGATTGTGCTCTAGTGCTATGTTGAACCACATTGAGTTTGGGCTGTATTGTTGAGACTATATCTTTTCTACGCGTGCTATCTCTAATTTTTCTTTCCTCGTCACTTTCAATCTTATTGAGATTCTTAATCAAGTTAGTCAGCAGAACTAAAATATATAGACTCGGCACAGTTAAAATCTTAAGATTAATGAAGTGTTCTCTGCATGATTCTGTTTGCTTAAGACGAAGCATCGTTCTAATAGCTCTTTTTTGCATGATAAATGTCGAGTTTAAATTATATTGATAACTATTTCCCCAGAATATTATACTATATCTGAGCTTCGATTCCACCAAAGCAAAGTAAATCATCCTAAGTTGTGCTACTGTTAGCTCTTCCCTCAAACTTCTGATTGCGTAGCACGCAGAACTAATAGACTTTGTTATAGCTAGTGTCTCCAGTTTCCAGTTTAACAAAACATCTATATTAACCCCCAAAAATTTGACACTATCTACCACTTCTACTTTATTACCGGCGGACACTACTTCAATACTGCTTTGATTTCTTATCGTAGACTTAAACAACAAACATTTTGTTTTTTTAATGTTTAGTTTTAGATTATTGATGCTAAACCATTTCTCGAAAACACTTAATGCCGCATTTACCTTCGATTCCAAATCGGTCGTGCTATCTGCAGATATTATTGCGTTTGTATCGTCAGCGAAGATTATTAGTTTCGTGTCCGGTGTACGGCTTTTTATATACCCAATCATGTCGTTTAGGAAGACAATAAAGAAAATCGGACCCAAGACAGATCCCTGGGGAACACCACGGGATACTGTGGTCAAATTGGATTTGAAAATCTTTTCTTCTCCCTTATCCACAGACCTGACTTCTACGTATTGTCGTCTGTTATGTAAATAAGAGGTAAATAAGTTTAACACATTTTTTCTTACACCATAGTGTTCCAATTTGGCCAGCAGGATATCGTGATCAACTGTATCAAACGCAGAGCTGAGATCAAGGAAAATACCTGCGACTTTACGCTTGACGTTTAAATTACAGACGACCTCATCAATTAAAGCCTCTATGGCATCGGTAGTACCAACTGACTTTTGATACCCATATTGCTCGTTGTATAGCAAACTGTGTGATCTTATGTGCTTCATCAGTCTATCCTTCATTACTCGTTCCAGCAATTTTGACAAAACCGGTAACAAGGAAATCGGTCTATAATTCAAAGGGTCTGTCTTATTACCCTTCTTAAAAATTGGGAGAACTCTAGCAATTTTGAATTGATCTGGAAAGAGACCTACTTCAAGACATTCATTATAAAGAGATGCCAACGGGGCTGCTAACAGGTCTATATTTTCTTTAATAATAGTCAGAGGTATTTCGTCAAAGCCAACCGATGCTTTATTATCCATATTTTTTACCATTTTGTATATCTCTGAGGGCGTAACTTGATCTAAACTCATATTTGTATCTACTCTCTCAACACTTTCTTTTAAATACGTCATAGCTAACATTATGTTGCATGAACTTAAGCGCACAGAGCTGTCAAATGTTTTCGAAAAAATATTAGCTACATCTAAAGCATTACTAATAACTGTGTTATTAACTTTGAGCAAAATTCGTTCATCGCTAGTTGGCTTAGTAGTGTTGCGCCTTAGATTTACTATTTTCCATATTTCCTTACTGGAATCTGATGCTTTTTCTATTTGCTTCCTAACAAAGTTACGCTTTGCAGTGTTAACAACTTTTCTGTACAGTCTGATATACCTATTTCGATATTCCAGAACTGAATTTTGACACTGCTTCTTATCGATACTGTTAAGAAAACGTTTCACTTTACTAGCTATTCTTATACCATTCGTTATCCATTTAGATCCACTATTTCTTCTAATATTAAATTTTCTTATACGCTTTTTAAAAATTGTTGAATGAATATATTTGAATTTGCAAAGAAAAGTATTTACACCAGTGTTCCAGTTAGTCTGCAATATTGTGTCCCTGAAAAGTTTTTTGTTTTTATCATTATAACTTCTTCTACGTAGTAGCACATAATTCGGCAGATTTTTATGCTCAACAATATCTAAGTGTATTTCACAAAATAGCCCTGCGTGTCCGTCAGATAGCCCATTGTGATCAACATTTAAACCATCAATACTGTTTTCTGGTAAGTTTGTTAATATATTATCTATGCATGATTCTGATTTATTTCGTCTAAATGTGGGTGAGTCTATTAAGTACCTAAAATTATAGCAAATTAGTAGCGATATGAAAGAATTCCGTCTCGTGTCATCATGAAGTATATTAATATTATAATCACCACAGATTATACATTTTTTATTTAGAAAATACTGTAATAGTTTTTCAAGCCTGTCCATGAAGTTGTCAAAATTATTATTTGCAGGTGTTCTATAACAACAAATGATACACAGATTTGTTTCTAAATCTTTGACTCCACAGACTTCAAAACAATCCGTTTTATACAATTGCTTACATATTTCTAGTTCCTCTACTTTTCTATCCTGACTTGCCAAAATCAAAGAACCTCCCCTTTTCTTTTTGAGCCTAGTGTTATAAGCCGCCATGTTATAATTACCTAAATTAAATTGTTTTACTAAAATTTCGTTGAGAAAATGTTCTGAAATACATATATAGTTGAGTTCATATGACAAATCATTTAAATATATCTCGAGGTCATCTTTTTTACTTATTATTCCACATATATTTTGATGATATACCTACATTTATCGTGCAGCTATGTGTTCGTTTATTAACGAAAACACATTTTACTACTGTTTAGTTTCATATTATCTATTTTCGTTTCACTATTAATTGTTTTATTGCGATTCATCAAAGAGAAATAATATGGGATGGTACCTTTAATGGGCAACAATTGTGTACTACTCTTAGTGCCATGACCCGTCATATTATTTTGAGAACATGTTTTTATTGTCCTATTCGAAATTTTTAGAAATTTATGTTCATAATAACACATGTCAAGAGCCTTGTTTATGTATTTACACATATCAACAAACTTAGAAACCCCAACATCTTGAAAGTTGATAAATTTTACTAAACTAAATTTATTACAAATAAGTCTTAGCGTGTCATTGAGTTTGGTCTCATTTAAATGTGTACTATTACATATTCCTAAAACAAATACAGAACAATTTGCTAGTTTCTTTAGACAGGCGCTTAGCTCAATAACAACATGCATTGGATTAGTGTCATGTTCACCGACAGACAATATAATAGTGTCGTTTTTGGTAAAGTTTAGGGATAACAGTGATTTTACAATTTCTTCTGTTGTCGCTCCTGGTTTTGTGTTCGCGCTGAACTTGTAATTTTCATACTGTGTGCGTGTTCTGGACCATATTAACCTTGACGCTAGACCTACGCATTGTTTCCCTCCATAAATATGCACTGTTTTATCCAATGTAGACGTAACTTGTACATGTTCCTTAGGCCTTGTTGGTGGAGTGGATGTATTTTGACATTCTGCACTTTTGGGCGTTTTAACCGAATCCGTAAAGTTCTCTCCAGTATTCTCTCTTTGCTGAGTACTTTTGGGTGTGTTCATATAAATATTATTCACTGATTCATTTGACAAGTTTTCCGGTGAATTCATACGTGAATGAACAGCATCGCTCTTATTAGCCATTGAACAAATGCGATTTTTAAGCCTAGGCGAGAAGAATTTTTTGGGCGTAGTGTATGATTTGCCTGGGTGCCCTTGAATTCCTATTGCTTTCAATAATTTCACCTTGTTTTCGCATATACCCAGCTTATTTTTTAGTGCGTAGTTTTCCGAATTAAGTGAATCTATTTCTGCGTTTGCTGACTGCAACTCTAATTTTAGTTTTACTATTTCATCCTTTAAAGTAGCGACATCTTCCGTAAGATTTGGTAAGCTTTGATAGGATACGTCCATATCAAATTCACCGTCACTACTTGAGGTCGTGTTTATTTTGTTATTAATACATTTGTTTTGTTTTCTCTGTGTTATGTTTTTATAATATTCATCTTCCATTTTCGCTTGTATTAAGACAATTTAAATTTTAGAAATTTAATATTCCACAAAAAGTGATCAATGAAGTGGGATTCGAACTCGAGGTATCTTCAATGGCGGCCGCTTGCTTTACGGAGCCGCCACATGTGCGGTTTTCAATTAAATCAAATTTGTCGACTAGTTCCTAAGATCTTCAGTTTATTCAATATTATGGTAGATGGCATTAGAAGCGCTGTCCTCGGTTCCTAATTACATGTGATTTATGGACAACTAAGTTTTAGTAGCTTGTGGATATCGTCGTTTACGGCATTTCCAATAGATGTCACTATATGTTATGGATCGAGAGAGAATGATTTGACATTTTTTCTTTATTTACACAGTAAAAAGTCACTGTTATTTCACTGTTTTATAGACACGTATTAGTTTTTATGAGGATTTCTATCTTAGTTTTGATTTGTGAATAGTTTTTTCTATTTATACACTTTCTTTTATTGCATAGCGTTTGTGAAGTCGTTTGC
Organism: Euclidia mi; assembly: GCA_944739405.2. Classification (NCBI taxonomy): domain Eukaryota; kingdom Metazoa; phylum Arthropoda; class Insecta; order Lepidoptera; family Erebidae; genus Euclidia; species Euclidia mi. Next base: position 457,119 of record OX123189.2, read on the forward strand.
CGTTATTTTTTATTATTTAAAATATTCCATATTATACGCACAGATTCTTTTGTCCTTCACTTTTTCATTGTTTATTGTTCACTTGTAAACACTTTTATTCGCAGATTAAGTTATTTTAATCACTTTTAATATGTTTAAAACACAATAATACGGGAACTCGATGTAAACAGTGGACGGTGTTGCCCTCTATAATTTCGGGAAATCCCTTCTTAGTGCACCCCTACGGTCCTCAAGGAACATATATGCCAAATTTCAGCTTCCTGCGCCCAATAGTTTCGGCTGTAGCGTGTCTGTCAGTCAGTCAGTAACGCAAGGATATTATATATTAAGATTACAACTGTACTGTCGTCTGCAAATAAGGTAATTGGGTGAGAGGTCACTTTTGGCAAATCATTTATGTACAGGATAAATAATAACGGTCCTATCACACTACCCTGACCCACGCCATAGCTGACTGTACGCATATGAGAAACATATGTTTCTTCTTTTTTCTTAACAGGATTAATGTTTCTGAGTTCTGTATATTGCTTTCTATTCATTAAATAGGATTTTATCAGATTGTTAACATTTCCTCTTATACCATACGCATCTAGTTTTGCTAGTAAAACCTTATGGTCAACATAGTCGAACGCCTGTGTCATATCACAGAGAATCGCACTAACTGGTGTTCTACTGTCTACATGCGTCATGATTACATTTAAGAAATCGTATATAGCTCTGTTTATGCTCTTTTTAGGCCGGAAACCTTTTTGTTCTATAGCTAAAATGTTTTGGTTTTCTAGGTACTGATATAATTGTTTGGATATAAACTTTTCAAAAAAATTTGAAAATATTGGTATCAAAGTTATTGGTCTGTAGCAATCCATACATTCTCTATCAAGTTTTTTGAAAAGTGGCTTGACCACGGATATTTTTAGTCCGTTAGGGTATATTCCAGCACTTATACTTAAGTTAATGATGTAGCATAAATGTTTAGATATTATATGTCCTACATGTTTAATAACCTTTGTTGAGATGTCATCGTATCCCAAACTACTCGTATTTTTTAACGATGTTATAATTGTCTCCACATCAGAAGGTAAACATGGCTGCATAAACAGAGATTTATTGCGTTTGTCTATAAATTTAGTTATATTTATACCATAATTTGGAACTGGTATAATTTTGTTTACAAAATAATCGTTAAAAGCGTTTGTTATATCTTGTGGGTCTGTTAATAATCTATCACCTAGTCTTATTTTTGTAATACCATCTTTATACGAATTTTGATTTCCTTGGTTTATAATTTTCCAGGTAGCTTTACTAATATTGCGAGCTGTTTTAATATTGTGAATATTTTGCGCACGTTGAGTTAGTCTTATTATCTTCCTATACCTTAAAACATATCTTTTATAATTTAATTTATTAAAATTGCTAGGTTGTAGTCTAAGTTTCCAAAGCAGTTTTCTTTTATTCTTACTACATAATTTAATACCCCGCGATAGCCATCTAGGTTTATGTTTCGACCTTAATGTAATTAATTTAAAAGGGAAGCAAAGATTATAGAATAATTTAAATGTTTCAAGAAATGAGTCATATGCTTTGTTCGGATCTTCAGTTACATATACATCACAGAATGAAAGACTTTTCACACAAGTAAAAAACTTTTTTAAGTTTTCTGTATTGTAGTCCCGTTGTGTTATTCGCCAAAACTTAATTTCGTCTTTCTTTTTTATAGGACATTCAATTATTTGTGCAGTGTGATCAGAAAGCGATAATTCAAAAAAATTCGATTTACATGGTTGTTTAAAATTATGTAGACAGTTATCTATACATGTTTTACTTATTACCCTAGTGGGTTGCCGGAATGCAAATTTGAAATTATATTGATACAGCAAACATTCAAAGTCTAAAGTAGCCTTGCTCCATTTCAATATATCAATGTTGAAATCGCCCGTAATAACGACTTTTTTATTTCTTTTACTACACATTGATTTTAACAGGGTATCCATCTTTTCAAAAAATATACAAAGATTACTGGTTTTTGGCACCCTATATACACACACTACTATCAGGTTGCAGTTGCTTATTTCTACCGCGCAGCATTCAAATAAACCCGGTATAGACAATTTTGCAGCCTCTAATAACTCCTGCCATGCAAGACCTTTTTTTATTAAAATGCATACACCGCCTCTCTTGATATCTTTCCTACTATATACGCCAGCAAGTCGATAATTTGGTAGGGAGAGGTGTAGTTCCATTCCTGACATCATAAAGTGTTCAGTCAGACAAATTAAATCAACATTATTTTTTTTTTCTGTCAGCTCTTGCAAACATACTGCAAGCATATCAGATTTGTTCAAAAGGCCTGCAATGTTTTGATGCATTATCTGTAGATTGGTATCACAGAAAAAACGATGCATCAGCCAGATCGCCTTCCATATTGTTCACATCAGCTTGTATAAAAGTACTTTCTTCGTCTTTATACAGGTTTAAATATTCAATAAGTTCAAAAAGATCTCTAAATATTGTCTGTAAGCCTCTGTGGTTAATGGATCCAGTCCACTTATTGAACATACTCTCATTATATTCCAGGTTTTGATTTGAGTCCAGTACGTATGCATATTCGTGATTGAGTAAGTCCAGGTATAATAGATTGTTGAAATTTTCAATTCGCCAATTGTACATGTTTGTTTGATTATTAAATTTAAACGTAGGTAGACATATAATCATATTTGTGTTCTTTATATCCCTTAGGATGTTTCTTATATAGAAAATTAATTGAAAATAGTCTTTAGTGGTAATAAAATCTTCAGAGCCAATGAGTATCACACAATAGTCTTCCATTGTATAGTCAATAAGTTTGGATTTCAGTCCGTTCAACAGAGTTTGTATACCGCAGTTGGGCATTAGGTAGTGACATAAATTGTAATTATTAAAGGTGTTTTCAGCTAAAGACAGTATTTTATTGCGTTTATTTGTACTTAGGATACAGAGTTTCTGTGTTTTTGTATTTGGCTTCTCCTTTTTAGTATTAACCTGTATAATATTATCCGAAAATTAATCTACAACAATATCCTCGTCACTATCCTCCTGCTTTAAAAATACCTAAATTGCCGATGCTGAATCCGAATGCAGTGGACGCACCCCATCGGCATTTTGAAAATGACGACGCTCCGTCCGCTCCGATTCCGATGCTGTGGACGCGCAGCTTAATAGAGGTTTCCCACTAAAGCAAAGTAAAGTATCTGTGTAACCTTAGAAAAAAGATATAATGGATTATCTTTGCGCACTCTTAGTCGATTCACTGTCCCCATGCAATGATCCAAAGTGACCCATTCCCGGGACACACTGGATCATTTCTCATTTTTTAATCAAGTCGTTGTATCTTGTAACTTTATGTACTGAAAGCCTTGAAATGACTCTTTCTTTAAAGATTAATAACTAATACTTTGATTTAATTTCAGAGATTAATAATTCAGACATAAACTTTCCAGTTGCACTGTTTGAGAAAAAAAGTGATCCACTGTTACCCACTCTCCCCTAAGCATCAAAATCATTATACTTAATTTACTCTGTATTACCAGCATATATCATCCAACTTAATAGAAAACCGGGACCGACTTAAGCCTTTGTCAAACAGAACGCGCTATAGCGCGGCGTCAGAGCGCGAGCCTGACGTGGCGCTACAGCGTCGAATTGTAAATGTACTATGTGGGTATTACCATAGTACAAACAGAATAGTAGGATAGCTTCATACAATCGGCCGCTGCCGCCGCGCTGGTGTGAATGTATGCGTGAGTCGCCGGGGCGGCGTGTACGCACGAACTTTTCACGCACACAATCTCACGAGCGCGGAACGCTCGGCGCGGATTCAGTACGGGATGCGCCGCGCGTCTGATCGCGCGCATGCATATAGGTACTACACTGCTCGCCCGCGACCATTGTTTATGTACATTCAGTTTTGTAATAAACGTTATTAATATTATACAATGTGTTAAACGACAGTAAATTAAACTTGCTACATTTTTCTCGCTATAAAGGGCATTTAGATAGTTATATAACGCTTAGCTAGTCAGCAGGTATTTGAAAAAAAATATATGCAAGCTTAAATTCTGTAGTATTCAGCGCAATCACTTAAAAAAACGGCGAAATAGCGCGCGCCGACAAAGCCGGCGGCGCCGCGGTGTAAACACGTGACAACCCGTGCGTCATCGCAAGAGTAGGCAATTAACTCGCTGAGCGGCCTTAGCTAGCTTACTATGGTATTACGCTGTCAAACAAAGCGCCGGCGCTAGCAGTACGCAGTACCCAACGCTCTGTCGCCGCGCTAGGACGCTCTGACGCCGCACAGTGTAAGAAAATCGCAATCTAGCGGGATTTAATTCCTGATGATACGGCACTCATTATTTTAACTAAAATAAGTTATAGTAAGTAATTCCTTTAGCTTTATATAACCATTTTCGTTTAATTTTGTAATTTTATAAATGAAAAACACAGATAATATACGTATTCCTCGTTTGTTGTGGGCAGGGAAAGCATTGACAAAACTTCTGGCTCCAATTTACTTCGATTTTTTCGTGGTATGCTCCTTAATCCTGCTAACTAGGGGTCAGATCAGATTAATAGCCTATTTAGGCGATCTGTATTTGTATCTACCCGTGAAGATTTTCTTGTGAAGAATTATCTATAGTAACTATTGTCTTTGTTTCTTGACTCTTGATCCTCTTCCGATAACTGTCCAATTAGCACTATCCATGATGATATCACATCTTTATCGTGAACAAGAACCTTGTGAACACTAATAGGCATATTGTACATACAACACGGATAATACTGTTTTTTTTACTTCCAGTATTTGGTTATAAGAAGGTAATAAGTGTTTAGCCAGTTTATTCACCTTAATACGAATTATATTGTATTGATGAGTACCTAGTTAATTTAGCATCTATCATCATGCTCAGAGCTTCCTCAGCAGATAAAGATACAGGTTTACTAATTAGATATTTACGGGCCTGTTTGATGCTGTCCCACCACTACCAGACTCGGATGATAAATATTTTACTATGGCTGCAGAATCTCGTTAACCAGCTTTGAGTAAGTTGCATTCATTAGCCACTGCAATTTCTTCAGGACTAGTCGCCTCTAACAGCGTTTGGATTTTTCGCTTTTGAGTTCTATCACAAAAGTCTCAAAAACCTTTTGCTGGTCTTCTTGGAGTAATTGAGCTAGATGATGGAATTTCTTGTAAAACAGTTTCAGGTAAAGTAATATTAGATCTTAAGCAATTCATATTACTTTCTAAAAACGTTCCCGATGACGATAACATTTAGTCCATTTTACTTCCATTTGTTGGCATAAAGAACCCTTGATTTTATTTTTAGAACATTCAGAAAAAGTAACACGGGAATAATTATTCATAAAAAATAAAAAAAGTTGATCAAAACGATCTCTTCCTCTGTTAGAAGACCAAATTTCGAAAATTTGCAATTTCGTTATTTCGACAGCCATGCTGAAAATAAAAAATAAATGTATGGGTGCCGCAAAAATGCGCAAGGTTTGTGGGTTGTATCTGTTAGTTAAGACTATAAGCTTTATTATGATGGTATATATTCTACTATATAATGCTATATAATGTGTTTTCAGATCCAATGTACTTAAAACATAAAAATAATTAAGTCAATTTCGTGTCCTATTATAAATAGTTGACTTTTGCAGATATTACCTATTATTTATCGGGAAATATTAGTATGTACTTACGTATTAAACACAAACACTATAATGAGTAAAGTAAATAACACTGTTGACTTTATAATCACTTCGTAATCGTAATCGTCATTCGCACAAATTAACGCAGCAAAACGTGTAATAAGTGTGACTCAGTTTTGCGCCCAATATAAATATTTCTAATTTAAATGTTAACCTTCCCACAACAAAAAAAATATGCCGTCGTTTTTAGTAAAGGCTATGGAACAAATAGACCTCAATAATTTATAGATAAAACGATGTTCGAATTTTGAATTAAATCCCGCTAGATTGCGATTTTCTTACACTGTGCGCCGGGCGTTGTATATTTTTACAGATTTTGTTTTAGCGTCGGCCTGAAATATTGTAGGTATAATGGCTGAAAATATGACTGAAAAACTAATAGAATTAGTTCGGAAGTACCCCTGCCTTTATAATATGAAGAATATTTCCTACAAAATATTGTATTAAAGGCAAAACTGTGGGAACAAATCGGGAATACTCTTTGGGTGAACGGTTGGTACGTCGCGCTAAGGAGCGTGTGTGACATCAAAGAGCGTGACGCTAAAACGCGACGCTGTTGACGCTTTAACGCGGCGCTACTTAGCGCGTTCTGTTTGGCAAAGCCTTTACGTAACAAAACTTCCCGCTTTTATCCCCGAAGGGGTAGGTGAGGTGTATTACACACCCACATTTCGCCAGTTATGTTTCGGGCCCCATGTAATCGAGCATAATTAAGGCGCTACCTCGAAGATGTATGCCCTTTTTGCTTACCGATTTTGAAGCAGTGAGACACAAGCACAGAATATATAATTAGTACCTTACGGTACAGAAATTTCACTTCCGAGTTTAGGTATGATTGCACGCAAGCGTCCTTCACCGCGCACCAGACTAGTCTCTGCTGGCTGGCACCTGGCACTAGTGATGGGTAGCACACTCTTTCAAAATGAGTATCGTGCGAGTCACTCTTTTTCCGAAGTGTGCTAGCACACTGTGGTAGCACGAATGAGGCGAGGCCGCGAGGTGTTGGTGGCACAGTGAGTGTGTGAGTACACATAGTGTGCCGCACTCAGGCGACATCGCACCGTGTGTCGTGAGTGACACGGCACACATTGGCACACTCACAGAACATGGCACATTTTGACGTTATTCGCCGACTCACCGCTTGATAAGACAAATTTGAAATGAGTAACTTACTGTAATATGCTTTGAGATTTGTAATATTAATATAATAACTTGAGTATATAGTAAATATACTTAAGTTTTTTTCTGCATCTCATTTATCAAAGCACAAAAGTAATAAATAACACTAGCAACATCGAGTGTGCCCCAACTGTGCTGTGTGCTAGCACGTCAAAATAAAAAGAGGGAGTAACTCACCTCACCGAAGTGAGTCAATACAAGTGTGCTAGCACATGTGCTGGGTACCCAACACTACCTGGCACTCGCTCGACTTGTCGCACACGCAGCGCACGCATCCGCGAAACAAAAGTAAACTGTTAATACCGTAAGTACCTCTGACAGCCCTACCAGATTTAAGCGAGACGGCAGACAGTTATTGTACTATGAACGGTATTGGAAATGCAAAAGGTTGAAATTAGGTTGTTTTCCAGAATAGTCGGTAAATATCTCGGGGATTTTGCGTCGCTTGTATGGGAGTGAGACAGGCCGTGGACAGGCCTGACACAAGTGAAAATCTTGCCAGGTTTTTATCAGGTCTTTATCTAGTAACTCCTTCGACAGATACACGATTGGAAGATTTTTGATCGATAGGATTTTGGTTTGAAAAACATGCTTTCTCTAAATATTTTTTCAGATATTTCAAAAAATACTTTTTGCCTTGAAATTGCTACCTACTCACCGAAAGAAGAGTTAGTTTAATAGGGATGGCTTAGACGAATTTTCTAAAACGATTATTACTTGAGTTATGAACGAAATAAGATTTCAGACAGTTTCGTTTTGAGGCATGCCATGTCAAAAATCCGTGCGACATTCAACTTTATAGCTCACTTAGCGATGACCTCTGTACGATTTTTTGACCTTCGAGGTGACAGACTGTGTTCGAGGTAGCCACTTCACATTTTTAATACACACATAACTTCGTAAAGTCAGAGGTGTGTGCCCGGGGAGCCTGGGGATCGAATTGCCCGTTTTATTGCCCGTTCTTTCTCGTGGTTCTACCTATTGCTTTGCGAACGAGGCAGTAAATGTAAAAGCATTAAGTAATTGTATTTAAAAAATTGACGTTCATAAGCGTCACCTTGTGACCTAGATGAATAAATGATTTTGATTTGATTTGAATTCGAGACCATCGCATCGGCAGTCCGTGACGAACACCATTGGCTTAAATTATAGACTTCATAACATACCAACGCATATACAAGGGCAGGTGAACGATTGACTAGTTCACCTCTGTTCTCATCATAAATAAATAAGTTTCTGTTAAAATAAAAGAATTTATTTATACATCACTTTTTATTATCTGGCTTTACCAGCATTACATACCATCGTACAAACTTTGGGTGAGGGCCGACGGGCCAGTGAGCTCACACCGCTCGAGGGCCTGCCTCACCTTAACAAGGACTCTCGTCACTCACTACTTATCTTTACATATTTATAAAGCAAAGCTACTATGTATAGGTACTGATATCCATCCACAAAGTATTCCGTACACACACTATGTGTAAGAATGAACATAAAAAATAATAAGGCATTAAAAATTAAATCATTTAACTATATATACATGTGATTTAGATAGGTAATAACTTATTGATCATTCATATGTATACTCGTTCTTAAATATTGTTTGAATCATGCATCCTCTACTGAAATACCCGTATAAAATAAAAATAATGAAGGCAATTGTTGATCATAATCAACTCAGTTTCTATCAGGCTACTTGTAAAACTATTAATTAATAAAATGTACAAATAGGGGAGACCGGGTATGATTGTCACACTGGTTGGTTGTCACAGAGGCCATAACAGACAATTAAACGGCATGGTAGGAGCGAGGGAGTAGCACATCCATTTATACCTCATGTCAGCGTACTCCGACATGCCGTTTAATGAACTTATTCAACCACTCAATATTCTATTATGACCTCTGTGACAACCAACCCTTGTGACAAGCATACGCGGTCTCCCATACTATAATTTTGTATTGAAATAAACATGTATGATTGTATAATTATTACAATTATAATGCACATTTCTCTAAGACATGTGTACATTTGTTTATTATTGGTATCATGTTATCTACAATATAAAGCAGTGAGCATTCAACACTCAATGGATTTGCACTTCTACATATATAATTACGCGGTACTGAAAACTATTTCAGGTGTTTTGAGTTTTTGTTTACATATTAGATTAATCCTCTTTACAAAGAACCGTCGCGAGGGGCAATGCAGATAAATTATAGGTAAGTAGATTACATATTAAAATTATTAATGTTTAAACTAAGTAGAGCAAGCATTAAGAAACACTATATCATGTGTAGCTGCTTATATGCTGCAGGCGGTGCAATGCGATGATGCGATCTTGTCAAAATAATCGCTAAAGCAGTATTGTTCTGTACACAATTTTAAGGCCCTTCTAATTGATATTTTTTCGATGTACGGATGCACCCAGAGTCTTCTTTTATATTTTTGTTTATTCTTGTAATATAAGTACAGAATAAAATTGTCTTACGAATATCGTCGTACGAATGTTGTTCTTCAAATGATAAAATATAGTCTCATTTGCGTAGCACCGTGTGCGGTAACGAGTAGCATACCAGTATTCGATCATGGTTTGCATCTCAGTCCCGTAGTATTTGAATAGCTTCGTGAGAGAAGGGCCTAAGGGTTTTACTTTAAATCTGATCTGCTCAAACTGTTTCTCGTGTCTCACGACACAAGTACTCAATCGTCACAAGCAGGCTTTGGCTGTGTAAGCCTTATGTCAAGGCCCGTCGGAAGATGGGTTCAGCTTCATTACTTTTAGGTTAATTTAATATATTGTGGTCTAAGTTCCTACACATTGAACCGTATTACGCGTCAGTTTTTATAAATATTTAGTTCTAAAACTGGTTTCTAACCATGAATGCCGTATTTATCCGCTAGTGAACCCGTCACTGGTCGCATTGAATGGTCGTTATCAGGAGAAGCTTACTTTCTAATAGAGATCTGTAATTAGTGTATCCATACAACGGTGGAGTGTTTCGAGACTCTTGGTAGTCGCAAGCATTTAGAGTACGTGAAGTGACCCGAGCGGTGGAAGTGATCTGCGTGCCCCCCGCGCCCCGCGCCCCCTCGCCCCCCGCACACAGGCGACGCGCGACGCTACGAGCGAGTGGTCGCGCGGTACTGGCGAGTGGCGACTGACGGTGCGCTCAATAGCTTTGGTTTCTCCTCTCCAGTGGTACAAGTCATGTCACTCAAAAATCTTTTCAAACAATTTACAATTGAATAGATTCTAAGTTTAACACTACGGTATAGTTAGTATTTATAATAATTTATCACAATGATATTGTTGAGGGCGGGCTCACGTGGCCGGGTTGAGCTTCTGCAGCGTGAGGTTGAGTGGCAGGTTGTCCTCCGAGTCGGACGAGGACGAGGCGGTGCGGCGCGGCAGCGGCGGCGTGTGACCGGGCGACGGCCGGCCCGGCGACTGCGGCGTTTGGCCGGGCGACGGCCGGCACGGCGACGGCAGCGTTAGGCCGGGCGACGGCCGGCCCGGCGACGGCGGCGTGTGGCCGGGCGACGGCCGGCCCGGCGACGCCGCCGCCACCGTCGTCGGCGCCGCAGTCGACATACTACTATAATTTGCACTTGAATTTGATTCATCAGTATTCCTATGACTATTATACATAACATTTACAACGCTTCTCAGTCTTCTGGTGTCGCGGCTGTCGCGGCGCCGGCGGCTGCGCTCCCGGGCCGGCTTGCGGCGCGGCGCGGAACCGCCGCCGGACGAGCCGCTCGGGCCCGGCGCCGGCGCCGGACGAGGCGGGGGCGGCGGCGAGGCAGGCGGCGGCGACGAGCTCGAGTGGCGGCGGCGGCGGCGGCGCTCGGGGCGCGCGGGGCGCCCGGGGAAGTAGCTCGGCAGGCGCGGCGGCAGGCGGCGCCGGCGGCGGGCGCGCGCCGGCGAGCTGTCCGAGCTGGAGGAGAACTCGGAGGCCGTGGAGGAGTGCAGGTAGGGCGGCGAGCTGCTGCTGTAGTCGTCGCTGCGCCGCCGCCTCCGTCGCCGCTTGAGGGGCGCGGGCGGGGGCGCGCGGGGGGAGCTGCTGTCGCTGGCGCTGGCCGCGGTGCTGGTGTCACTGCGGTGCCGCTTCAGCGTGAGCTTCACGGTGCCGGCGCCGGGGGCGGCGGGGGCGGCGGCGGTGGAGGAGGAGGCGGCGGAGGTGGTGGGCGCCGGCTCGGGCTGCGGCTCGTGCACGATGACGTCACTGTCGGAGCCCAGCAGGTCGACGATCTCGGGCGTGCGCTCGGCCGGCGGCTTGATGTAGCCCACCACCATCACCTCGGAGTCGTCGTCGTCCGAGTCCGACTGCGAGATGGTCTCGATGGGGATGACGCCGGAGGGGGCCGGGGCGGGGGAGGGCTCGGGCGGCGAGATGAAGGCGTGCGGGTAGTTGGGCGCGGGGTGGCGCGGGGCGCGCGGGGGGCGCGAGGGCCCGGCGGGAGGGTCGTGCGGCGCCGAGCTCGACACCACCACGATGTCCGAGTCGACGCTGTCCGAGTCGCTGCTGGAGATCACCTCGTTGATCATGGTGGAGATGCGCGTGTCGGTAGTGTACTGCACATTGCGGTCGTAGCCCGCCATGTCGTAGGGCGTGGACGCGAAGCAGTAGAGCTCGTGCAGGAAGTGCTCGGTGCGGTCGCCGAAGTATCGCGCCACGGCGTCGCGGAACTCGGCAGAGTTGATGTGGTGCTGCGGCAACAGCTCGATGAGGCGCGACATCACGTACGAGATGTGCGCCGTGTTCTCGTTCAGCAGGTAGTGCAGCTCGCGGTTCATCCACGGCACCAGGCGGTGCATCTGCGTGTTGTTGTAGCGGTAGAACTCGGGCGAGCAGTCGCGGAAGCGCCCGGTGAAGTCGGGCAGCGGCCGCGCCCACAGGTTGTGGCGGTACACCGTGCGCCGGAAGGAGGCGGGCTCGCGGCGCCGGCGCGCGGGCGGCGCGCGGGGCGCCGGGGGGGGGAACACGTCCGCCATGAACGGGTAGTGGCGCAGCAGCTGCTGGATGGCGATGGACTCGCGCCGCGGCAACGTCAGCGTCGTCCTGCACACACAACACCAGCATTGCCATCATCTGTACTAATCTATACTAATATAATAAAGCGGAAGAGTTTGTTTGTTTGTTTGATCAAAGATGGCGGATAGGCAATCAAAGATGGCGGATGAGAAAATTAAAAAAAATCAATATTGGTATCGTCTCCGATGTTTAAAGGGATGGGGAATCCAAATACAACATCTTTTTCGTGATTCAAGATGGCGGATGGGAAATCAAAAATGGCGGATGGGAAAAATTAAAAAAATCAATATGGGTATCGTCTCCGATATTTTAAGGCATGGGGAATTCAAAACCACCATCTATTTTGTGATCAAAGATGGCGGATGGGATTTTTTAAAAAATCAATATGGGTGTCATCTCCAATATTTAAAGGGATGAGGAATCCAAATCCGACATCTATTTCGTGATCAAAGATGGCGGATGAGAAATCAAAGATGGCGGATGGGAAAGTTTAAAAAACTCAATATGGTTATCGTCTCCGATGTTTTAAGGGATGGCGAATCTAAATACAACATCTATTTCGTGATTAAATATGGCGGATAGGAAATCAAAGATGGCGGACGGGATTTTTTTTAAAGTTGATATGGGTATCATCTCCGATATTTTAAGGACTGGGAAATTCAAAAACACTATCTATTTCGTGATCAAAGATGGCGGATAGGATTTTTTTTTTAAATCAATATTGGTATCGTCTCCGATGTTTAAAGGGATGGGGAATCCAAATACAACATCTTTTTCGTGATTCAAGATGGCGGATGGGAAATCAAAAATGGCGGATGGGAAATCAAAAATGGCGGATGGGAAAAATTAAAAAAATCAATATGGGTATCGTCTCCGATATTTTAAGGCATGGGGAATTCAAAACCACCATCTATTTCGTGATCAAAGATGGCGGATGGGATTTTTTTAAAAATCAATATGGGTGTCATCTCCAATATTTAAAGGGATGAGGAATCCAAATCCGACATCTATTTCGTGATCAAAGATGGCGGATGAGAAATCAAAGATGGCGGATGGGAAAGTTTTAAAAACTCAATATGGTTATCGTCTCCGATGTTTTAAGGGATGGCGAATCTAAATACAACATCTATTTCGTGATTAAATATGGCGGATAGGAAATCAAAGATGGCGGATAGGAAATCAAAGATGGCGGACGGGATTTTTTTTAAAGTTGATATGGGTATCATCTCCGATATTTTAAGGACTGGGAAATTCAAAAACACTATCTATTTCGTGATCAAAGATGGCGGATGGGACTTTTTTTTTAAATCAATATTGGTATCGTCTCCGATGTTTAAAGGGATGGGGAATCCAAATACAACATCTATTTCGTGATTCAAGAGTGCGGATGGGAAATCAAAGATGGTGGATGTGAAAATTTTTAAAAAGCAATATGGGTATCGTCTCTGATGAATTAAGGGATGCACTATGGTTCGTCTAGAACAAGCTAGCTAGACAAAAACAACTCTTAAATTCCTGGAAGTTAATTACTATTACGAACTCATTACCCCTATACATTGAGGATTACACCTATTAATTATCAATACTACCCTCATTAAGAGCGTCATTAAGGTATGTTTATAAGATGTTGACTATTTAAAGGGCATTCATTTGCATTTTTACATCATATTTGATAGCATTGTTTATGTCACTAAAAGAAATTTGTGAAAGTGTTTTTGTGATGGATTGTATACGTAAGGGTAAGTAGTTATATTTTATTTCATTTTCAACATGGGAACTTCATTCTTTAGTCTTATAAAATGAAATGTTTGAATTTTCACCCACTTTTTTACTCATTTTTTCAAATTCATCGGTCAAATAATAACATGTCCCCACTTGCCCCACCGTAGAACCTATCATATACGATTCTCATAAGTGTCTAGTAGTTATACGTAAAAAAATTCATTGCGATATATTTGCACAACTAATTTTTATTTATTTTTTTCTTTCAACAGTTTTTACCGTCTCAAGAATGGATTTTTTCGAAGAATGGCTGAAACACCCGAAGGAAACGCGGAATGAGGAGCTCTTTCGGTTTATATCTTTGAGATATAATTTTGATGGTGTTACGGAGCAGTCTCTGCGAGATATTAAAGTACTAATCTCAAGATATTCAACGAAATTTGCTGAAAAGTGGAGCAGCTGTGGAAGAAATCGAGAGCGATTCCTACAAAAGTATTCGACGTGGCTGGAGGGTCTTGACATATCTTTCGATGTGTCCGTTTATTTATCTCTGCCAACTACATCTGGAGAACCGGGACCCGGAAGACCTACTAAAGATTTTGAACATTCTAGTCTCAAAACGAAGAGACGACGTGTAGACGATCTATTACAGTCCAGAAGTGCTAGTGAATTAATTTACGCCGCTGAAGTGTCAGCTCGAATCTCGGGTCAGAGAAGTGTAGCACGTCAAATTAAAGATGTGACTAGTGATCCTTCAATAACCAAGACCACGAGTGAAGAAAGTGCCCCCAGGAGTTTAACAAGTGAGGAAGCTTTAGCGTACTACGTTGATAGTAAATCAAGTAGCCATAGCTATAAGCAGACTCGGAAGTGGAGTATTAAAGCTGGACATAAGGTGTTTCCGTCAATGTACAGTGTTAGAAAGGCTAAAATAGCCTGCTACCCGTCAGGTGAACAAATTACAGTCAATGAAACGCATGCTGAAATCAAAGTTCAGGCAATTCTTGATAAGACTGCCGAACGTTTAGTTTCAGCACAACAAGAAGTTGTTCATAGTCTGTTACCTTGCACGTCATTCACATTAATCAGTAAATGGGGTTGTGATGGAAGTTCCGGTCATAGTATGTACAAACAAAAATTCACTAATTGTGACGATAGTGACGAGTTTTTATTTGTATTTTCTTTCGTTCCTCTTCAATTGAAAGATGAAAGTGGTAATATTGTGTGGCAGAATCCTCGGCCCTGTTCTACAATGTATTGTCGGCCAATAAAGTTTATCTTTTCTAAGGAAACGAAAGATTTTACGATTTCGGAAACCAATAAGGTTTTAGAAGAGATAAACGCTTTATTGCCGACAACCTGCAAGGTGATGGAGACCGAAGTATCTGTCACACATGTTATGCTTTTAACAATGATTGACGGAAAAGTTTGCAATGCTCTGACCGAAACTTCTTCCTCACAAAAATGTTTTATTTGTGGGGCAACTCCAACAATGATGAATGATCTGTCAAAAGAGTTTGCTGCGGACAAAGATAATCTTGGTTTTGGTTTGTCTACGTTGCACGCTTGGATAAGGTGCTTTGAATGCTTGCTTCACATTAGCTATCGACTAAATATAAAAAAATGGCAGTTAAGAACAGCCGAAGACAAAGCTAGTGTGAAACAACGTTCAGATGACATTAAAAAACGATTTAAAAGCGAAATGGGCTTGATTGTAGACAAACCAAAACCAGGGTTCGGTAACACTAATGACGGGAACACCGCGCGAAGATTTTTTGGAAATCCCGAGGCTAGTGCCGATATTACAGGGTTAGATGTTTCACTAATACAAAAATTTGGCATACTACTTCGCACTTTATCATCGGGATATGATATAAATATTGAAAAATTCGTTAACTTAGCTCAAGAAACTAGACAACTTTATGTAAATCTCTATTCATGGTATTACATGCCCGCTACTGTCCACAAAATACTTTTGCACAGTGGCGAAGTAATTAGATCGTCCCTTCTACCTATAGGCCAGCTTTCCGAGGAAGCACAGGAAGCTCGGAATAAGGACTGCAGAAGATTTCGTGAGCACAACACACGAAAGCGATCACGGGAGGCTACGAATAGAGATTTACTTAATATGTTATTGATAACATCTGACCCTGTAATAAACGGTTTACGAGAAGTTCCTCGGAAGAAAATAGGTACGCTTCCAACTGAAGTATTAGATTTAATTGTCCCACCTAGCTGTAAGGAACAAAATGTTAATATGATTTCTACTTTTCATAGTTCTGCCCCTCACGATCATGACTATTCAATGGATGATTCATCTGATGATAGTGATGATAATGAGTAATAGATTTAGTTCTTAGATATTTTATGCATCTGTTATTAGATTTTATAGCGACGTCGAGGGATAAATCACTTTATAAAATGTTCAAAAAATATATTATACACATATGCCCGATAAATGTTTTTTTTTTCATGATACCAGCTCAAATGACAAACTGCCTTGAAAAAAGTACCAAAACCTTATATCTTTGCTTATTAACCGCATCTAGACATAAAAATCAAATAAAATAATTTTGTCTAGCTAGCTTGTTCTAGACGAACCATAGTGGGATGGTGAATCCAAATAAAACATCTATTTTGTGATCAAAGATGGCGGATAGGAAATCAAAGATGGCGGACGGGATTTTTTTTTACAGTCGATATGGGTATCGTCGCCGATATTTTAAGGAATGGGCAATTCAATATTATATTAAAATCTATGTTTGATTTGCATTATTTATAGACCCTGGAATGATAAGAGATTAAGCGCTAAGTCAATGGTAACTTTAGAAAAGGGGCTTGGAAAAAAGGGAATTCAATAAAAACTCTTAAAAAGGCGATACAGAGTTCGCTGGGTCAGCTAGTAATATAATAAAGCGGAAGAGTTTGTTTGTTTGTTTGAACGCGCTAATCTCAGGAACTACCAGTCGGATCTGAAAAATTCTTTTTGTATACGATAGCCCAGTTATTCCGGCAGGCTATAGGCTATATAACATAACGCTTCGACCCTTTGGGGCCGGGCAAAAGGCTAAAAAGGCTTAAAGATAATGTCGGCTTATCTCAGGAACTAGCAGTCGGATTTTAAAAATTCTTATTGCCTATGATAGCCCAATTATGCCAAAAGGCTATAGGCTATATAAAATTACCCCACAACTTTTAGAGGCCAGACAAAAATAACAAAATGGTCAAACGAGAAGGGAGAGGGTTTGGTCACGGGCAAAAAAAGGCTAAACGAATAGGATACAATCTATATGAGTATCGTTTTCGAGATTTTCGGGACGCTGATTAATAAAATGAAATTTATTTAGTGATCCAAGATGGCGGACGAGAAATCAAAGATGGCGGATGAGAAAATTAAAAAAATCAATATGGGTATCGCCTTCGATATTTTAAGGGGTAGGGAATCGCAATACAACATCTATTTCGTGATCAAAGATGGCGGATGGGAAATCAAAGATGGCGGATGGGAAAATTTTAAAAAATCAATCTGGGTATCGTCTCCGATGTTTGAAGGGATGGGGAATCCAAATACAACATCTATTTTGTGATTCAAGATGGTGGATGGGAAATCAAACATGGCGGATGGGAAAAATTAAAAAAAATAATATGGGTATCGTCTCTGATGATTTAAGGGATGGTGAATCCAAATACAACATCTATTTCGTGATCAAAGATGGCGGATAGGAAATCAAAGATGGCGGATGGGAAAATTTAAAAAAATCAATATGGGTATCGTCTCCGATGTTTAAAGGGATGGGGAATCCAAATACAACATCTATTTTGTGATTCAAGATGGCGGATGGGAAATCAAACATGGCGGATGGGAAAAATTAAAAAAGCCAATATGGGTATCGTCTCTGATGATTTAAGGGATGGTGAATCCAAATACAACATCTATTTCGTGATCAAAGATGGCGGATATGAAATCAAAGATGACGGATGGGAAAATTTTAAAAAATCAATATGGGTATCGTCTCCGATATTTTAAGGAATGGGGAATTCAAAAATACCATCTATTTCGTGATCAAAGATGGCGGATGGGAAATTAAAAAAAAATCAATATGGGTATCGTCTCCGATGTTTAAAGAGATGGGGAATCCAAATACAACATCTATTTCGTGATTCAAGATGGCGGATGGGAAATCAAAGGTGGCGGAAGGGAAAAAAATTAAAAATCAATATGGGTATCGTCTCTAATGATTAAAGGGATGGAGAATCTAAACACAACATCTATTTCGTGATCAAAGATGGCGGATAGGAAATCAAAGATGGCGGACGGGTTTTTTTTAAAGTCGATATGGGTATCGTCTCCGATATTTTAAGGAATGGGGAATTCAATATTATATAAAAATCTATGTTTGTTTGTTCATCATTTAAAGACTCTGAAATGATAAGAGATTAAGTGCTAAGTCAATGGTAACTTTGGAAAAGGGGCTTGGAAAAGAGGGAATTAAATAAAAACTCTTAAAAAGGCGATACGGAGTTCGCTGGGTCAGCTAGTATACTTATAAAATATCACTTGACCTACTGATTCATTTTACGACACATTCATATAACGCGAACACTTTGCTGATTTTATTGAAAGAGAGTATAAATCGAATGATTATAATATGAACGTCATATACCAGTGTATATGAAATAAGTTAGGAGACAATTTAAATTCCGTGAACTCTTTTTTAGTCCAGTAGGTAGTGACTGCCTGCTAAGCTGGAAGTCATTCAATTCTTACCCAGGACAAATCTTTGGTGATGATAAGCATCATTATTTGTTCTGTGTCTATGTCTAATTAATCTTTAGTGTCAATGTATTGATATTTTCTTGTATGCTCATCAGTTGCCCCAACACAAGCTGTGCTTATTTTTTTTCTTTTGGAACGAAGTTCCTTATCGCGCGTTGCGAAAGGGGGCTAGACGGAAAAAATTAAGACGAAAAGTTGTAACAACACTTTTTGCTATAGTAAGCTATTGTACGTACGTACAGCGTGCGCATGTTTCTGTGTCTGTCTCTCTCTCTCTTATAGAAAGCAAGCATCATGTTCATGCTTTCTGATCACGAAAATGACATCTATTTGGGAATCCAAGATGGCGGACGGGACATTTTTAATAAAATTAATATGGGTATCATTTTCGGGGTTTTTATGGATTCTGGTCACGAAAATGACATCTAATTAGGAATCCAAGATGGCGGACGGCACATTTTTAATAAAATTAATATGGGTACCTATCATTTTCGGGGTTTTTATGGATTCTGGTCACGAAAATGACATCTATTTGGGAAGCCAAGATGGCGGACGGGACATTTTTAATAAAATGAATATGGGTATCACTTTTGGGGTTTTCATGCTTTCTGATCACGAAAATGACATCTATTTGAGAATCCAAGATGGCGGACGGGACCTTTTTTAATAAAATTAATATGGGTATCATTTTCGGGGTTTTTATGGCTTCTGGTCACGAAAATGACATCTAATTGGGAATCCAAGATGGCGGACGGAACATTTTTAATAAAATTAATACGGGTACCTATCATTTTCGGGGTTTTTATGGATTCTGGTCACGAAAATGACATCTATTTGGGAATCCAAGATGGCGGACGGGACATTTTTAATAAAATTAAAATGGGTATCATTTTTGGGGTTTACATGCTTTCTGATCACGAAAATGGCATCTATTTGGGAATCCAAGATGGCGGACGGGACCTTTTTTAATAAAATTAATATGGGTATAATTTTCGGAGCTATCATGCATTCTGATAACGTAAATGACATTTATTTGGGGATCCAAGATGGCGAAAAGGCCATTTTTGTAAAATTAACAATTATTACTAAAATTAAGCCTACTGATTAATTTTATATTACACTAATTTTTTTTTTTTTAATAATTTTATAATTCCTTCACTAATTAATTGAAAGGAACTTCGTTCCATCCGGGTGTGCCTTGACACCTCTCAAGCAGTTTTTTTTTACTGTTACTTTACGCCAATATAATTCTGTGAGAGAGTTATATTTCCTCTGGCGAGCTGGCCCATTCATGCGGGCATCAGCAAGGCTTTACAACCTATAAACTGGAAATAGCTAAATAATAGGCGATTCCAAAAATAAATCGAACTCAATATCTATTTGCTTACATATCTTTTGAGCAAAATAATCTTAATTTTAACCAAACAGGTAGATACAACGATAAGAATAAATGCTGAATCATCCCTATGACTCATGAGTAAATTAGTCACTTATTATATAACTTAGACAAAATTGCAGAATATTTTGTGTTATTGTGCAATTACTTTTGAAGATAGGCAAATCATATACGTAGATTTATTTTTAGTCACACCAGTTGTGCTTGGATTGGACAGAGCTGAAATGTTGTAAGGCTTTACACACAACAATCGCAATTATACAAAATAGATGTTACAATACTAGTCTGACTCAATCCACACCACATACAGCTTTTCATAGCCCATTGCTGGACAGAGGCCTCTCCTAATTTGTGTCACAAGTAGGGCTGTGAATAAATACTATACCACATTGGCAAGACGGTATACATGTCAAGTTTTCCATCAATTTCCAAAGATAGGTACTGTTTGCTTTGTGTATTTACCAAAGTCTCGTCTTACGGATAGTGACACTTCGTATTGTTAATCCGCCACCACACAAAGACCTGTTCTCTGACTGACCGGAAATGATACAAATAGTCATCATCGTCCTAGCCAGATCCCGTTTGCATCCGAGACTTACACGCCTAACCAGATTTGACTGAATATTAACTTTTCCACATAGCTACCGCTTTTCCGACCTCTACAACGCAAAGCAATAGACATTATTCTATGGTTTAGACTAGTATCACCCTACAACTACTGGTAAAAATGTTCATGAGAGCCAGATCAAATGCTAGAAACTGTACCTGTATCTAAACCGATGCGTGGCGGTGGCGACCCTGTCGATGTCGATTCTGCTGGAGGTCTCCTCGGCGTGCCCCTCCACCACGAGGTACTCCTCATACTGGTGGTTGGACCGCACATTGTGGATGATCGACCGGAACGCTTGCTTGCACAGCGGACACTCCGCTTTCACCTGCAATTTGTACCACACCGGCATTACACACATGACTCTCCATAGTGAATTTAAGCTCCACTCCCTGTTACTAAGTCATGTCTATATCAAACCTTATTTTAAAACATTTAAATGTTTACTTTTTAACTTAAAAATTATTTACAAAAGGCTTTCACTAGTCCAATGGAGAAATGGATAACCACTTCTGGTGGTGTCACATATTAATTCTAAATATTAAATTCCAACAAACTATTAATAGTATGATTGTAATCTGCTGATTGTTTTGTATTTAAATATTTATCTAATCTTTAACAATATACATATAATATCATTGTGTCAAGTTGGGCAGATAGTGCCATCCATAATGGTCAGGTTCATATTTTTAGTTTCTATCTAGTTTCTGGTAGTAGTAGAGTTCATTGAGTTAGGACTACTCAGGTATCCTTGATCAACAGAGGAGGGCTATATTTGAGTAATAACAGCTTAAAATAAGTAGGGTTTACTTGGAGACAATAATATAATTAGAATTACTTACACAAATAATTGAATATTAATATAATAAGTTAAGGAATATAATGTACATTATTTGCAGTTCTAAAATCCGAACAAAAATTCAAGCTCAGTTAGCAATATAGAAACGTTTATCTCAAATGTAAAATTTAATTAATTTTTAAATAATTGAACCACTGACTTGTCTTGTCATGACAACATAATGTTTGCACTAACTAGTTGATAGTTTACTAAATATCAGATAAATCTATAATATTAATTTCTGTTTTAAAATCAAGGCATCTAACTTCAAAAGAGTAATATGCCATCTCTATAAACCAATGCACAGGGTGTAGTTTGTAGATAAACAATAATTAATTGATAATTAAAATTAAGGTATATGTTGGGCCTACCATTTTTTCAATTTGCACAATTGCTAATCATACATATTCTGTGGGACAATTTCAAGTTAATGTAAGATAATCAGCATTGGATGCAACAAAGAATCATTATAATAACAATTATCAAAATTTTGTTCTATTTGATAATAGGGTTGTTTCCAACATTCTAGTCAAATCAAGCACTTAATGGAATGTCAAAAACAACCTTTGCCAAGAGTTTTGTATGAAATATGACGTAGTGACATCATAGTGTTTTGCTGTCAAGTAGAATACTTATTATCAACAAATTGACAGTAAAAATGTTAAATAAAGTTTAAACATTAATTGATGAATGAAACTACTATTATTATGACATGTTTCACTACATAAAATTACTTGTATAATTTATTTCACTTGCAGGAAACTTCCCTATTATACACAAAAAACATACATATATAGCTATAATAAATAGCTACAGGTCAAAGCATATCAATCTCAAGATACCTATTAGATAATAATTTATACTGTTTCATATTATAATATTGTAAAGTTATAGCATGGTAAAAATAACAATTTACTCGTCATTACCTTTGAATCCTACTAGTAATTTCTTTTGGACCACCTTCGATGCAATCCTCAGTAGTCAAGGATATCTGACACTGTGACCAAGTTCATCTTTATACAGATGATAAAAATAAAACAATGTTTGATGACAAGTAAACATACATAACAGTACATCTAAAACTAGGCAAATGTTCCAAATGTGAAACCAACCAAACCGTATCTTACCTTACTCCAAGTAAGAAGACAATTAAAGCAAAACTGATGAAGACACGAGTCTGTGAAGGATTTGTTCTTGCAGTGGCCCAGGCATATTGCACAGTTAGGTGGAGGTGAGCTGGAACCACTTTCTCGCTGAGGACTGCTATCATCACTCTTGATGCTGCTCGGGTTGGCACCCGAACTGTCATCATGTGTCGTTGTTGATACTGTATCCATGGCCAAATAACTGAAGATTACAATTAACTACATTATTATTTATTCTTTTAAATAAAATACAATAACATACAAAGTGATTTACAATAAGATAGACAATGCCATTGAGCTTTATGACATGACATAGTAAGTGCACATTCTTTGAAATTACCATCTCAGGCATATTCATTAGTAATCAGAGTTGTTTATAATTCATAAAAGGTTCTTGTAAACTTTACTTCGTTGAGGAAGTGCTACTTAGCTACTAATTTCGTGACAGATATGTCTATAGGTATTTATATATTAATATTGTATTTGAAGACTCACAAACGGTTCATAATTTCAGTAAAATTCAATACCTACGATAGTAAGATCCACGGCAAAAACAATAATTAGACGGA
This sequence comes from Euclidia mi, assembly GCA_944739405.2. Taxonomy (NCBI): domain Eukaryota; kingdom Metazoa; phylum Arthropoda; class Insecta; order Lepidoptera; family Erebidae; genus Euclidia; species Euclidia mi. The sequence goes on from OX123189.2 coordinate 480,137, forward strand.
AGAACAACAATATACCTACCTAATGTAAATTTATCAAATACTGAGAACAGTTATAGACATGTCACCTGTACATGAAGGTGCACATTAGTTACATTCATACAAAATGAACTCTGATATTCTATAAAATGGATGTTCACGAGATGATAATACTTACATGCTGAGTTGCTGACACAGTGTGTGTTCTTGACAGATTTCTGGTGAATTGTGACGTGACGAGAGACGAAGTACCAACCTGAGTTCGATTCAAAATCTATAATATTGTAATTAGTTTCAAGTGAAACTAGGTTTCACACCAAGAATATACGTCCAAATGATCATGATTACAATAACAATTATCAATGTATTCTCAAAAACAGTAAAAACACAAAATCAACTTTGCATTATCGCAGTAAACACGTTCACACACATGGAAACTACAATACACTTTGCTATTCGTTCAATCATTTCATTCTTCCTTCAGCTCGTGCTTCAAACAAACTTCGGTACGTATAGGTACGGTCCAGCAACGTCAAAAGACTCAAAAGTGGCAGATTTCTGAACTAAGTCTAGTATCTATGGAAAAATCATCATGGTACACAAGTATTTGGTAGGTATGTACCTATATAATAACTTCATGTATTTGATAATTTGGTATTAGTTTATAGAACACATAGAGTCATTGATACACGTTTCAACCGTACTACGCACAAAGCAAGGAGGGCTGTAACAACAAAAACCTGTACCTACAGTGGTTATTGTAAATAACTTTGATTCATTTCCACTTTGATTCATGCAAGTGCAAGTGATGAATAGCGAATAATGTGAGCGTTTAGTTCAGATGTATAGTGCACTCGCGCTAATCAGTTGGTGTCCACATCTGTTTAGTGCCAATCAAACAACTCAACAACTTACCATAGCCCAAGTGGGCTATGCAACTTACCAATTTATTTACTTAAATCTATGTAGGTACATTGATCAGCAGTAATAGAGCACCGATCAAAATGGAAATCAGCCTTTAATTTGCCAAGTTTCTTCTTTATTTATGTGCATGCAAGCTCTTTACGTACAAATTAATGCAAATTATTTATTTTTAGTCTTTTATTCTGCGTAACGATTTATTTAATTGGAAGTTGGACTAAATAACACTGAGCACTTTGTGTTCAAAAGATAGACCATAGAGGTTAATGAGAAAATCAATTTTCAAACCTGTCACTCCTGTCAGATATTTTGTCATAATTGTCAGAAACATCGCACACGAACTATATTATTGTGATTATCTAATCGTTGTAACATTTTAGAAATGGGTGTGCTTAAAAAGGTAAATTACAGTGTTAATATACTCATCTGGTTTACGCTGATGCTTCTTTTCATGGATGCAAAAGTTTTTGACCATGTGTAAATAATTGTAGAACATACTCTTTTACCGAAAGTGTTTCTAGCTGTAGGTACATATTTCATTTTTTTTGTTTCAGACCACCGGCCTGGTCGGCATGGCTGTAGCCCCTAATGCCCACCACACTCTTGGGGCACTATATGGTAAAATTTTGAGAACATTGAAAAAAATGCCCCAAGATGCTGCTTACAGAAAATATACAGAAGAAATTGTCCGCGAAAGAGCCGCTGTATTAACGCAGGTAATATAATAATACGGTAATAGAATTCTAATGATATTATATTTACACTCATAATAATACCAACTTTATTTTTGCAGACTAAAGATGTATATGAAATTGAATGCAAGATCAATTGTGGTCAAGCTGAAGAATTGATTATCCAGGCTGAGAATGAATTAAACTTGGCTCGCAAAATGCTGGTCTGGAAACCGTGGGAGCCCCTGGTGTCCAAGCCACCTGAGAAGCAATGGGACTGGCCGCCAACCAAGACAAATAACTAAATTTGTGATGAATGTAGTTAGCAAAACCTTTATTTTAGTTCATAATAAAAAGGCTGTATTTGAGTTATAATGCTGTGTAAAATTAACATCATTATTTCAGAACACATTTAAAATAAATAATTATGTTTAATTGGGTTCATATTTTATTTCAGGATTTAAAACGCTAGTACAATGAGAATTGTATGAAAACATCATAATGACAATTTATGATCTGTGTATTTAAAAATAAAACTCATGTTTTTGACTTCATTTTAATATAACTAACATCTCTCAGTTCAATGAAATATAAAATGTAAAAGATGGAGCAGTGTTATGTATTTGGCACAGTGCATAAACCATTTAAGTATTTCTAATAATGCATGTAACATTTTCTTTATATATATCCAAATAATGATCCAACTGAGTCATAACAAGATAAGGTTTTATACTTTACTGCTTTACTGACAATACATTTACAAATACATTAATTTTAAGCTATGGGTAGTACCATAGTTACTTACAAATCTACATATCCATTAGCATTATATTTTTATGGTATACCCTGTTAAACATTAAGAGCCAATATCAAGATTAGAACACATGTTTTATATTTTGTGAGTAAAGCAGTCAGTACTAACCAATATATTATATATTTATACTCAAATATAACCACTAATAAATACTTAACTACTTCACTTCCTAAGACAAGACATAATTCATTCAATTTTGTAAAAAAAGTATAACTGAACATTTAAATGCAAAAATGTTTTGTATAAAAAATATGTTATTGGTAACTCATCAATAATTTGAAATGCCTCTTAGTAATTCGCTGCACTTTGTAGGACAGTAATACAAAAGTTGCACAATTAAAAAGTAATTGCAAATATCTCTATGAACTAAAACTTACATAAAAAAATAAATAACATTATTATAATCACTTATCATATAATACTAATTCAGTGCTCTTATCACGTTCAACTCAAACCTTAAACAACTTACCAATTTACTTATAAACTTGTTGAGTTGTCCCTTCCTAAACATTTATATAATAATCATTAATGTTACAATAACTATTGTTGTTTTAATTAAATATTATTCTGTATTGTGTATGTCACATGTTTCCTTTACAGTAAAATAATATTTTTTGAGGACCCCTTAAGAATAAAGAGACCTGGGTAACGGCTAGAAAAATTATAGAATTTTGATGCAGATGAACCTTATTAAAAATGTTTTTAAAATATAATCTTGTGCAGTCTTAGGTAGGTGATAAGTTCGATCTTATGAAGCAGATAACTATTACATATATTTACACTTTCAATATTACAAAACAATGTAAATTTAATTATTTTCTATAGTATTTGTACAAATTGTTTACCTACTTATATAATACTGGCTGCAAATGTAAAGAGCACATAAAACAATTTACATTCACATGTTTATATACTTGGAAGTGTGGCTTCAATAATTTGAATACAGCAAGGATAAGTTTAGTATGATTAGTACATAAAGTCACTGTTCTAAACTTGCGAACCCTCAGTGCAAGCTACTTTTAACCCTGCACACAGGTTCCTTGGGTAATGTAGGCATGTAAAGGAGATGTTCCCAAAATTCAATTATTTTTGAACTCTAACGGGGTTCAAAGCTTTAAAGGCTTATTATGCAGACAAAAGCTAGAGTGTTTTAAAGAGCAACACCACTTGCATATTTGATTATATTGCAGATGTAGAATGGGTATTATAATAACTTGTTTACATGAGCGAATTTCCACTCACATAGTTAGTTGGACAGGTGTTTTCCGCACTTAGCCACTTAATTGGGCCATTGTGCGTTTCCACTCACATTTACCTAACTAAAAACAATTTTCAATAAACTTCACTGGAATTTCTTCTTAACTTTTAAACATGCAATATTTCAAATATCCTAACTCTGCATTCCTCTATATATGGCCTATGAACAGATACAATTTATATTGTAAAACAGAACAAATCACAAAGCAAACCAAATTGTTACTTTAGAGTGAATAGAAGAATTTATGTACAAAATAAAATTCAAAATTGTATTCCTCTTGATGAGTAAATCTAAAGAAACACAAATCTACCATGTATCACTAACTGATAAAAAAATTCTTATTAGCCTTATGATTCAAAACTTGTCTGTGTGTATAATCATGCAAATGCAGTATATTGTATAGCTAATACAAAAGCAGTACTGTCCATAATTACACAATAATGTAACATTTAAAATGTTCTTGTATGTATACTAGAGTACTTAAATTGAAGTAGAAACATAGACAATCAAAATATTAAAATTATCACTGTATAGTGGATAAAACTGTCATTGTCAGTGTAATTTTATCTCTATACATAAGTACAATAAATAGAGAGATAAAGATGTTTAAGTTTTTGCAACCAAATAATGTTTATAAGTAAGATGGTCTGGAATACTCAACTTATGTGGAGGTGACACCTTTTCTTGCTACTAACAAGTTTAGTATAGGATGTTTCTTTATATAACTAACTGCTTTTTTATGAGTTACCATTGTAAAGTCATAGCCATTGCATTGTAATATTTTGTCATGCATCCTGAGTCCAGCTTTAGCCGCAGGGCTTCCTTCATGCACTTCTGTCACATATATTCCCTGCAAATATGAAAATATTTCATCACTTACACATTGTATGCTTGTTTAGGGTGTATTTGCTTATATTATGTAGTGTTTATCTTACATTGTCCGTGTATCCTTGAGGACTTTTGCGAAAATCCTGATCGATTCCGCCGCCAATTTTAAAACCACATTTCATAACTTCTCTACCTTCGGAGTCGACACCAGCTTCTTTTTGGAGTGTTATTGGTATCTGAGAAAGGATTACCTATTCGTAAGTGTTAAAATAAAACAAGTAAACCGTAAGTTTTTGGGAGTGGTCTTCGTACTTACACTGAGACACTCCATAGCTGTCCCAGCTTGGTGTTGAAATGCCATTTTCGCCATGGTGACTGATTATGATTTATCTTTCCTTTGAATAATGAATTCTGTGACACAGCACTTAAATAGTAACAATAACAATATCTTCAGAATATCATGGAACAGAGCAAACAATAAAACTGACAATACAGATGTGTCTACTGTCTTTGTGTGTAATAAAGATTATTGCCATAGACTAATATATTATATCTGGATTATTGCTATCGCCACATTCGCCACAGATGATTTACGTAAAATAGGGTCATTTCGCCTGTTCGCGTCCTTTTAGTTAGGCATGTCGATCTTAAATCGATTATTTAGAGTATAATAATTGATATTTTAGATTGATTTTGATTGCTGCATCGATTCGATGAATCGATTCATTATCCCCGCGGATCGGCCCGATTCAAGAACACTCACTATAGTTCATAGATTGAGTACGACGTTCATGAAATGTGCGACATAAACTCGCAATTTAATTTATTTTTCAATATTGAAAAAAGACAACTCTCGCATAAGTCAACTAAGTCCTGTGTCGCTTATGACTGACTTACTTGTGTTAGACTAGGGACTTACGCTCAATTGCACAAACGTCGCGTCATTAAAATCAGCATTAGATAAAGCGACATAACCATTACAAATTTTAAACCTTAAAAATCACTTGTGTAACTCAGCGTTTGACTGCCTGCTGAGCAAAAAGTTCTGGGTTCGATCCCTAGTAGCTCTATTTCTGGATTAATGCCTGGTGCAATAGGCTCGCTCTCTATTAAAATCGAACTTCATTAATTCATGTTTGGAAAATTTCGCAATTTATTGAAAATCGATCTTCTAATGCTTGATTTAATCGAGAATCGATTCTAGTATGTTCGATTCGAATCGAATCGGACATCGATTTTTTTTTCATCTGAATTGACATGCCTACATTTAGTGCAGTTGGCAAGTTTGAAGGACAAAATAAAAATGTTCCAGCAAATTGATTCAATGAAAAATTTATGTAATGCGTTCATTAAATTATTATAGTCTATTTTAATATTAACTTTCAGTTTTGTTCGAAACTTGTTGTGTTTTTTAGGGTTCCGTACCTCGAAAGGAAAAATCGGAACCCCTATAGGATCACTTTGTTGTCCGTCCGTCTGTCAAGACCCTTTTTCTCCGGAATGCGTGGAGGTATCAAACTGAAATTTATATTAAATACTCGAATCTACGGTTCCATAGAGCTGTAAAAAAATCAAACTTCTAATCCAACGGAATCAAAAGAAACAGCCGTATATGCTGCAAATTGCAGCATATTTTCAAACTCACATTAGAATCAAAACCTACAAGGTACTTCCCGTGAACTCAGAATCTTAAAATTTGGTACGAAGCAACGTCTTATATTACTCATAAAGGAAAAATTGCGAAAACCGTAAATTTTTTGTTACAGCATATAAAAAAATATTTTTAATAAATTTAAAGTTACTACCCCTTTCTCTTGAACGCGTGGAGGTATTAAATTGAAATTCATATCAAACTAGAGGACGCCAGCAGCTACGCCTGCATTTTTTTTAAATTTACCCGTTTTGGCCGATCCCGTGGGAATTTCGGGAAATCCCTTCTTAGTGCACCCCTACGGTCCCCAAGGAATATACATGCCAAATTTCAGCTTCCTACGCCCAATAGTTTCGGCTGTAGCGTGTCTGTCAGTCAGTCAGTAACGCAAGGATTTTATATATTAAGATAATCAGGTATATAACACCGTAAAGCTGCAACAAAATCAAGCTTCTATGTCAACGCAATCAAAAGAAAGAGCAATATAAGCATATTTTCAAACTCGCGCCTACTCGCAAGTGAATCAAAACCTACAGGGTACTTCCCGTGAACTCAGAATCTTGAAATTTGGTACGAAGTAACGTCTTATATCACATATGAAGGAAAAATTGCGAAAACCGTAAATTTTTTGTTACAGCATATAAAAAAATATTTTTAATAAATTTAAAGTTACTACCCCTTTCTCGTGAACGCGTGGAGGTATTAAATTGAAATTCATATCAAATACTCAAGTACATAACACCGTTAAGCTGCAACAAAATCAAGCTTCTATGTCAACGCAATCAAAAGAAAGAGCAATATAAGCATATTTTCAAGCTCGCGCCTACTCGCAAGTGAATCAAAACCTACAGGGTACTTTCCGTGAGCTCAGAATCTTGAAATTTGGTACGAAGCAACGCCTTATAGCACATATAAAGGAAAAATTGCGAAAACCATAATTTTTTTTTGTCACATCATATAAGAAAAATATTTTTAATAAATTTAAAGTTACTACCCCTTTCTCTTGAACGCGTGGAGGTATTAAAATGAAATTCATATCAAATAGTCAAGTATATAACACCGTTAGGCTGCAACAAAATCAAACTTTTATGTCAACGCAATCAAAAGAAAGGGCAATATAAGCATATTTTCAAACTCGCGACTACTCGCAAGGGAATCAAAACCTACAGGGTACTTCCCGTGAACTCAAAATCTTGAAATTTGGTACGAAGCAACGTCTTATAGCCCAGATAAAGTATGCGGAAGGCTGAGGACCGTGTGCTGTGGTGCGTCTTGGGAGAGGCCTATGTCCAGCAGTGGACTGCGATAGGCTGATTGAGATTGAGATTTCAAATAATTACATAGTCTTCAAACCTTTTTGCTAATTATTCTGTACTTTATAAGTATTTTTGTAACAGATTTCTAATAGTCACTAAAACTTTTTAATTTAAACTTAAACTTTAACTTTGATTAAAAATCTTACCATCATTCATCAGCAGACTTTTGCAAGGCTGCTGCTAGGCTGGTATAGGTATTTAAGTAATATTATAAAATAAGCGATATTTGTTAATATAAAATAAAGGATGACTGATTACAAACGACAAAGACCCCTTTTTATTTAATTTATGCTCCTCCAGCTTTCCATACTGTAATGTTATGGATTTCATTTGGCAATAAAAATACCATAACTATGACTGGTGAACTTTTACTTATATACCTACAGGTTTGTACGGAACCCTCGGTGCGCGAGTCCGATTCGCACTTGACCGGTTTTTTGTTTTTTAAATAGACAATCGTCAAAATAATTATGGCATTTTACCCAGTTTGCGTCCAAAAAACCCAAAGAGCAATGGCAGAATTTGGTCTGGGTTTGTTGTGGCGACCTTAAACTTCATATGAACAAAACAAATTGTTTTTTTTTCTACGATTTTTAATATTTTGCACTTTGTCTCGTTAAAGCTGGAGTATTTTATGATGATAAAAAGCATTCCAATTGATTACGAATACTGTATTATTTGATTGTTGCCATAGACAATGGTGTGACAGAAATAGACGTGAGTGCTATATCTGTATCGATTATTAAATAAGTAATCGATACGATCGACCTTTATAGAGTTGGTTTGGTTTAAAATGCAGTTATTTAATATTTAATCAACATTATATCAATTAGCTAATATTTTTGAAGCAAAACAACGTTTAAATCAAATAAAAACGTCACAGCATCGTTTTAAAGTTGTATGGATTTCACATAAAATCGATTTAAAATGTGCAGCTCTGCTTTTGTCTTTGGCTGTGACAGTTAGATGCTACAAAATACTTCCGTATTTTGATGTCAATCTGACATATGTCATTTGATAATTCAAACGTACCTACCTACATTGTTCAACTTTCATACTATAACTTTCCTTTTACCTACATTGTTCATTCTTAACTAAAGATTCAAACACCGATATCTTCTTTTTCCACCTTTCGTGAGTGAAAATAGAATCATTTATAAACTCTGTTACTTACGCCAAATTTTTTGATATATTTTTTATTACTGTTCGCTTCAATTTAATTTCAGACATTTTGATGTATGGAGATCTGCCATTGTCCTTTCGTCCACCTGTGGACCATTTCTCGTCCACCAGCTAAGTCTTAACAATATCACCCTTATATTCCTTCATATACGGGTGATATTGTTAAGACAATCTAAAGAAATATTGGCTTTTAACAATTTCTACATTTAAGATTAAAGTTATAAAAAAATCTACATTATTACCATTATTAAATCACTTTAAAGAAACTATAAATAACTATTTATTGTTCTCAACAATGATGGAACTTAAAATCAAAGATAAAAACATATCGATACATGTTCTCCAATATTGTGGTCTTCGGAATAGCATAATTTTTACATAATATGTATTTGTCTTATCGATTTCTTCTTCTCACGAATATCACTAAATGCTTTCTTTATTTAATCATCTTCTGTATTTTTTTCTCTTCCTTCTTCTTTCTTGTCTCCTAAGAACTCATCGTGAATAGAAAAAAATATGGAATAAAAGAAATTACGCATTTCATTGCACTAAATTTGTAAAAATTGAATTTTAGACTCAGTCTTAATCAAAAATGCATTTTAGATTATTAAAAAAAATATATAATATATTTATGCTATCATTTCTATTTCATGAAAAAATTTACGCAATTTGCTATAATATTATCCTTTGTAGGTATAGTTTGCGTCCACGATTGATCGATTATTATATCGATTGTATCTTTTATTACAATAATAATACTGTGGACGCAAATAGGTCATTACAATTGCATATTATTAATGTTAAAATAAACAAAATCCCAATTTCTCTTTCATATTTTAATCACATAAAAATAAACAACTAAAGAAAACATAAATAGACGAGTTCGCGTCCATTGCGGACGCAAAGTGGAAGTTTTATAAATTCGGTGTTGTAATTAAAAAAAAAACAAGCTAATTCATAATTCATACTATTCGTCTTTTCATTATTAATGTCTAGAAACAGCTATGTATCCTAAAATTCACATAATACAATAAAATCATATCAGCCAAACGACGTCCACTGCTGGACATAGGCCTCCCCCAAGGTTCTCCACACAGACCGGTCTTGAGCCGCCCGCATCCAACCGCCTCCCGCGATCTTGACGAGGTCGTCGGTCCACCTTGCGGGGGGCCTACCTCTGCTGCGTCGTCCGGTACGTATATACAATAAAATACTTAGCGTCAAACACGCCGCTGCACACTATTTTTTTATTTATATCCCGCGCATCTGCACTCTTTGGTTGAACAACCGAGATTAACTAATTTTTTTAAACAGGATTAGCTGGGTGCACGGAACTTTTGTCTATTTGTGCGTGTCTCTTATACGTTTAGGTATTGGCGGTACTGACTTTTCATTTTATTAGTGTGTTAGTATACTTCGTCGACAGTTAAGGATGGAAAATCAATCAGACACCATGGCCTACCAACAACTTCATAAAGAAATACGTCACAATATAAAACGGGACTTGTTACAATTCGAACATGACAAGATTACTAAAGCAATTGAGTTGAATACCAGCAAACGAGTTCTGCGTACTGAGTTATCAAATGGCCGAAAAGAAATTTTCCAGCTAGTCAGTGATACGGGCGATGTCGTCACGAACACAGAGCAACTACTAGCTGAGGTAGTGAGGACGTACTACGAAACCCTATACAAGAGTAGAGTGCCGCAAGCCAGCTCGCAAGCCGAAGTAGTACTGACAAATAGACCGTTAGTTGCTAACGTTGGGTCTGAAGAAATTCCGGACGTCATTGTGGACGAAATTCGTTTTGCACTTTCACAAATACAGAACAGGAGATCTCCCGTGCCTGAAATGCTAAAGCTGGTGCCTGAGATTGTCTGGAAAGCGCTAGCATTGCTTTTTACTAACTGCATATTAAGTGGCAAGGTACCCAATAACTGGCACGAAGCGATTATAGTACTGCTTCATAAAAAAGGAGATATCATGAAATTGGACAACTATCGTCCAATAAGTCTTTTGTCACACACGTATAAGTTGTTCACAAGAGTTATCCTAAATAGACTTAAAAAAAAAACTTGACGAATACCAATCAAGGGAACAGGCTGGATTTCGATCCGGTTGCGGTACTAATGATCACCTGCAAACCCTAAAGACTGTTATTGTAAAATGCCACGAGTACCAAAAGCAAAAAGAGTATTAACCTTCGTCGATTACGAAAAAGCCTTTGATTCTGTGGAGACATGGGCAGTGGTGGAAGCCCTGAAGGACAGTAAAGTTGATGGACGGTACATAGAACTTATCAGACACTTGCAATCTTCTGGAACATCATCGATAAGCCTCCATAAGCTCACAAAGTCCTTTAGACTGGAGAGAGGGGTGCGTCAAGGAGACACAATATCGCCGAAGCTGTTTAACGCTGCCCTGGAGAACATCTTCAAGACACTTGACTGGGCTGGTAAAGGAATATTGATCGACGGAGAAAGGCTAAGCAACCTCAGATTTACGGTTTAAGACGTTACGGTTTAAGACGTTTATTTCTCATAAAGAATACAACATTCACTTATCTGAGAAATACAAGATAACTTACAAGTACTTACATTTAGAGTCTTCATTTTTCTAACAAGCACTCAGATTTAACGGACTTATAACTAAACACTACACATTTCTATGGTTATAACTTATTATATAAATCACTAGACATAGCAACGGTTATTTATTACTTTTAAACAAAATAAAAATAAAAATACATTCCAACCAAATACGCAAATATAAAATAATGTGGGTAATGCAAAAACAAACACTTTTGGTATCACATTAATGACGAAAGGCTCATATTAAGTAACGGAATGCAGTTGCTATCGCATAGCGATTATCATAGCAACCGTTGTCTATTTTTAAACATTGTGTGTTATGTTATTTTGAAACAATTATGTATGCTATTTTGACATAATTATATGTGTATGTTATTTTGTAACAATTATGTATATATAAATCTATATATATATATATATATATATATATATATATATATATGTAATGTTGTAAATAAAATTAAGTCATAAATATAATATCATAAATAAAGTATGTATATTGTTAGATATATATATACATATCTTTTCTTAAACTAATGCGTATTTTTTAGAATATAGTACTTTAATTTCTTTTTAAACAAGGCCATCGTCTGAATATCTTTTATATCTTTAGGTAGTTTGTTGTATAACTGAGCTCCTTCGTATCTAATATTTTTGTATCCATAGTTAGTGCGCGGTACATTCAAGCAGATATTATTTGCATTTCTTAGCATGCGATGTTGTATTTGCGCTTTTTTCGTAAATGAAATTTGCGTGTGTATTTGTTTGTTCAATATTTTTCGTACTAGAATACAAGTGTGATATTTATACATTTGTTCTATTGACATTAATTTAGTTGTATTATATACTGTAGTAGTTGGTGTAAAGTAGTTCATATGAAACAGTAATTTTATAATTTTATTTTGTGTAGTTTGTAGCGTTTTTAGATTGGACTTGGCTGCCGTGCCCCATAGCTCGATTAGATAACATAGGTGGGATTTGACTAATGAGTTATATATAATATAAGAGACGGATCTGGGAAAACAACGTGCAGATCCACGAAGCCTACCCATGAGTGATGATAATTTTGATTGGATTTTGTCAATGTGAGGTCTCCACGTAATTTGACTATCAAGGATAAGGCCAAGGTATTTTTCTGACTCTACTTTTGATATAGGTGTTGCACCAATGCATAGGGGGGGGTGGTCAGGGATTTTTTTATTTTTTGGGCTGAATATCATATAATTGGTCTTAGATACATTTATGGTTAGTAAATTATAGCGGAACCAAGTGGTTAGCTTATTCAAATCATCCTGAGCCTGTCTAACAACTGTATTGATGTCATTACCAAAGTAAAAGAGAGAAGTATCGTCGGCATATAATGTGACGTCCCCCAGCAGACCAAGTTCTTTGATGTTATTGATATAAATCAAGAATAAAAGGGGCCCAAGGATTGAACCTTGGGGCACGCCACATGTAATTGGTTGCGATAAACTTTGAGCGTCCTGAATTTTGACAATTTGAGACCGGTTAGAGAGATACGATTGTAACAGGTTTAGTGCGACTCCTCTGATTCCTACGTGATACAGTTTGTTAAGTAGCAAGTTATGACTAATTGTATCAAAAGCCTTCTTCAGGTCGATGAAAACTCCGAGAGCAATTTGCCTATTATCTATTTTACTTTTGACATTTGTTATTAAATCAACACAAGCTGAAAGACTATTTGATTTTGACCGAAAACCATATTGTTTATTGTAAATGTAATTAATGGATGCTAGGAACTTGTCTAGACGATTGTATATAACTTTTTCGAAGACTTTTGATACAATTGGGAGCACTGAGATGGGCCGATAGTTCTCTGGTTCATGTCTGCTACCGGCTTTGAAAATGGGGCTCACTCTAGCAATTTTTAATGAATCAGGAAAGTAGCCACTTCTTAAGCAATGATTGAGAGAAGTTGTTAATTTTTCTAGTATAACCCCCTTTACGCACTTTAAGCTTTTGGATGAGATTCCATCCATACCGGTACTAGTATTATGGTTTAAGTTGTCAATGATTTTACTAATTTCCTCTGTTGTGGTCGGGACAAATTCAGTTAGTTGTACTGGGAAAATATCGACTTGTTTGTTGAAAAGCTTATTATATTCTGTAATATCATGGTATTTGCTTGGAATGTCATTTGCAAGAATGTTACCTATATGAGCAAAATATGAATTAAAGCAGTTGCATATGTCAGCAATTTCAGTGATAGGGCCCGATTGGGACTCAAGTTTTGATGGAGCACTATTAGATTTGATTTTGTTTGAGCATAGGTCATTAATTAGTCTCCACATTTTCTGTGGTTTTTTTTGGCAATTATTAAATGATTTGTAGTAGTATGCACTTTTTGTTGTTTGGATTTTGTTACGGACGTCGTTTCTTGCCTGTTGTAGTTCTTCATATTTCGCTTGATCATGCGGTGACTTCAGGTATGAAGACCACAGATGGTTTCTTGCTTCGATTGCCGCGATGATATCTTTGTTGATCCAGTCAGACCGAGGTGGGTTTTGAACTTTGGTTTTGGTTATTTTGGACTTTAAGACGGACTCAATTATTGTCTCCTCAAGCTGTTCATAAGTTAGATCATTATCGTGAGATAAAGAGTCTTGTATAGTTTGGTGCAGTATACTATAGTCTATGGCAGTGTAGGTAGTCTTATTATTTGTTTGCGGTTTGTATTTGTGTAGCTCCAGATATATGTGTTTGTGGTCTGACATTGCAGAATCCACTATAGCTAGGTGAAAGTCACTATTTTTCAGATTGGTACTAGCATGGTCCAGAATTGTTTTAGTAGTGCACGTCTCACGGGTACTGTAGGTAGAATCCAGTTTGTTGAGCAGAAAATAGCCATTTTCTTTTAACACTCGTTTGTAGCAAGATGTTGCCTGACTATTACCAAGTAGGTTGTAATTGTAGTCACCGAAGACAATTGCCCTTTTTCGTTTTAATAATTGCTGTGAATAAATTTCCAGAAAGTCAGTATTGTTTGTTCTTTCAGGTTTGTAAATAGCGCCAATATCAACGGAAAACCGGTTTAAGTGAACCCAAAGGTAATGGTTGTCATTTTCACACAGTTCCTCTATGTAGTTATGTTTCAAGCTATTGTGGACGTAAATTGAAACTCCTCCTCCTCGTGAATTCTTTCTGAAATTGTAGTAGTGAGTGTAATTTGGTAGTCTAAGGCTTTTTGCTTCTTCTTCCGATTTTATCCAAGTTTCAACTAGTATAATTGCGTGCAACGGTCTAGGTATTGAAAGTATTATGCACTTAAGTTCATCCAATTTTCCTTGTTTAACTAAACTACGGACATTGGCGTACAGGAATTTTAAGGATTTAGCATCATAAATAACGTTAGAGTGTACATTTGATAGCTGATAGGTGATGCTATTGCCTGTTAAGGTGTTCGACTGATTGTAGCCTTCTCGGTCACGTTTTTTGAATGATTCTGAATTATTTTAGGGATGCCTTTAATATACTTGATGGTAAGATTGCGTTCGCCACAGTCTATTCGACGATTTAGTTCAGCTCGCGTATTATCCAGAAGTTTCTTCTGATACGGTGTTTGATCGGAGTAACACTTGAGATGACTTGCTAGTTTGGACTTATTTCGAAGAATTGATTTGGCTGCGTCTGAAGAAGCAAAGCAAGCTTTAATTGGTCGAGACTTATTGGCAGCGTATTTACCTAACCTCAACACTCTCACCGGTTCAGGACAATTAGGATCCACCATTTTTATTATTTTGGCAACTTCGTTTCTATCGTAAGTCTGCCTCTCTGCTGCATCTTTGGAGTCGATTTCAATGATTCCACTAAGTATGATGTTCTTTTGTCTTATAGACCGTTCTTGAAGTTCCCAGTACAAACTTTCATACGATGTTTGTATATTTAGTGCAGTGGACTGATTAGGCATTGAAGGGCCAGGATCGGACTTAACCATTTCGGTTTTCAGATTGCCGAGGTCTTTTGAGATGTTGTCTATCTGCTTCTCTACATCGTCTTTAAATTTCTTTACGTCTATAAGTTCCAGGTTAAGCCTATTTTGTTCTGCTACTAGCTGACTGGTGGTTGTCTTTAACTGAGTGATTTGATCCGTTATAGTAGATACATCCTGAGATATTTTATCAAGTTTTTTTGATTGAGCTTGTGATATTTCGCTGAGCATAGCCATCATTTTGCTTTCAAACCTGTCAATCCTATCAGACAAATCCTCAGTTTGTCTCTTCTTTCGATACGTAATGTGTCCGGCTTCGACTTCCGACGGCGATATTTGATTTAGTTGTGGTTGTGATTCAATACATGAGGAATTGCTATCGCCATACTTAATAGGTCGAGGTGTAGTAGGTGAGTGTTGAACGGACATTTTAGTTATGTGTGACGTCAGTTGTTACCGTCGGCTTCTCGGCGTAGAGCGAGATGAATTATTTCAAACTAAGAGCTCCTCTCTTTTACCCCAGGGGGTGAAAGACGGCCGCGGTGAGGATCAGCTCACAGGCGTTAAGGTCTTTACTCGCAAAAGTGAACACTGTCAAAAACTATCACTTTTTCTATTTAGTTAAGGTACACTTCACATTGACCAGGTAATTACTATTTAAATACAAATTAGCGACACGACTTAACTGAATGCTTGCTAGAAGCCAATTTGCGGACGACATCGTGCTTATTTCTGACAACATCGAGGATATGATTACTATGATTGACGAACTACAATGTGAATCAGCGAGGGTCGGACTAAAAATGAATAAATCAAAAACCAAGATCATGACAAATATCCCAGGCGTGCAAAATCACCAACTACCTGTAGACATCTAGTAGATCATTATATTTACCTAGGACACAAAATTACTCTAGGTCTTGAAGATCAGGTTGCGGAAGTGGGTCGGCGTGTCGGGCAGGCATGGGCAGCATTTGGGTCGAACGCCAACATCCTTCGCTCTAAGAAAATTGCTCAACACCTGAAGACCAAGGTGTTTAATCAGTGCATTCTGCCCGTCTTCACTTACGGTATGGAAACCGCGATACTGACAGAGAGGTCTGCTGAAAAGCTTCGAGTCGCGCAGCGTGCAATGGAGAGGTTAATGCTCGGAGTCTCACTGATGGATCACAAGACTAATGAGTGGATCAGGCGAACCACAGGAGTCAGGGACGTGGTCGAGGAGATAGAACGACGTAAGTGGAGATGGGCGCGGCATATTGCCAGAATGAGCCATGACCGTTGGGTCAGGAGAACCCTTGAGTGGAGACCCCGCGCTAATAGTCGGGGCAGAGGAAGGCCGCCTAAGAGATGGACTGACGATATCCGGCAGCAAGCCGGAACTAACTGGATGCAAGTGGCAAGAGACAGGAGAAAATGGAAGATTGGAGAGGAGGCCTATGTTCGAAGACGAACAACAAAAGGCTGCAATAGATAGATAGATAGTATACTTATTTTCGAGCATTTTTAAAGGGAGGTCCGTAAAATGGACGCGAATTGGGCGATGGACGCGAACAGGCGAAATGACCCTATAGTGAGTGCGGGCAACAGAGAAAGCTATAGTTCGTTCACAGTTATTTTACCTCTGACAGATGTCGGTGTTTATTTTCTTTATGTTGGAATTTTGCTCTGTGATGACAGGAATGTAAAATAGGGTTACCCGTGCATAACATTTTACCCAATATTAGTGGAAATATTTCAAAAATTCAAACGCTTGAAGCTCATGGCCGCAAAGTGATTAGATTACCGCCATACCACTGCGAGCTAAACGCAATTGAACTTATGTGGAGTCTCATTAAAAGGCGAGTCACAAGCAAAAATTTAGGACAAGAGGCAACCAACATTGTGAATTTAGCTGAAGAAGCTTTTCAATCTATCACTGCAGAAGACTGACAAAAACAATGCAAACATGAATTTTGGCAAGAATGACATTTAAGTGACAACTTGAGAACTCATTTAGACTTCAAACTTTGGATGCGCGATCTCATTATCTCATCTCAAACAAGACACTAAAACAGAAACATTGTACCAGTTTTATTGTTATTGATAATTGCAACTGTTGTAACTGTTTTGCCTTTATAAATAAGTAAGTATAGATATATTGTTGTCTTGTTGATGACAATATTTAGAAAGCGCGCTACGAAAGTTTGTTTACTGTAGTTGCTTATGCTGCCATCTGCTTCAAGCTTTGCGTAATGTGCCCTTTTAGAACCTCACGTTGGCGTAATTATGATGCGTTTACCTTTGTATATTAAATAGACAACATTTTTATTATAACTACTTATCTTCATAGGAAATTAGTTATTTCGTAAGAAAATGCATATAGGCATGCCAATATCAAGAGGTTTTGTTACAAACATTACTTCCAAATATTTAAATACGATCGCTTAGGCAATAAAAAAATAAGTACATTTTTAGCAATAACGTATATTTAAAATGGGAGTATTATATACCAAATATAGCAACACAACGCCCAGGTTGGCCAATCTAACAGCTAGAGGTAAAACGAATCGGAGATAAACGGCACGCGCATAAAAATGTCTTGCTAGTGCAGGTCTCAGTACCAATAAGCTATTATTAATAACGATGTGCATTATATTATTACAACAACCGTTACAATAATGCGTTATTTCTGAGCAACGTATCTTAAATTATTGCAAGTATCATACTGTACATTTTTCCTTATCGTTCTTGACAGTAACAATAATCAGCTCAGTAACAGTCACTGCGCGCCAACTGACTTAGAGTGCATCAAGATGGCGGGACAGGAAGGACAGCGGTGGACAGCAGAGCCAGGCAATTCACACCCAAAGACAAATTAACATCTACGTGTGCTCAGGGGCGTCGCCAGCCGATTGCCTATGACAAAGTCACCAGCGGGACTAAGCAAGCAAGTTGATATGGAAAATGAGAAAAGTATGAATTGACGAATTGTAGGGTTTTTGAGTCTCTAGAGGGAGCAGCTGCTCCCCTCTGCCCCTCCTTAGCGACGCCCTTGTGTGCTTACCCTTTTGGTATAGTTATTCTGTGGTGCTTACTCAATTTTCAACACAATTGGAGGTGCCAAATTGAAGTTGTCTGATTAAAACATTGGTCCCACCAATTTGATGATTCGTCATTGCTGAATTCATAATTATGAAAATCATCAGAAATCGTACAAAATCAAATGTGGAACCGTAGTACCTTTATTTTTTATTTTTTTTTCTGGTTTCGGGTTGGAAAATCCTCATGGAGTCCTTTCGCACTGGGGGGGAAGGACGAACGGGACTGTCAGATTCTTACTGACTAAAACCAACCCGTGCTCCCCATGTACCCATGTGTCGGAGGGTAGGGTTTCACCGAAGCATTCCTCGCTACTCCCCGACGGGTATTGGCCCGCCAGATAGTCAGGCGGGCCCCGAACGAAACCCCCTTGGCGGCGGATGAAGGTGTTGGGCTCCACCGCCAAAACACCCAGCGGCCGCAGAGGATAGGAAGGACGGCAACGCAACACCACATCTCCTCTTCCTCTGCGGCCCCACTGCGACGCAACGATGGTGCGCCCCTATTTGGTCGCGGGAGATAGGGCGCGCGGCAACGCAACACCGACACGCCTCACCTCCTGCGACCGCACCCGACTGCGAGGGACAGACAGAACTGTCCCCCGCACCCGCACCTATGGACGCATCCTACGCAGGCCTCACGAAAGCCCACGTGGAGCGTCCCCTCCCGGGATCCCGCTTAGCTTCACAGTGGGAGAAAATCAAATCCACGGTTACTAAGCCCCCCACCACGACAAGGTGGAGATCCCACGGGGGGGAAACGGAGTACCTGCTCGTTAGTCTTGTATATGCACGTGTGTAATTTTCACATTCGTAAACTAAGTACATTCAAGTTTTCTGTCATTCATCGTTATGTGATGTCCCTGGACTAAGTTACTCAGCATCGACAAATTTCAAGTGTGCGTCGCCACTTGAAGACGGGCGCGCTCAATAATAGTAGATTAGTAGCCAAGGGCTGTAAGGTATCAATTGCAGCCCGAGATATTTAGGCGCCCGAGCGCAGCGAGGGCGCCTATAGTTCGAGGGTGCAATTAGTGCTTACACCCGAGCTAACTATTCTGCTTTACATCTCGATTGTGAGGTAAGTAGAAAAACCGGCATTACAAGAATAAAACATTTTATTTCCATATTCTTTGAATCGGGAGTGCAGCTTATATCTTCATCAAACCGTCACTTGAATTGATATTATACTAAATGAATAATTATAAAAAAATACCAAAAACAAACAATATTTAAAGTAAAAGATTTTTATGCCCGCCTTTTTTCATTAAAAAGAATCAAGTTAAGAACTTTTGAATTTTTTTTTTCAAGAACTAAATTGAGCTTCTTCGTTATTTAAAATTGATGACTATTATACTCACACGAAGACATGGCTGAATAGCAAAGCGACCTCTTTGGTCATTAGGCTGAATGCATGATCTCTATTGCCAGTATGATGGTTAGATGTACGCGAACTTTTTGAAAGAAATAAGTGTTTTTTTTTAATTACTTACCGCCCTAGGGCTTTTCTAGCTACATTATTACCCTAGAGCGCTAATAAGCCACCTACAAGCCCCATTTGAAGGTAATAAGAACCTACTTACCGAACATGAGAGATGTAAATTAGTTTTTATTCGATTGTTAATAACGTGAGAGGAGTGGTGTTTGATTTTTCTGCAACCTTATGAATGACTCATTCTAATGGTACGAAACAAATTACGTTTGAATGAAATGTTTACTTTAGGCGAGTGGCCGTAACGTAAACAATGTCGTCTTTAACGACTTACTCGACACTTTTGTTTATAATAATAAAAGTATTAACTGAAAACTGGTTGTTTTTGTTTTTTCATATACCTGGTGATATTATCTATGTAATAAAATAAGTTATAGCAATACTTGCTTAAAAAATATTTAGATGTAAGCATTTGAAAAAAATATATATATTTCGCTGACTTTGCATTCCGCGCGCGGGGCGTAATTATGGATTAAAAACATCATTGTAAACAAATTGTCTAATTATATATGATACGTTTATGTTTTAATTGTAACTTAACTGATTAATTGTGAAGTTACATAAAAAAAAATTGTGTATTACTTTAATTTTAAACAAAGAATTATGTTAAAAACATAATTCTTTGTATTTTTTTTTTTTTTTTTTTTTTTTTTTTTATTGCTGCTAGTGGCAGACGAGCGAACGACCCATCTGATGGTAAACGGTAACCGCTGCTCATGGACTTCGCTAATGTCAGGGTATACACAGCAAAGCCGCTGCCTACCGTGAAAGCAATGCTCTCCTTAAACCTCGTTTGAAGAAGGACAAGTCATAGTGCTCGGGAAACACCGCAGCAGGTAGTTCATTCCAGAGCCTACACGTACGTGGTAGAAAAGATCGCTGGAAGCGCACCGTACTAGATGAGAACGCTTCCAGGTAGTACGGGTGAACTCTACTGCGTCGGCGAGTGGTACGTTGGTAGAAGGGTGACCCTGGTACCAAATTAAACATTTCTTCGGAGCACTCCCCGTGAAAGAGTCGGTAAAATACGCAGAGAGAACCAAAGTCTCTCCGCTGCTCCAGCGACTCTAGTCTAGCCGTGAGATCGGGATCATCGACGATTCGAACAGCTCGTCTCTGTAGGGAGTCAAGTGGATCAAGCTGATATTTTGGCGCTCCAGCCCAGAGATGTGAGCAGTACTCCACATGTGGCCGGATTTGCGATTTATAAAGCATAAGCCGTTGGCTTGGTGTGAAGTACCACTTAGCCCGGTTCAGCACTCCCAGCTTTTTGCTTGCCAATTTGGCTTTATCCTCCAAATGACTCCCAAATTGGACTTTGTTCGATATTTCGACGCCGAGGATCCCAATATTCTCGGCAATATGCAGGGGTACTCCTTGAAACCGAGGCGCTATAACGAAAGGGTCCTTCTTCGCAGTGAACGCGCATACTTGTGTCTTAGTGGGGTTAAATTGAACAAGGTTCTTTTCACCCCATTTGGAGGCGCGCCCTAGAGAGTCCTCGACTTCAGACACAAGTTGCAATCGTCTTTCCTGTACCTGGCTCCGAGGGACATTCTGGTGGCTGGTGTACCGCGCATCACCCGTACTGTCATCTGCATAGCAATGCATGTTCTCAATTGACAACAAGTCATTGATATGCAAGATGAACAGCGTTGGGGAGAGCACCGAGCCTTGTGGGACGCCAGCGTTGATCGACTTCATTTCGGAGCAGCTGCCGTCTGCGACGACTTTAATGCTCCGATCAGCCAGAAAGCTGGCAATCCATTTGCAGAGTCCCTCGGGGATTCCATAAGATGGTAACTTCGATAGAAGTGCCCTGTGCCAGACCCGGTCAAACGCCTTGGCAATGTCAAGGCTAACGGCTAGAGCTTCGCCCCCACTCTCCAAGGCTTCTGCCCAGCGGTGTGTAAGGTACACTAGAAGGTCGCCAGCCGAACGACCATGCCGGAAACCGTACTGGCGGTCGCTGATCAGCTGGCGATCCTCTAGGTACTGGAGGAGTTTGTTGTTGATGACTCGCTCCATTACCTTGGAGAGTAAGGACGTTAACGCTATTGGCCTGTAGTTTGACGGGTCCGATCTGTCACCCTTTTTAGGAATAGGGTGAACATGGGCTATCTTCCACGAAGATGGAACCCTGTAAGCATTATAGGAAAGACGATATAAGCGCGTTAATACGGGGGTCAACTCAGGGGCGCACGTCTTTAGCACCACTGCTGGGATGCCGTCAGGCCCACTCGACTTGTGGATGTCCAGAAGTTTGAGCTGCCGCCTGACCGCACGTTGTGTAATGCGGATTTCAGGCAGGGAGCTCCCACACCAGGGGATGGACGGTGGTGTGGCTCCCTTGTCATCCAAGGTCGAGTTCGAGGCAAATAGTTGGACCAAGACGTCAGCCTTGTCTTTTGAGCTATGGGCCAGACTGTCATCAAATTTACGCAGTGGCGGGAGACTGATCTGGCAGAAGTTGCCTTGCGCAGCTTTGGCGAGCGACCAGAAAGCACGACTCCCTGAGGGATATCTTCCAAGCCGCTCACCAATTCTGGCAACGTGTTCTGCCTTGTCCTCAGCAATAGCCTTCTTGCTGGATCTAGAAGCGGCGATGAATAAGCGTTTCTTCTCCTCGACCCAAGGTCTTCGACTCTTCCTGGCCTCGTTCCAGGCCATATATGCTGACTGCTTTTGCTGCGCAGCCTCCCTACAGGTTTTATTAAACCACGGGCGGCTGCGCCCGCCAACAGGTATGTGGACGTTTGGGATGAATAATTCCATCCCAAGGAGTACCACTTCTGTGACACAGTCAGCACAAGAGTCGGGGTCATCAGAGGAGAAACAGTGCCGCTTCCATGGGAAGGACGCGAAGAATTCCCGCAGTCCGTCCCAATCTGCTGACTTATATTGCCAGACTCTGCGGGAGCCAGTCGCATTGGAGCGATCTGGTTTCGCAACGGGGGCTGTGGTGTGGACAAGGCAGTGATCTGATGACCCGAGAGGTGCATCGACCACCACCCTGTAACCGCATGGGTGCGTAGTCAGCAGTAGATCCAACAAGGAGGGTACATGGCTCACAACGTCTGGGATACGGGTAGGCTGTTTCACCAGTTGTGAGAAGCCATAGGCCGACGCCATATTGTACAGGGCCCGACCCGGGAGGTCAGTGGTCCGGGATCCCAACCACTCCTTGTGGTGAGCGTTAAAATCACCAAGGACCACCACCTCCGCGGAAGGGAACCGTTCCAATATTTTATCAGTCCCCTCTTGGACGCTCTCAATTAATTGAGTTGGCCCCAACTCACTGGCACGAGACCTGTAAAGGCACGCGTAGATTCGGGATTGGCCCCCATGATCTACTCGTAGCCACATAATTGACAGGTTTCGATGCTCGAGGCCCCGAAGGCGGCGGTAGCAAATATCACCCCGGATGAAAACGCACACCCCGGCTTTACGGTGGAAGGAATGCTCCAATTCGTAACCGGGGTATTTCAAGTACGATATATCGTCCGGGGCGCCTATTTGCGTCTCCGTTAAAAAGAGCAGGGCAGGCCGCGCCGTCTCAAGGTGGTGATGGACGGCGTCGAGGTTGCTGTGTAGACCCCTAACATTACAGAAATCCATTTTTATTGTGGATATGGAGTCCGCCGTGGTAAAACTTCTGCTCTTATTTTTCTTGCGCGCCATGATTTCTGAGAGAGAGCGAGGGATAGGGGAAATCAGTGTGGTGAAGTCTAAGTGGTGCCCAAAGAAAGTGTATAGCCGTGTGCGGGGTGGATCCGCGAGTTGTGTGGGGAGCTGACATGCAGCACGGAAGGGCCCTCGGTGCCCCCTCGTCTGCAGCCACCGGGATCCACTCCGGTCTCCTACCCCGGCACGATGTCTGCAGAACGAGATTTTCGCCGGTTGGCGGAACAGCCTCCCGAGTAGGATGGCCTCGGGTTCGGGTCCCCTACTGACCGGCAGGTGGCCGGCGTACCATTTCCACCAGGTCTCCCTGAACTGCACGTCAGACCCCCACGCCCAACAGACCCACCACAACTTTTGCCAAGCTGGCCTCAAGCCCCACGCAGACTCCACAACACCCAGGGATAGGATGGGAGAGATGGGAACGGCTACTCTGCCCTTCAACCGGAACGCAAGTCTGCTTCGCGACCAAAATAGACAGGGTGGTGGTACCTACCCGTTCGAAACCAGCTTCTAACAGGTGTTACCTATTAGAAGACTGGTCTCTTCCACCAGTGCTAGGAGGGGTAGGGGGGAGTAGGGCAACAATACCGCGGGCGAAGTAAGGAGTGCAGTATTGATGGCTAAGGAAGCCGGGCGCGCGTACCCGAAGTCGCCTATATTGCAGCCGGACAGGATACAAATAGGTTAGACCCCCTGGCTACAGTAAACACCTGTGCAGATTCCAATAAAAATAATTCTTATCAGATTCTTATCAGAATTGGTTTTTATACTTGGAAATCTAGTTGGAAAGAAAATTATTATATAAAACTTATATATTATTATAAAACGGTATTTTAAAAAATAAAATATGAAAATTGGCGCAAATTAAAAAAAAAAACATAAATACTACAATAATACCACAATCGGTTAAGTTAGCTGAGTTCCACAAACAGATAAGTGCGCAGCGGAAAAGCGTGGGAAAAATTACAGTTTACACGCTCATCTGTTCGTCCAACAAAGGGAAAATAGTCACTTTGCGCGGTCAAGCGGTTAGGTAGTACAAGTCCGGTATTGTGAAAGAAATAACTCAAAGTTTTAAATAAAATGTATCATCAAGGGACCAATAGAGAAAAAGAAAAATATGAATCGCAGGTTACGCCGAAGATAAAGCTGTTCCCTTGTAGTACCTACGAGCGATTGTAATAATAATGGTTCAGGGTCCAACGTTTGCTTTACATTTAGCAACATTTTTAGAATCTCTACAGCTATCTCTACAGTTGTTGAGAAGTAGCACAACAATAATATCTATTATTGAAAATCAGTCGTTTCATCGTTTGTGCCATCTCTAGGCATGACAATTAGTTGTCAGCTGTCAATGTCAAAATGTCAATGCGGTCAATCGTCTTACGTAGTATTTGTATACTCTTTGATCAATCGTAAAATGTAAAATCGTAATTATCGTAAATGTTGTTATTGTCGTGAGAGTCAGGTGAAAAATATTTACATGTTTTGCGATATCTGTGTATATCTAAATTAATATCGAATCATTCGGGCTGAAACAATTTATTTTAAGCCTGAAACAATTCTTAAAGGTACATAATACTAATAATACCACTAAACTGAATTCCAAAATGAAATATTTTGGACATTGGCATGTTACCAAGTACGATTGTGTGACTGAATTTTCTTATTTTATCATGTTTTCAGATGGCTAACGGCGAAGCACGACATTTGTGGCGAATTGTCTTTAAGAATTTTGTAAACTCGTTAAGACCTCGCCAGATCAAAGGAAATAATATAGGTACTGTTTAGTTATGCTCATTTTTACACTATCACTCAGTTAAGATGCTTGACAGGTTCACTGTATTGTTGTGCAGGACTAACGTGAAAGTTCGGCATAGATTTTGGCTGTATTTTGTAGAAGTTGGTCACTGTAAAGTTGAATTTTATTCTTTGTTTTAACCTAGTCTGTAACCTAACATAACCAAATCTTAATATATAAAATCTTTGCGTTACTGACTGACTGACAGACACGCTACAGCCGAAACTACGCGGCGCAAAAGGAGGGACCGTAGGGGTGCACTAAGACAGGATTTCCCGAAATTCCCACGGGATCGGGCAAAACGGGAAATTCGAAAATATGTGCGTGCGAAGCTGCTGGCGTCGACTAGTTTTTCTATAAGAAATTATAGAAGCCTTATTACAGAACGAGGATTAAATACAACAGAAAACTTATTCCTAGATATACACTACTGTAATCAATTAATTAAATAGAAGGCATAACACCAAGCAAAAGGGCCTCCAGGTGCCAAATCAAATAAAATTGTGCTGTATGATATCCTTTAAACAACCGCAGCAGGGCTGCTTTTAGCAGATATATTATAATATATAACACTGCTATGTTATTAAAATATTTCGTTTCCAGGGAAAGATTACATTGGAAATGTATACTATGAAATCCCCGCGAACCCCAGTATGGGCAAGAGGAAACCTAGCAGGTGGTACGACCCACCTAAGGGACAAGACTTCCAGGACCCCATCCCGGCTGAGTGGGAGGCATGGCTAAGAATGAGAAGGTAGGAAGAGATATTAATGGAGTTCATTAAAATGTATAATAATATTCCATCCTCTTAGCGTTATCTCAGTTGCAACCCGGAGTCTGCTTACTAATTGGATTTGCCTGAAACTAAATTAAAATGTATGTATTATACAAATTTTATTTACTTATCACTTCAACAAATATTATTTCTTGTCCAAAGACGTTTATTACATACAATTTATATCAGATCATTCAATGCAATAATATTAATCCTTCATGATAAAGTTACATTAGTTATGTTGCCTTTTTCAGAACAGAACCACCTACAGCTGAAGAAATAGAGCATAATCTGGCCATAGCTGAAATGAAGAAGGTTAATGCTGCAAAAATAGAAGCTAAGAGGTTGGCTGAAGGAGGCTCCCTGCCGACCATTCCAGAGAGAGGCCCGGAGACGTTCCCTGTGTACCCAGACCTACGTGTTGGCGACCCGGAGAAGAAATAACTTGAATGGTGCTGCTTAGTGTAATACTCAAATCATATAACTCATTCTAGAAAATCTTGGCAATCATCTATCATTGTTATTATGGTATATTTTTGTGATATTACTGAGTAATATGGCATACTCATGCTTTTATTTGTCCAAAATAATAGTTAATAGTTGCAGTTTATGCACTAAAACAGTCTACCATTCTACACTACTGGCGTAAGATATGAATTATAATTATTATGTATGAAAAGTTTCTTAAACGAAAACTTTACGAATAGAAATAGTTGAGAAAACAATTACTGAACATTTGCTTGCATCTCTTGATCATTATGGTTTTTACATTTTGCCTTTTGCAATGAATAGAATGTAAATTACTGGAATATAATGAAAGTTAACAGTATTAAGCTGGGTATGTATAATTGCTGTCTACGATTTAATTGTATGGTAGTAAACATTATATATTAGGTCTGAAGAGTACAAATTTTATGGAAATTATTCTGTGAAATTATATTATTAAGTACTTAATATATTTAATATTTTCAGTTTTCCATCAGAATTTTCTTTTTGAATAAAATAATAGTATCCTTGCTAGTCTTGGGTAAAAAAAAAACAGTGAAGTAATAAAAAAAATATTTAAATTGTTTCAGGGTTAAACACTTAAGGACAGGTTGTGGACAGTATACTGCTAAAGGCGCATAGTATACGTCTTTAGGCCTCTTAACACTTAAACTTGTATCGTCTCATTTACTGTCCTTGAAATGTTAATAAAATAGTGGGGGGCGGCGGGGGCGGTCCGCCCCATGTGTCACCGTTGTTTGGGGTCCCACCCACATGATACTCGACTTTACGAAGTATGTAGTTAGCCCGTAATTCTTAGGTATCAAGCTAAATAAAAAGTTCAGAACTACGATTAACGTCTCATACAAGTCAGTCGGGAGTAAAAGGTGACACTCGCTAACTTCCGACCCGGGTGCCACCCATGGTAGCTACGCCACTGCTAACATATTGTACCTCTTTTTTATAATAAAATTAATGTTCATATTATGTTACCTATAAGGTCTTTAGAAACAGCCAGAATATGAATGGATCCAGTGCATTATTTTTAGTCAAATGAAAATTGGAAAATCTTGTTTAAAAAAATATTGTTATGTTTTTCATTTACAAGGTACTTTCATTGCTACTATGACATAGTAGTTAACTATCTATTTTGATAGTTTGCGGTGTTTTACAAATACTATAATTGTAGAAATAAAATTAGTATGAATTAAACTTTGTAGACTTTCTTGAAAGAGTTTTATAATATTGTTACACCTAGTGTTGTAAATAGATGTCAGCTGTGATCATGTAAAGTAGTAAATAAATTATTTTGTTGCAAGTTTATTTGTTATTTTCTTATCTGTCTCAGAGGGGCTCTCATCATCAGCCTTTGATAGTCCACTGCTGGACTAGGCCTCTCCTTTGAAAGGAGGAATCCTTCTCTTACAGTGCTGTTCTCTGCATAATATGCTCCCTCTGTCGGCTCTTACGACACCCATGGGATGATATGGGGTGTTGACTATCCGTATTCTTAATCCGTCACCACACAGACAGAGGGACGGGAGAGGGGCTATTTAGCTGTAATTAAACTAGACGAAACGGGTATGATGGTGGATGGATCTTCTGTCATAATACAATTATACTTATCCCATGTTACTCATTCTAGGATAAAGAAATCATTTTAATAGACGAATCAAAAAGCGATTTGGCAGTATCAGTAAAGTTCTGATTACATAAAAACATCCTGTTTGGCACCTCGTAAAGGCGCCACTGCCATGTAACTTTATGACATGGCACAAAATACACGTTTTGAAATAACTATAATATATTTCAAGTCAGCTTCTGTCAGACCTTGAGATGTCGAGCGGAATTCCGCAGGGCTCAGTACTTGGTCCCCTCTATTTAGAATTTCTTACAATCATGATTATAGGATCAAAGATCAGAAGACAAAAGATCTAGCTTAGGTAATAGGCAGGCGAACAACTGTGTGTTACTGTTACCTAATTGCCTACCACGGCACCCGACTAGCGCCGACTCGTCGCACATCTGATCATGTAGGTGTAGGACAAAATCTTGTACCTATCGCAACCGGGACAAAGATGTAAGTATAAAGAATTTGTGCTGTTGACGACGTTGACGTCAATGCGTCACTGTACCTACTCGATACGCCAAGCCTTTTTATTCCGCTACTGCGCATCCATTCCTTTTTAGTGGGTCAGTAGAGTATGCCTGATAGCAAAGAGGAAATAATACATTATCCATAATCTATATTTTGTTAGTCGTTCTACGTAAGCACTGGCATCTTATACAGTTAGCCACGAAACGTATCAGGAAAAGGTTAACGATTAAAAAGGTCTCTCTTAGATATCAATATCAATATTATTTTTATTGAGTACCTATAAGCTACTTATAAGACTTCTTGTAATCTGTGGCTATAATTTATGCAAAGAGATTGGATATATAATACATTTATGCCATGTGGTGACGGATTAATAATACCATGACCAAGAATACAAAGTTTTCAATCCCATGTTATTCCATTATGTAAGAAGAGACTATTGAAAATGTGATTGTCGGTAGGTAGGTATAGAACCAGTAGCAGCTTCATATTTAGGTACAGCAGCTAAAGGCATAATACTTACAAAAACTACGTCCTCTACTGAATATATCTAGGTACCTATCCTTTACGCCCCACAGAGACTAATCTTGATCTGCCCGCATCCCTTCCTGCCCACGATTCCTAAACAAATTAAGTACCTACTTACTTAGGTATCTACTTTCCAAACATGTTAACTTGATACTTTGAATCCACCTGAAAGAAGCTGTCTTGACAGACACTCAGACGAACAGACGTACACCCAAGGGACCACATAAGTTTCAATTCAATCTTCAGAGTTACGGCATTCTAAAGTTCTAAAGCTCCAATTGCAAATAGCGCCACGAATGATCTTGATGACTCCCTAAAATACAGAATCACATGGTAGATAAGTACATGACGCAATGGAAACTTAATAAAAATAATATAAATAAAGCTAAGATTGTGTACATTCGTGATAACGGGAGGTCTTTGAAGAATGCGTGACGTAGGTCGTAGTCGGTGAATTTGGCGCACGATTCAAACCGCGCAAGACTAACTCGCGGTCCGATAGTCGCGGATGAACGCACAGGTCAAGTTTATGTTATGACATATCTCGTTTTCATTCGCAATTATAACTTGTTTACTTGTAAACTTTAGGTAACTGAGTTATTTATATATTTCATTGTGGTCTTCTGATTATCTTAATGTAAACATATTAAATATAAAATAACATCTCGCCTGATAAGCGCTATGGGATGGGCAGAGATACCTATTTACTTATAAGCCAACATTTTCAGTTGTGTGTTTTAGTTCTTAAGGCTCTGTTTTTGTTAATTTAACAGAAAATACCTAAAAGAAAAAGTTTATTGTCGCAGTAGCCGTAGTACGGCGGTAGTCAGAGAAAACACTTAATTTTATTAATATGGAAGTAATTTAAAATCAGCCACCGCGAGCGGTTTCATCTCTTGATTACGACTTAATAATTCTAAGTTTTCTTCCGTTTCATCTTTGGGTGGTAAATATTTAACTCTTCCTCAATTTATCTCAGATTTCTACAAAAACAAATTTACCTTTGTATCACCAAAATACTAATTGTAACTTGTAAGATACCAAAATATAGTCACAAAAATATTTTATAACGAACACCTGTTTATTGTCCGTTGATAATCTCTAGAGCTACCTATTATTAAAAACTAGTCGACGCCAGCAGCTACGCCTGCATTTTTTTTAAATTTACCCGTTTTGGCGGATCCCGTGGGAATTTCAGGAAATCCCTTCTTAGTGCACCCTTACGGTCCCCAAGGAACATACATGCCAAATTTCAGCTTCCTGCGCCCAATAGTTTCGGCTGTAGCGTGTCTGTCAGTCAGTCAGTAACGCAAGGATTTTATATATTAAGATTATGAAGCATTTCATATTTTAGTTTTACTCAACAACCACATACCTACAAAATCAAATGCAATCAAATGTTTAATAAGCTAAGTTGCTGCTTGGGGCTCTTATTTTTGGGTGAAGGGTCGCAAGAAAACCTATTATTACGTTTTCTGAGTGGATAAGTTTCCTGAGAGGACGAGACCTTTCATATTTAAAAAACGCAGCTATAGCCCAGTGCTGTGCATGTAACATTAAATACAATAATAATAAAGAAATTGCAGTAAGGAACCTCAGACTTGGCTCAACTTTGTCTAGAGATTTCATTACTTTTTAGAGATAAACGAGCAGCTCCATCGAGACTTGGCAATTTTTTTACAGAATGTTTTTGGTGGGATTCTATTCTATTCTATTATTAATAAACAAAGTTGTAGGCTTCAATTGAACTTAATATATAAAGAGGAAGTTATATATCGTAACCAAGGTCACAGATCACAAGTTGGGATCTTACCTACTAGTAAAAAGGTCGGAGAGATGCAGCTACCCAGCTACGACCGAAAACTACCAGATTTTCGCTTTGATGTTTTAAAGATAGTTATTTAAGTATATGTATTTAGAGCAATAAGTTGATAATATTCTACCCTATTCACACGACACCATCTAGTGCCAAACTAAGCAGAGCGTGTACTATACTATATGTACCAGACAACGGATAAACATACATGTAGGTACCTATACTTTTTTTTCTAAATAGGTATATACATATTAGGTATACATAGAAACACCCGGACCAGGACTAAAACTCCCATGTTACAAATGTGTGACTTGAGCGAGAATCGAACCCGCAAGCTTCGGAGTTGCAGTCGGAAAAACTGGACTGTCTTTAACGATTAAGTACCGTTTTCTATCAGATGAGCTAATGTATAATCAGGGCCGGCCTTAGCCATCCAGGCGCCCCGGGCGAGCCATTCATTTGGCGCCCCCCTATTTGGGGTTCCGTGGCCAAAATGACAAAAAACGGCACCCTTATGAATTCGCCATGTCTGTCTGTCCGTCCATATGTCTCAGCCACTTTATTCACATTAGAAAATTAGTAGGTAGATGTATTCTGTGAAAAGCTTCATGATCCAGCGTAACGGCAATAGGCTCGCCCCTTCTTACGTGGGACCTAAAATACATAACCTGGCGAAATGGGGGTTCGATACTACATCTCTGCCTAACCCCTCCGGTACACAGGCATGAGGCTATATAAAAGTAAAGTTTCGATGGAATCAAAGGCTTCTCGTAGTCCACAAAAGCCAGGCGGCTACACCGTCTTCCCCGGGAGCCTTTACTAAGCTACCTGAGAGGCGCACTGATTTCCTCGACAGCTACGTCTGGGAAATCTTCTATTAAATAGCTAGTAAGTAGGGCTCCGGGTGACTAGTGGTGGAGGCGTCGGTGCATGCGCAGCATAAAGATATTCGCAGAAGTATTAAACAGCAAGCATCTATGGTATCTCTACTCGAGGTAGTCATTTTTTTCAGATGAGTCTTTCCCAGTACTTTCGCGAAGACTTTTGACCGCGGATTTTGCACAATCGCCTTCTATGAGTTCTCTCTCTGTTTCGCCGAGCTCCAGATCTCTATACGGTGAAAAAGGGTTTAACAAGGCTGCCTCTGGTGTTTCCTGTCGCATAGGTTCCAGAAGATCATTTGAAAGTTTAGATTTCGTAACAAGTCATCTTTTCCTAATATGCTGTATTCCCAGTTGATGTTCTAGTACCGACTATGCGCTTAAGTCCTCATATAGGTATCTATCCGTCACATGGTTAAACGCGCTAATCTCAGGTATAACTGCAATGGTGTGATTGGAATAATTACTTTTGTGTATATCATCATGTTACGGCTACCTACGGCTATATAACATCAGCGCTACTCATAGCCCTAAATAACGCGGGTGTAACCGCTGGCTCATCTAGTGTTACTCAAGGGTGTTACGTTCGTACATAAATCTCCTTATTTGCGTCACTGTCGGGGCGCTTTCAGATCTACATCCATCGTCCAAGTTCATCTTCATGCAGATCATCTCCTACTTGAACTTGTTTAGCATTTGCCTCCTGTGTTTTCTTGTGTTCCCATAATGATGCGCTTTATGTGGTTCCAAACATGATTCTCCACGCGATAACCCTAATTCTGTGCAATGTACGCTACCTGGGTCCAGAGGTTGCAGATTTCAGTCCCGTTGTCACAGACAGTTGTTTTTTGACGTCACCATAGTTGTGACGTGGTTACCTCGTCAATAAAACAACTGTCTGTGCCTAGGGTCGTTAGCTTACATGCCTGAAGTAAAATAGGCAGCCCGCCCGATACAAGGGTTATCGTGACTTTCCACTCTTTTCCAGCTGTCAACTGAGTTCCTTGTCTGTAGCTAGGTTCAATCGATGTTGGCAGGTATCCATAGCCCGCAGATTCTTAGCATCCCTTACACTACCATGACCTAGGCCGCTGCCGTGAGCAGGCATAATATGGCTATGGACTAGGCACCGTTATTTTTGGCTACTTTTCGTGGTAGGTTTTGCCCATAATCACCACGTTGGATATGCAGGTTGGCAACCACAGTGAGATCGTTACCTACCTGAGGGACAAAGAGACGCTGCTGCACCTTTGCCGCTGACAATCCGTTAGTCGCCTTTCGGAAGGGAATATTGGTGTTGTTATCTAAGCCTTGCCGACCAATAGTATAACATATTCAGTTAAAACATTTTATCTGCTATGAAGAAAACGTCTATAACTTTAGATTTATTTAAAAATATACTTGTCAGGGAGATAAATTCTTAACTAAATTATTTTATTTCCGATGATCAACCTAGTGCCCATTGCGATTCTTTCACTCACTTTACCATACCCCGGGACTCATAGTATCTACAATATATTTCATAGCATTTTACTACAAACATCTTTAAAAATCTTATAAACGGACACATTTAGTGTTTCTCTTTAACCCCGCACTTGACTAGTCCCGGGCGACTGCGGCGCCCCTGGATCCTGGCGCCCCGGGCGACCGCCCCGGTTCGCCCCCCCCCTAAAGCCGCTACTGTGTATAATTATGTGATTTCAATTCCTGTTAGGTACCTACCTATTTGTTATTCTTTACAGTTTAAGATAAAAGCAATCTTAAATTTAAAAGTTCATGCCTGAATGCACT
Organism: Euclidia mi; assembly: GCA_944739405.2. Taxonomy (NCBI): domain Eukaryota; kingdom Metazoa; phylum Arthropoda; class Insecta; order Lepidoptera; family Erebidae; genus Euclidia; species Euclidia mi. The sequence continues at coordinate 513,727 of OX123189.2, forward strand.
CGACCTCGACTGACCTTATGTTGTGTGTTTGCAGTGATCCCGGCAAACTATACCTACTCGTATATAAAGATTTTCTGGAAAATTCTCACGAGGCCATCTGGCCCCAAATTAAGTAGAGCTTGTACTATAGAAACCAGACTTGCAACCGATAAAAAAAAAAAATTATTATTAAATAAATACATGTCTATTTATACTTATTATGCAATGAAGTCCCCCTTTCATCCTGTCTGCCTGTATGAACTCAATTAACTCAAAAACGACCGAGTGTATTTTGTACGGTTTTTACCAATAGGTAGATAGTGCGATTCCTAAGAAACAACCGCGGGCGAAGTCATCTGTCGACATAAATAATCTTGCTCATTAAAAAAAGAATTGTGTCCACTACCACAGCTTAAATGCCGGGGTCACAAATCACAAACGACTAAACCAACATACCAATCTATAGAAGCCTGCAATTAATTTCTGTGAAATAGGTACCTATACTTTCAGTATTCTTTTGAAAATCCTCATCTCAAGAGCTATATATCGCTTATCACCAGGGAGTCGGCTAAATATAGCGTAGCGGCACTTTAAATCCGATTTGATGAATGTTTAATATTCAACAAGTAGCACATGTCGATACGAATAGCATCGAGGTCGAGTCCCAACGAACTTAACGAGTAGCCACCAGTTATTTTCCATTCTACAATCGTCGGACCAATAATAAAACTGTTATCTGTCTGCTGATAAATTAGGATGATGAATATATCAACTGCGTTTAAGATGTCGATCTATTGCGGTATTTCTGAGAGATATATCGACATCTGGGGAAATAAAACACAGAGGGAAAGTTTATTGTGACTTTTTGATTAGCAATGGGGTTTTAAAAACATTATTGGTTTTGATGTGAAGAAGCTAATTTGTGGCCATTTTGATTGGGGGTATATTTTTCTTATTTATCATTAGGTACGTTACTTTATTGACATTTATTATGATTGGTTGATCTTAAATGTTCTCGTTTTATAACAGTATGTCAAGTATGTGTGAGAGGTGGCCACTTCCTTTTCACTACGCTACAGTGGACAGCCAGCCTTTTAAATTAAATACCTAGATATTATTTTGCCATTTGCCGATTCAGAGGTGTGTTTTTCGGCCCACGTTCAACCACGATAAACAAATTCAATGCATTTATTTAATGAACTGATAAAATCCGACAGTGGGCAACAAAGATAAAACAAGACAGATTTAATACCTAATTCAGCTTATGAACTCAAGAACGTCCCGCGCTATAGAAAGTTTAATATTGGTTTACGTCTTAAATTCGTGTGAAAAAGAAAATCCTAATCTAAGTAGATATGTTCGAGAATGATTAATTCCGTGATGGTTTATAATGGTGGAAATAGATAAGAGCTTTGATGATACCAGCATGAAATGACGGCTCGAGCGGTATCATATCAACCTCTCGCAGAAAAGCTACGTTATCTCGCAATCGCAAAGCAATCAGAGGCGTGATAGAACTTTGATTTGTCTGCGGCATTGTACTCAACCGCACCAACCGATTCTGATCTGTTTTTTTTTTCGAAAAGTTATATACTTATGTCTATGTATTGTCCGTGTGGTGACGGATTAAGAATACGGACCCAAGTAGCACAAAACTGCATTATAAGATGTCACAAGAGGTAACATCGGTAACTTTAGCACTTATGAAGAGTTAATACAGTACAGTCGACCTGCAATAGGTGAAAAGTGAGCTTTCACCTGAATAAGAACGTTATTATGCGTCACGGAGACCACGCTGTAACGCTTGCAGCGTTAATATAGGTAACAAGTTCATATTATACAGCTTTAAGTAATTTAAAGGATTTTTGTGGACTTTAACTAAGCTATATTCTGAATTGAAGACCACAACTGTACACTTAGACCACTTGCATTTTAAGAAAGATCACGTGAGCTACTATAATGTAATCAGTTATTCTGTGGCTTCAAATAACAGAGATATAATGCCTTTTGCTGCACACAGTGGAACTTGTGGAATGTTAATCAGCTTGTTACATGCAATCGTATAATAGCTCTTATAAAGCCTACATGATCACTATGAGTGAACATTATATGATGCTAAGTTAAAGCAAACTGCTCCATATTACCTCACATGTTACCCGTAATCTCAGTGAGAGCTGAATACTTGTACTATCATTGACAATTAATCTACTAGTGCCGTTAAATAAAACCTTGAAGACTTTTTTATTCAGCTTTTAGTTTAAGATATTGTGATAAAAAAAGGACTGGCGTAATACGCCTAAAAATTAATGCAGAATATTTGAGGATTCTGAACAGAAATACAGATGATACAGTGAACATTCAACAGGTTACACGTTTTGTGAATAATGATTCAAGTGTGAATGAAATTTTAGAATGGTAGGGTTCCGTATTCAAAAATTTTGGTGTAAAAGCATTTGCAGATTTAGATGGAAACAACTCTTCAAGTATACAGCGAATGTTAAAAGATAAGATAAAAATAATGACAATTAATATAGATGGGCAGATAGATCTAACTATTCTGCAAGTTCAGACAGTGACAGTGTATCTAGTAATGATAAAAATGAAAAATTCGGGAAAATATAAGAAAATGGGCCATTAAAAATAATATTCCACACACAGCTTTAAGAGATCTGTCAAAAAATATTAATTAATTTATTCCAAATACATTACCTAATGACCTCAGGACTATTTTAGGTAAACCCAGACAAATCACCTTAAAAATAATCGATGGAGGTGAATACTGGCCCAATGGAATAATAATACCTTTGCAGAAAATATTGCTTTGTTGGGCAGATTCTTCAGAAACAATTTCGTTGAATATAAACATTGATGGTTGACCAATCTTCAAAAGTTCCAAAAAAGAGTTATGGCCTTTACTTTGCAACGTTTTAAAGAATCCTTGCTTCGGGCCATTTTTTATTAGCATTAATTTTGGAATAGGGAAACCGAAAAATGTTAATACATATTTAGAAGATTTTATTAATGAAATGGAACTATTGCATTGGGATGGTATTGACTTTCAGAATTCTGGAAGAAAGTTCACAATAAAGATACGGTGTTTCATTTGTGATTCACCTGCTAGAGCTTATATAAAAATAATTTTAATTACCAATCTTTATAAATCTAAATATATGTTGGGATAGTGAATGTCACTGAGGTCATTACACACTCATTAAAAAATAAAAAAGTTACATTATTTTAGTCTTTATACATATTTACAAAATATTCTTTAGAATTAATAAAAATGTTGAATCAATCAATCAATCAATCAGCCTATCACAGTCCTCTGCTGGACATAGGCCTCTCTCAACACGCGCCACAGCGCTTGGTTCACATTTGGGTTATTACTTTGTTGTCACAATAAACTAAAAGTTAATTTATTTGTCATGGTACCTAATAAAAATATGTATATTGCTATATATTTTTTTTAAGATTTTCTGTTGTACCTGCGCAAACACCTGCATGGTTCAACTTCAGAGAGCACTAGAAGTTGGGCGAAAACTATACCCAATAACCTTACCTAAGTTTTTCATTTCACAATGACCACACTGTTAAAAAGCCTGAGCTTTTAAAAAGTTTTACCTATTTATGTCTACTTTGGTCGAAAAAGCTTTAATACTGAGGTCCATGATTAACATACGCTAAGCCAAAAAAATATAGGATGATGTGATGATGATGAGGCTTAATCCGCGGATCCCTAAAATTCCTGCAGAGTTTATCGGTTCACTGATGATTACCTACCGTTATTTGCGTACATGTTACCCACTATCAAGCTTTACATGAATCTGTAGCTGACTTGTGTAACACAAGAACCACTCGTAACAGCTCGTTACTGACTCATGTACCACGAGTGGATACTTAAACAGCTCATGTCGTTTAATTATGGTTAATAAGGTACACATTGCTTGTCTGCCATTTTTTAGATTCTAACCTATGTATACAATATAATAAAAATTTGTTTTTGTTTATTCAACGAAAATAACAACAGAATTTGAATAGAAAATGTAATGATTTTATACGTAAATAGCATATTGTCCAATTACAAAGGAAAAATAAAAATAATTATTTTTTTATAATAATATCATCAACCTATTTTATACTATAATTTTCAAGTAAACAGTGATATTTTGAGAGCGCATAAAAATATTCGTCTATAATTATATAGTATTTGACAAGAAATTCTCTTTCCCATTCGAATTTCATGCACATGGAGGAAAAACAAAGTTTTACTTAGCGATAAACATTTGCCTATTTCCCACAAACGCTTTACAAAATGGTTCGCACAAAACATATCAAAATAATAAGTAGTAGGGTGAAAATAATTCACAATTTTGCCACTTGTGAATTGTCAGCTCCATATAAGAGTAACTAATATCCTGGAGTGTATTTTGTGCTGAAAAATAGGTAATAAGTACTTTATTATTCTGCCCTTGTGGTGTATAAAAGGTAACACGTACCCTAATAAACAGTTATTATTCAGCTCTTGGGGCGACTGTTACCTTTAATAATGCTCAAATAACGCTGATATAGTGCAACCAGCTACATTATTCAGCTAACAGCTGATTAATTTGTGCCCAAATCAGAGTTATATCAGCTGAGTAGGCGCCTCTAACGCTCTTATTCAGCAGGTTTATTCAGCTGAAGATTTCATTGTGAACAGTGATTCAGCTACTATTCAGCGCTTCTGTGTTACTTGGGGAATGTCACCACCCCATATCATCCCATGGGTGTCGTAAGAGCCGACAGAGGGAGCATTGTATGCAGAGAACAGCACTGTAAGAGAAGGAAAACTTGATACAAACCCTATACCAACCCGTTTGGCCAGCGTGGTATAGTAGGCCAATTCCTCCTTTCAAAGGAGAGGCCTAGTCCAGCAGTGGACTGGTAAAGGCTGATGATGATGATATACTTATGGCAAAGATACTTAACACTTTAAAATGATTTTTAAGTCATCCTCATAGCGATAATCCCGGTTAGAACCCGGGGTCCGCTTTCTGGTCTAACCGGATTTGACTAAATATTATCTTTTCCACTGCCTGTGTAACCTCCGCAGCCCAGAGAGATAGCTATATTCCATGGTTTAGACTAGTGTCAATTTACTCATAGGTACTGACTCCCTATGACGACTTCAACTTCTTAGAATTTTGACACGTGATTGTGAATATGACTTCATCTGCCTGGCGATCACTAACATAGCTTCATCAACATCATCATCGCCCTAGCATTATCCTGGTTGCTTTCAAGACTTACACGCCTTGGAGCCCGAGGTCCGCTTGCTTTCCTACTGATCTAACAAGATATGACAGAATACCAACTTTTCCAGAGAGCGACTGCCGTCTGAACTCCGCAACCCAAAGGGATAGCGATGTTCCATGGTATAGAGCAATGTGAGTGTATGTGTGAGGGTACTGACTCCCTGTAATGACTGTCAAAGATCTTCATGACAGCTAGGACCAACGGCTTAACGTGCTCTCAGAGGCATGGGGCAAGCGATAATTTAGGTACAATCCAATACGCACATAATTCGAAAAGTCATTGGTGCGCGCCTGGCAGGCTGTTGGTATCTCCACTAGGCTATCAGTCCCTATTAAATAAAAATATTTTTAAGTATCAATCAATCAATCAGCCTATCGCAGTCCACTGCTGGACATAGGCCTCTCCCAACACGCGCCACAGTACACGGTCCTCAGCCTTCCGCATCCAGTCCGTCCCACCCACCTTTTCCAGGTCGTCGGTCCACCAATCCGGGGGCCGCCCTACCTTACGCTTGCCGAGGCGTGGTCTCCACTCTAGGACACGCTTGCTCCATCTTCCTTCTACAGATATGGCCAGCCCACTGTCACTTAAGCCTACTGATGATTTTTAAGTAGGTATGCTATTTATAAAATATATCCATAGCTACTTATATTGACGAAAATAAAAAGAACAAAGCAATTCTCCTCTCACAAATAGGTTTTATCTCCTCATTCTCATTCCACAAGGATGAAAGGAGAGATAATGAGGCTCTCACTAACTCATCGCACAAAACGTAACAGCATAGGTACAACACTTTGGTCTTGTTTTTCTTCGCCTATTGCTCTATGATATTACACCATACAGACACAGAGAAAGGCAGCCAATACCACAATCTGTATAGTTCTAAAATATAAATATATGTAGGTAGGTACCTATAAATTCCTAATAAACATACATATAGGTATACAAGAAGCTTCACGGTGCACATATAACTCTAATAACCATTTTATTAACAGCTGATTAGATTTTTTGATGCCGATATCTTGGCTCGGATTAGGTATGTATATTCTTGAGCTATGCAGCGTCGGCTTCTTGTAATAAAACAATATCGGGGCAGCACGGCACCTGGTACCTTCTGCTATACCTGGTGTCATTATCATAACTACTTATCTGCTGTTCGTAAAACAAATATACCTACACACATACATTATATATTTCATTCATTTTAGTTTCACTCTATGTATGTGTATACTCTATGTGTACACATACATAGAGTGAAACTAAAATGAAGTTGTAAGGGTGGTTCGCATCAAATGTCACCCTTTTAGGGTTTACACCTGGTAACTCAACTGTATGAACATAATATATTTGGAAGAGATAATATGATTTTTGTTCATGTTTGTAAATATTTTGTTCTTGACGTTGAGTCATCGGTAACACCAAAACTCAGTGGGATTACAGAACCAGCTTCCAACTAGGTGCGCCACTCAAGGTGACGCGCGATCCTAGCGCTATCCCGGTAGCCAACCTATGGCACCACTAAAGTCAGAGCTCCGTAACTTGCTCTCATACTGATCTTCATGACAGCTGGGATAGACAGTTTAACGTGCTCTCCAACTAATAATTAATTTAGACGCACATGACTTCGAAACGTCTATATTTATTGTGGTAGCTCACTACAGTATTTAGAAGAAGGCCACTCAGAGAGCGATAGAGAGAGCTAAGCTCGGAGTTTCCCAGCAAGATCAAATCAGAAATGAGGAGATGCACAGAAGAAACAAAGTCACTGTCATTGTTCTCCGAATAGTGGAGTTAAAGTGGCAGTGAACAAGGCACCTAACTAGTGGACTGACGATCTTTTTGTGATCTTCGTAAAACGGGTGGATACTGGCGCGGCGGCTCGAGATCGGCCTGAGTGACGAGCCCTGAGATGATGATTATGTACTCGTAGATGGCTGAAACGTTGCCAGTAGGAAAATCATATCGCAAAATTGCTCACGGTCTATTCCATTAACACAATGAATAACTTAACGCAACTCTGCTTAGTTTGTTTATTATTTCTGATTCGCAGCCTTTAAGAATTGTAACTAATTCTAATCTGTTGACTGACTTAAACGGAATTAAAAATAAAAGTTATCTATTATTAAATGAATCTGGTTTTGAGAACCATAAGCCTCAGAAGAAAATATTTAACTACTTATTTATTCATAAATTATCATGTTTATTGTATTAGTAATTAATAAGGAAAGGTTTTGTTGACTGTTGTGTGTATGTTGCCCAGCCAAGTTCAAGCAATAAAACGAAAAACGTAAAGTAACTACGCATTTCTTGAGGTTTTGCAGGGTATTAGCATTTTACTGCCTGTCTAGGCTCTAGATGCTGACCAAAATGAGATAATTCAGTATTATAAATGTATGTATAATAGAAGCAGTTTCGAGCAAAAGATGAGAGATAATTGTATTACTTGAGTAGGTATCTGTCTAAAAAGTTCTAAGAAATTGTCATCATTACTGGCTGATGAAAGGTAAGAGGTCATGTTAATATTGTATGAATAAAAAATGTAAACAAAATAATAAATTATGTAAATATTATGTATTTACACCCAGACTCTGCTCTATATGAGCTCTTGGATCAAGTATTATCCCGTAAGGGATGTCCAGCATCAAGGCTGGCCTAGCTTCGTTATTAATACCTACTAGGTTCTACGTCATTCGGACAGTCACAAAATGCACAAGTTATGGAAAATCTTCGCCCGCAAGTTCTATTAGCGCTTGGCCGGCATTTTACTTTATAGTGTTATGAGGTCATCATCGCTAGGCATCATTCAATAATATTTTGACCAACGCGAGCACTTGAAATCTAAACTCTAGATTGCGTGTCAGCGGCGACTATTTAAGAAACGTTATCGAATCGTCACTATCGCATTGTTTCAGAGTCACTCGCTAGCTTTGCATCTCCGTGCATGAATTTGCATTCAACACGAGATAACGCGCGAATATAATTTTTTATCGTTATTAATTTTTCTCCTGGTGTTGATATTTTTTTACATACTAGGACATTTAGTTCGGGTGCAAGATGACTTGCAGTAATCCTAAGATGTCCACGCAAGACTATTTCGCGCTGGAGGATAAGTTTGGGTGCAACAACTACGCCCCGGTTCCGGTCGTGCTATGCAGAGGCGAAGGTATTTCCTAAACTTAGAAGTAATAGTACCTAGTTGATAAAATTTTGATCGCAGAGCTTTTCATGAATTTTAAATATAAACATAAACCGCCACAGCTTACAAACTTGCAACGATGTGAATGACGATTATAATTTGGACACATTGTTCGGTTATTTTAACATTCCATCTAATAGGTTATCGCAGACTGGGGTCGTGGGTTCTATTCCCATCTAAGACACATGTTTGTGTAATGGTTTAATTGTGATAAACTGGCTACCATGGTAGGTAGGTCCTAGAATATTATTATATTAAAGCTATCTATAATTCTAGCATAATATGTTATGTATTACTTTTATAAATGTGTGCAACGAAGGTTTCATTCATCGGACAGGGTATTCTGGTAATGTCGATAGTGAAAACAATTAAATCTCGTAATGATATTTTCATTGACAGCGAATGTTCTTATCACTATAATATTATTTAGTTAAACAGAGAGGAAATTGAAAAACTTATTTGTAAAAAGTAACGTTTTTTGGCAAAGCCATAATTATTGTGACCTGTATGTATACTTATTTACATACTACAAAGTAACTTTAAAAAAAAGTCATACAGATACCTCTCTATTGCTATAGGCAGTCGGTTCCATAAATCATCCTAACGTTGATCTTATTGCATTTCTCCATCCCTTTTGGTTGGAGATGTCAGTGACTTACCTAGTGCTTTACTTTTTAAGTAGTTCTTTCACGATATGCTTATTGCCGGCTTTGAGTTCTTTATCAAACGCAATGCCGAATGCTATCAAGCTGATAGCGGCGGCGTAAAATAAAGTTGCACTATTTACAGCTGAAAAAATAAAGTTGCACTATTTACAGCTGAAAAACGATTTAGTGCGCACCTGAAAGAGTACGGTAGGTTAATAGTAGGGTCTGTAGGGTGCTGATGAGATCCGGTTTGACCATAAGCTTGGTGGGACATGGGAGGTGTGGATTCAGGATCTTGTGACAAACGATATGCATGGTTAGACTAAAAGTGGACCCGAGATGAAAGTCTTCGAGTCTTATTCATGAGGTAAACCTAATAATTGTTGTTGTTAGACGTGTTTATGTCGTGAAATAGTTTGTTTTTAACTGTCGGTAGGTTTTTTATTATTATGTACCTACTTTTTAACACTTTTTCTTGGTATTACCTACTACTATTAACTGTGGTTATTAAGAAGGCGTTTGTAACATTATTAAGGTAGGTATAAATGTTTATATATTTACTTATTAAAACTGTTTATTGCTTTTGTTCACGAAATTTTATGGCAGCTGATTAAAGTTGTAGTATGAATATTTGTTGAAAGAAATAAATGAGTTAGCTTTTATTGCCACCGAATTACAAAGCAGGCTTTAGCCTGCTTCAGGTTACGATTAGCCTGAAGCTACAAAAGCCTACTAAAAAGGTGTTATAATAATTACTTATTCTTAAGGCATTCGTGTATACATGTAAACGACACCCCAAGCGATACGTAAATTCAGATATCGGATGTTTTTCAGCATGGCAGGTCATAAAAGGTCGGGATAGTTTATGGTATCATACAAAGTGTAACTTACCTACTTGTGTGAGAATCAAACCCGCAACACACTTCAAATATTGCGCGATCGTTTTTTTGATTTTGCTTTTTATGATTATGTATAAGTATTTAATTTTAAAATGAACCTTATGATGACATATTATGTCAGCAAACAGAGTTGTTTTTTAAGAGAGCAAGACAATAATAATATGTCGTAACTCAAAGAATTTAGTAATCATCGTCGGTAACAAGCTATTATGATTTATTTCCAACAACATAATAATACAATACCTATAAGATAAAGCGACATATCAAAGAAATAAAAATAAGCCATGTGCTTCTTTATTTATATTATTTATCGGTTAAGTGATGAAATATAAATATTATCAGCCTATGTAGGTCGGTAGCTTTTTACTGATTCGCTATTTTCTGCCATTTAATGGCATTTATCCCGTGAATCGTAATAGGTGTGTCTGTCGTTATAGTGCCGCTTTGATAATAATAACAAAAAATATTTTGACATAGGTAACTTACTATTTTCGCGCTGTAATAGACCTAAAGTATTAATTGGTGAGTCCTATTCTAAAGTCGCTACTAACAGGTTTTGCTTTTGTAAAAGATAAAGTCTGTTTATTTTATAGACTCACGCCTAAGCCTACCCCTTTGGAGATAACCACAGGCGTGCGTCTATAAAAACAAAAGATAAAGTAACAAAACAGTGTAACACGCTCATGCTGCGTATTGTGCACTAACAACGAACAAGTCTAGTAACCACCACTTTTCTTGGCAATACAAAACTAGAGGAACTGTCAACGCACGGACTAGTTTTAGTAAAAGTCGACACTCCAATAATAGTTGCAAACATTCAAATATACACGAAATGTGATTTATTGTCTCTGCTTGAGTAAGGTCAAGCAAATTTTACGTAATAACACACTTTGAAGTCAACGCTCTAATCGCAAAACAAATTATCGCGCCTCAATATACCAAAAACAGCTGACTTGTGGATAATAATATTCTATAATATTCTATTCTACCACATTCACACAACACCGTCTAGTCCCAAACTAAGCAGAGCTTGTACTATGGGTACTAGACAATGGATAAACATAAACACTTATATACTTTTTTTTTTGTAAATACATACATATTATACATAGAAACACCCAGACCAAGACAAACATCCATGTTCACGCACACAAATGTTTGACTTGAGCGGGAATCGAACCCGCGACCTTCGGCGTGGCAGTCGCTTACACTACCGCTGCGCCAACCGGTCGTCAATATAATAATGAACCATATTATGTGGTATGTCCGCATCTACCTACACACAACGCAATGGAAAAGTTTCATGATATTGATTTTACTGCTCATTGAAAGAATTCGCAAGAATTTCATTGTATTTGTTATGCTATTGTAACTTAAGAACCACACTACCGCATTAGGAAAGAATTCCTGTAAAGATGGTGATGTTTGTGTAATAAGTAAATAAACTACATTTAACGTAACAGAATTAAAATAAAGCGCAAAACAGATTAAATTACTGAAAAGATGTAGGAATGCATAATTACTACAGATAAAGTTGTTAAACTTTACGTATTATCTATGTCCTCTGTTTCTGTCACCTCTCAATCGAGTGGCTCAAAGTTTTAGTTTATCAGATGATCTTACATTATGAAGACCAGCATACTGGCACGCAAAAGGTCTCGATCTCAAACTTCAGAGAATGAGTGTTAAATAATACCATGAGGATCACCGATCAAATTTCTTTTGAAGACCAAATTAAAGATCATGATGATTAATTGCACCTACCTATGTGCCTATGTCTGAGATCCCTTTGTAATTTTCTCAAAAATGTTTGTAAACTGTGACTGGTCATTGACTACGGTTCTTCTCTCCTAAAGACCGTTTCACATCAAGCAGTTCATTAATAATATTAGGAGATATCGAATATATAGGTATAGGAGGTACTAATATAGAAAATGTTTGAGGTTCTCTGAATATCTTCTGCCCTTCGGAGAACCTCAAAGACAGTGTAGTGCGGGGCTGACGGTTTTCAATATGTTGTTGTTGCAGGTGTGTTTGTGTGGGACACAGAAGGCAAGAAGTACTACGATTTCCTGAGCGGCTACTCCGCCGTGAACCAGGGTCACTGCCATCCCAGAATCGTGGCGGCGCTCAAGAAACAGGCCGATTTACTCACACTCACCTCCAGGTAATTTTTAACAAGACAACTTCCCCACTAGGAAGACATCCTGTGTCGCGGGAGCTTTATAAACATGCAACTGACAAACACAATGAATACCCAGACTCGAAACAACAATTTATGGAGCACACAATGTGTTGTCTCGTGTGGGAATCGAACCCACAACACTCAAAGCAGTGTCAAGCAGCGAGGCGGCCGCTTAAATCACTACGCCAACCATGCAGTAAATTATTGCAAAGCAAGGGTTTTCTCGCGGTTTCACACGTACGACTGCTGATCATGAAGTCTCGAGTTCGAAATAAATTTTATTAACGTAGTAATTTTTATCAGTCAGTAGAATCATTATTCGTTGTGTTACGGAGGTAAAGTTCAGTGAAAATAATGATTGATTCTCAGGCATGGGCGCCCAACCGCAAATTGGGATACAATTCCGATGGTCCTAGGATGATGATGTTATTCTATTAATTGTTTTTATAATATTGAATGTTATGAATAGAGCTTTTATGTGTGTTGTAATGTTATGTTCAAATACATTTTATTACATAATTTCTTTTGTCTTGTTATGTGAGGTATATTGCTTGGAATTTCATAATGAATGACAGATGTTTGATTTGAAAACAATAGGTGTATTAAAACGAACTTACTCTTACTTAAAATGAGTAAACGACTGCAAGGTCAATGTAATGGTTGAGTAAAGTAATAGTAGGCAGGTACGTGAGTAGTCGATCGCCATTGCCTAATTTTCGAGAATTGAGAGGTTGATTTCCAAACGGGGCATGCATTGTTATGATCTACAAAATCTCTGATAGATAAATTGTCATTCGAAAAATACCCTTTGCAATGTAACGTATTATTTTCCGTTAGATTATAATGTATCGAAGTGAAACCGTAAAATTTTGAAATGTCATACAAGGGAACTCAACTCGCGCGCTGATTAATTGAACGTCATGACTAAACATCGTTATCCAGCGGGTAAAAATGGTGGCAGTGCGGTAGTGCACGACAATAGGGTTGTCATACGTATGCGTCACGTAGGTGCACACATTTAATAAGCTTTATCGATTATGTTATATCGTACAATACCTTAATTTAATTAAAATATATTATAGTTTTAAATGTTTTTTTAAAATTATAGCTATATAGTATTGTATTTTTTTCGTATTGTAATAACTTTTTCACTAATTACCCTTAACTACTTCAATGTAATTTGAAAGTTAAGGCGAAATTATTTTCAAAAATATAACATTATTATTTCGCAGTCGTCATATATTGGATCAAATTTTTACAAGCATCTATGTTAAAAATATGTTTTAATCTATTCTTTACTTTCATATTTTTGTTGTAATGTTAAAAAGTGTTAACATATTTTTAAAATTGGCAACACTAACATTAAGTGAAAAATTAACAATATAAACTCACAGATGAGAGAATTAGTATCAGATGGAACGCGCGGCACAGTTGCGTGCGGCCACTAAAGCAAATACAAAATTGAAAAGCGAATACAAACTCGTCTCAGTGCGCTACGACGCATCGTACAGTTCACGCGTCACGATCACTTCAACTTTTAAATTCTCAAAATGCCGTCTTGCGTTCTTAAACACTTCATAGAAATTAATTTAGCGGGTCTTAATCGCGTTAACTTGACTTATATAAGGTATAAATACCTATTTGTTACCGACGTTTCGCTCGTCTTGCACCGAGCGTGGTCGCGGAGAGACTGATGAGAGCTCAGCGACGTCTTGTGGAAGTGCGGGTTTCAGCACCTACCCTCACTTGGTCTTTATTTAAGTTCGCAATGTCGGTACTCCGACACACTACACTAATGACGTCTACACACTGTTGAGATTTATCACTGCGGCGGTGTTTACACTTGCTGATGACTGGATTCCAAGTGGCCGATAATCTATATCCATCCTCCCGGTTGAAATTGTTATATTTCTTGATTTCTACCGCTTCACGTACTATCCTGGAGTAATAGTGACGATCGGTGGATAAGACTTGTGGTTGATGCAGTTCTATCCAGTGGTTTGGTCCAGACTCCAACAAATGCTCAGCTATCGCCGACTTGTTAATATGTCGGTTTTTTACAGCTGCGATATGTTCCTTTACCCTTTCAGCGATTGTACGCTTAGTCTGCCCGATATATGAACTACCACAGCTGCAATCGACTTTGTAGACGCCAGGTGTTTGGAGAGGAATTACATCCTTTGATGTACGCAGATTGTGTGCTATCTTAGAGAGCGGACTGTATACAGTCTTGATGGAGTATTTCTTGAGTACTGTTCCAACTTTGTCCGTCACTCCCTTTACATACGGCATGTAAGCGGGCACTCTGCTTACTTCAGGTTTACGCTCGTTCCTCTTCCGACAGAGTAAGTTTTTCTTGTATCCGTTGCACCTAAGTACCTCCCGAACATGTGACAGCTCACTATTTAATTGTTCGGGGTCACATAAGTCATACGCTCTGTTCACTAACGAGGACACAACGGAATCCAAGTGCCGCGGATGGTGGTGCGAGTTCGCGTTGAGATACCTGTCGGTGTGTGTCGGTTTCCTATACACAGTGTGTCCAAGGGTACCATTATCTCTCACTGTCACTTTAACGTCGAGAAAGGGTAACGATCCGTCTACCTCCATTTCGAATGTGAATCGGATGTTCGGATGTATGGAGTTCAATATGTGTGCGAATTGTTCTACGTCCTGCTTGTTGCCCTTCATGATGCAGAAGATATCGTCGACATACCTTTTCCATAGTTTCACATTTGACGCCTGCATGTCTATGGATTCCTCAAAGTGCTCCATCCAGATGTTGGCCATTACCGGTGCTATAGGGCTACCCATAGCCACTCCATCGATCTGGAGGTAATGTTGTCCACGATATAGGAAGTAGTTTCCTTCCAAGCAATTCCTGAGTAGAACGATGTATTCGTTAGACAGACCGTTTTCCCTTAACTTCCTCTCTACGACGTCAAGGCAATCTTGAATAGGAACATTGGTGAATAGTGACTCAACATCAAAACTCACCATCACCTCGTCCGGTTCCCTTTTCATGCTCTTGATGATTTCAATAAAGTGGCGAGAGTCCTTTACGAAAGAGTGCGTCTTGCCTACTAACGGTTGTAGTACCTTGCTTATGTGTTTCGCCAAACCATATGTGGGTGAATTTATTTGACTCACAATCGGTCGCAAAGGTACGTTAGTCTT
The DNA here is from genome assembly GCA_944739405.2 of Euclidia mi. Lineage (NCBI taxonomy): Eukaryota > Metazoa > Arthropoda > Insecta > Lepidoptera > Erebidae > Euclidia > Euclidia mi. Next base: position 529,105 of record OX123189.2, read on the forward strand.
ATGTACTTTAGGTAATCCGTACATCTTAGGCGGCTGCACAATGTGAGGTTTATGTAACCGTTCAAATTCCTCTTCCGTAAATAAGCTTTTATGGTCCCTAATTAAGGCTCGAATGCGTTTTGTCACTCTGGCGGTCGGGTTATATGACACAGCCTTATATACTAATGTGTCACTCAACAGATTCCTTATCTTACTGTCATAATCACAAGTATTCATTACCACAGTGGCGTTTCCTTTGTCAGCCTTTAGCACTAAAATATTCGTGTTATCACGCAGCGTTTTTAGTGCTTGACGCTCTTCTGCGGTAATATTGGGTTTAGGTGGCTTAGACTTACGTAAAATAACGGCAACATCCTGTCTAAGTGTATCCGCATCGTTAGACGGTACCTTGTTACGCGTTATAACCTCTTCTATGCTACTTATGACGTTTTTCATATGGAATCCGCTTAGGTGTCAAAGCATAATTTAATCCCTTCGCCAACACGCTTTGTGTCGCGCTATCAATAACCTGGTCTGATAAATTGATAACCGTTTGCTGTTGGGTGGGGTGTCCATTTCTACCGGTTACCCTCTCACGATGGTTTATCAATTTATCAAACTTTTTCTTGTGCCGTTTTGT